>JASVER010000039.1:4591477-4694738 GCA_030449065.1 Oceanodroma leucorhoa
GCTGAGGGCTCTGGGTTTGTCTAGTTTGGAGAAAAGGAGGCTGAGGGGCAACCTCATCGCTCTCTGCAGCTTCCTGAGGAGGGGACATGGAGAGGGAGGTGCTGAGCTCTTCTCCCTGGGACAGGACGCCTGGGAATAGCTCAAAGCTGTGCCGGGGAGGTTCAGACTGGACATGAAGGAAATGAGGAAACATTTCTTTACCAAGAAGGTGATCAAACACTAGAACAGGCTTCTTAGGGAGGTGGTCGATGCCCCATGCCTGTCAGCGTTTGAGAGGCATTTTGGACAGTGTCCTTAACTTTAACTTCCAGTCAGCCAGTTGGACTAGATGATTGCTGTAGGTCCCTTCCAACTGAACTATTCTATTTATAATTCCAGAAAGCCTCTAAGGCTGTTGAGCTTCCAAATAAATGATGCTTTCTAGCTACAGAATAAGGCAAGATACTGGCCACTAAATCTAAGGCACAGGCAATGCAAGATGTTTATCACAAGGATTTATTTTTAGGGTGTAATATCTTACAATCTGCCACAGGGTGAGAAATGAGTGCTTATGCCTTTAGGAGGATAAGATCCTAGTTTACAAATAACGCAAGGAATGGCAATATCACACCATAATATAACCACTGGAGTTTTAACATCTGGTCRTTAACTGTATAAAATAAAATTCTGGACATTAGACAATCATCATCATCATCCCTGTATTCACTTTCATTTGATAGCATTATTACTCCCATTTGTGGCTGCTAGCAGAGAGAAGGCTTGGAGATCTGATTTGCAATGTTGGAAAAGATCTGGTTTGGAGATGGGCAAAGTGCTGAAAAATGAAGACTGCAAAGAAGGGGGTAGTGCGTACTGCAGTGACAGTGGTGAAGCTTTGCAGGAACAATGATCAGTGCTCTGATGCTAGATTCCAGGCAAGCTTTCCTGCGTTATTGTCAGGCTGCACATTAATTTTCATTTTCTACTTACTCACTACTTTCTTCTTCAAAACATAAACAGAATCATAATCTCCTGTGCTCAAATAGGAGTAGAGAGATCTCCAAATATAGAAGTCTGTTTAACTCAACAAAAACTTACATGCATCAGTAGGAGGAAGGGAAAGAAAGGAACTTCGTTTCCCCGTGTTTTAATGCAAGAGGGAATTTTGAGGCTGTTTCAGTGAAGCTGACCAAACTCTCATTTGAAGGTACAGCATTTCTTGTGGCCCTTTACTCATCCCTGTTCTTCTCTAAAGTGTTACAATGACAGCATCAGGACATTATGGCAGCAGCTTAATAGTAAGGCTGATAGAGAAAGGTCACTTGCAAACTGTAGAGCACATTCCTGGGCATGCTCCAGCTGTGGAGTGCTGTTTGTATAATYGAGAGCAACCACAGACCTTCTTTAGCCAGAAGATCAAATGGGATTTACCATCAATATCACAAAGCAGGCAAAATACAGTAACAGATCTCCTTTTCATGTATGGAGATGGATAYGACCTACGGAATTCAAACCTGCATTTCAGAACAAAAGGTCCTGYTTCAGCAATAATATTTCGGTTCAAATCCAGAGCAGCGATCTCACACACTAATGAATCCTCAGAATTAAGGCTTCCTCAGTTAGTTGTTACATAGCATACGGATGAGACAGAGGAAAAATTAAGATGTAGTCTCTGCCCCAATGATCTTACAACTTGTTACAATTACTGTGAACAAAGTACTTTCCAAAAGTCAGAAAAAAACTACCCCTTTTCTAACCCCGGATGCTGCTGTCCACTTTGACTGTACAGCACGCATCTGTACAACAATCATCACAGTCACTTAGTCTGTCATTAATGCATCTCCCAGCAGGCCTCATTACAGAAGAAGATGCGTATAGCTGTACATTTATAGCAAGAAGAAAGACTCTGCTAATTATGCAACAGCTGCCTAATATAAGGGCCACCAAATACAAGAGGTATCYGAAATAGCAAAACTCAGAGAAACACCTGTGTGAAATAACTTTACAGACAACAATTGGAAAACTGTTGGACTGAGCTCTCCATTTTCCTTCTCCATAACAAGAATTTCCAATCAAATAGTTATCCACTTGTCTACCAAACTGCAGTTAAAAAAATCTTACCCGAAATATGAAAAAGTGCCTTCAGCTGAAAACTGCTTTACCAGTGCATCTGTACAGTGCTAAAGTAAAAGGGAACTTTGCCATTGACTACAACAGGAGCAGAGAGTAGGAGACCAGTATGTCTCCCAGGGTAAGTCAATTCATCAGACGTACTTACAGCTGAGCCAGAGGACTTAGGAAAAAATAATGAAACAGGATTCTATTTACTCTTAGAATCTTAATCAGCCATACTGCCTTTCATCTTGACGAATGAATAAATTAATGKACTGATGTTTTTTCTTGCTCTTTGAACAATGCCACAGGGGTACTAGAATGCTGTAGTGATGGGTGGGTAGTGAGAGGCTGAGAGTTCAATAGCTCTGGTTTGACTAAGAACACTTCAGCAGTGTTAACCAGCATTCAGATTATTCATAATAACACATCTTAATTTCCTCACCCCAGAGAGATCCAGAGAAGCATCATTTAGCCCAATTAAAGTTTAAATATKAAATTAGGTTTAAAGTAAAACATAATTGAACAGTCCCCTTTGCTGTATAGGTATCGTCTGCTCTAGATGTATATTGAAGATGGGCACAAGTACCCAACTCTCGTCTCTGCTGAGTAACCTCTCCAATGGATGCTTGGGCTCTTTTCGGTATCACTCCAGCTTCCTTTACCACACACTTGAATGCTAGAAGACATGTATTGTAATCATAGATGTATTTGGCATACTAGGTTGGGATTCAAATGAAAATAACTTGGAACAAAGTAGACACAACTCTGTGCAGGGCAAGCTGGAGAGAAGAATAGAAAGTATTCACTAACAGGTGTTGCATTCTTTAAGGCAGAACTTAATTCAAAGCAATGATTTATCAGACCCAGCCAYAGGAGTCCTAAAACACCTTGGGTTATTGTGAAAATGAAGAACAGACTCAGCAGTCTCCTCTCAAAATAGAAATTCCTTTTTCCAGATAGGAAAAAGGTATCTGAGCGAAAAGATCTATGAAGTATCTTTGGATGCAAAGCAAAAGGAGTGAAACAAATGCTGCCCTTAYGAAGTTAAGCGTAGCTTTGGCTGAATAGCCAGTGTAGGCTATAGCTGGTACACAGCGGCTGAACTTTGCTTTTGAGAAATCCTGTGTTTCTGTTTGTGGGACACAAGTTTATCAAGAGGGGAAAAAAAAAAGGACAACCAATCATGATTATAATTTACATTTAAAAGAAGTATTTGTTTTAAATAAAAGCATATGTCTACACATAAAATACATAGTGAAGGATTTTGGATAATTGTATCACCCCAGGTTTCTGTTTTATGAGGCACATCAAGCTGCTTTAGGCATATTGTACTGATTTCTGGAGTTAAACATGGTATGCACAACACTGTTTGCTTTATCAAGAAGCAGCAGGTCAAAACATTGCAGAATAGAATAAATTCTGCTCAGGCATAGTTTTATGTTCTCATTCCACATGCTGGAATTTCGAATACTTAACACATTTTCTGCCTTTCCAATGCAGGAGGTAAATCATGCCAATTATTTTACCACTTCTGTAATAAAGTGTTGGGGTTTTTTGTGAAGTGTTAGCCGTATTGCCAACTATCATTTGCTCCCAGTTACTAATAGGATAAAATAAAGTGTATGCATAATTGTGAGGAAGTGTTATTCGTGGACTTTGGCCCCCACACAGGGATGTGCCCCACGTAATTTTATCATATTCCACAATGCTAAGATGCAACTGCAGTAATAAGATGGGAAAGGTATATGGTTTTAAACTGAAAGAGAGTTGATTTAGATTGGACATAAGGAATAAATTTTTTTACAATGAGCATGATAAGACTCTGGAACAGGTTGCCTAGAGAAGTTGTGGATGCCCCACCATTGGAAGTGTTCAAAGTCAGGTGGGATGGAGCTTTAAGCAACCTGTTCTAGTTAAAGATGTCCCTGCCCACGGCAGGGAGGTTGAAACTAGATGATTGTTAAAGGTCCYYTCCAACCCAAACCATTCTGTGATTCTATGACCTGAAGATAGCGGCTTTTTTMTGGCTAGATGTTAAAAGATTCCCTGAAGTTTTCATGTTTCCTAGAACACCCTTTGGTAGCGCTGCATTTTTCACCAGTAGAATCACTGAGTTTGCAGACTTTTAATTTGGGCAATAGTTTGGCAATTCCCATATATACATAGGGGATTTGATGATATTTTCTTTAGCACTACACATTTTTTCAAATGGCATCTCCACCTYAGGCTTCTGCACACCCCTAACAAATTATTCTAGCACAGCAAAGGTCTGTGTTAAGATTTGAAGTTCTTTTTAGTGATCGAAATCTTCACTAACAAATATCAAACTACACTTCATGGAGGAAATTTTCATTATTAGCCATCTAGGAGACTTTGGGGACATCTCACRTGTACCGTTTATACAGTTGTGAAATAGACAGATGGCCTCCATTTGCCTATAAACATTCTCTTCAGGCATCCACTTTTAAAGACTCAAAGGAAAATATATTGCCCTTTTGGCAGGCTGTGTCCTCCAGGAGGTCTAAGTGCATACGGTATTTTTAAAAACACATCTGCCTGTACAGAAATCAAAAATAAATAGCTTCAGCAGCCACTAACTGTGYTTCCTTGGCATCTCTCAATGGTTAATGTATCTCAAACGTGAGCATAACATAAATGGTCTGATGGCAAATGCCCTTCTAGGACTTCTCAGAGGCCCGTGTGTCCATGGGAGGTAGAAATGTATTCCCGATCGACGAGAAAGTGCACCCAGCTACCATGAGGGCAAAAGAGGATTAAACACCTGTGTACCTTTGCACRTGTTAAGAAATTGAGAAGTTCTTCAATGTATGATAACTCCTTTTAGATAGGAGGTATTCTTAATCACTTTTGGAAGCAATAGTTTAGATATGGGCAATGGCATGGGTACAATAAACAAAAAGAMAAGTCATGCTATGCATGGATTAGGCTAGAATTAGGAACTCAAAATGTTGACCAAGAGACAAGCATCTATTTATGCATTAAAAAGCCACAAGAAAGTCCACTGTCATAAGAATATTTACTGACAAGCAGTAGAAAAAGTATAGTATTTTGTCATATCGCTAAAAGTAATGAGAAACATTAGGCTTGTATTTTTGTTTCCAAATCTAACGGYGCTATGCTTTATTTTCTGGTCAACATTATTTACTTGTTTGTCCCCCCAAAGACCCTAGCATCATCACTAAAGAAAATACAGTTATCTGCACAACACATCAAGATCTTCACAGAGCCCCATAAATTCACAATATGACCCTAWTAACCAGAGGGCTGCATCTGTCCCTAAAATTGTACTGGCCCTATTGAGTCTGAAGGCATGAAATTCTAGACCAGATCACGATTAATACTGTAAGACAAATCCGCTCYGTGTAATTTCTAAATCTCTTCCCTTCTCAGCATTAAAAAAAAWGAGAAAGTCCTGCAGGATGGGGGGAGCGAAGAAAAGGGGTCAAATCTAAGTAGATTTCAATACAGTCTCAAAATCTAGAGCTGGTTTAAAAAAAAATTCACAATTTATTGTAGTGTGGAAAATCCTGAAAATTAAGAATTTCCCTGCCTAACAGAAAAKAAATGCAAACTTTGATATTTCTCTTTTGGAAATATTGAAACTGTCTTATTAAATTGCCCTGCTATTGTGAAATCAATGCATCATTGTTGAGAATACTATTTTGATTTATACACTGTCACACTTAAAAACAAAACAGCTGTGTCAAAACCAAGCAACTCCATCAAACCAAGCACTAATTAAATGTTGTTGAAAACTGTAGCAAAAGGATTGCTTCAGTTCACACCACCTGTGAGTTTTGTGAAGATTTATTTACCAAATCTGACATCAACTAGTTGTTTGGCAGAACAGCTTTTACAGCATAAAGAGAAAAAATCTTATAGATAGCAGCCACTCTTCCCCAACATCCATTCTCAAGCTGAGTTGCAAGAAAGACTTGCTTCCTTCACGGATAAGGAAAGCGGACTGAAGAAGCTGCAAATCCTTGTCAGGTTGGATTCTAATGTGCAGTATCACCAAACATACATTTCATAACCAAATCATCACTGCATGCTAACTCTGGAAAGGACTGTGCCTCCCTAAGTCAGTGTCGGGCCAGTCCCTTGCCAAGTTTGGATTTTGTGGTCTCACTGAGCCTAGGCTGCGGCTCAGAACCTCATCGGCATTTCTGTATGTGCTGACGTTCCCCTTGTGGCAACAGAGTAAGGTGCTTAATGCAAATCGGCTCACTATTCATACTAGTACACTTGATTCTGTGAGGCTTATCAAAAAGGAAAAAGTATCAATGGACTCGGGATTTCCAGAGCGGGGAGGGCAGTTTCAGCTCCTCTCTGCGTGAGAGGACAACAGAAACATGAGCAAACACTGCGCAGTTCAGCACCACTGACAATCGCTGCTTAGCAGTATTTAAAAGTTAATAGCTCAGTGAACTGTTAATATCAACCTGTTCCATCAATGAGAAGCAGGGCACATGCGACCGAGTGTGCTTGCTTACTCCCAGTATTTCAGAGTGATATTCACGTTTCTCAGAAGTCCCTACCACAAAGGAAAAAATACTTCAGAAAGGATGCTGTTGGTACAAGCACTAGCTCATATTTTCTGTCTGTCTCAAGGGATCAGCTGATCACCTGTAACAGAGCAGATGAATCCACTTTCCATTCTCTGACCGAATCCTCCAAAATCCGCAAAGTCCCAGGACGAAGTTTCTGGGAATAATGTAGCACCTAAAATATTAGGAGGGACAATCAGCAATTCTTGAACTGTCTCATTTGTGTAATCATCTATGTTCTACTAGAGAGGAACTTGTCACRTGGGCAAGTTACTTTATCACCACTGAACAAGTTGCTTATATCTGAAATTGCAATTAAAAGAAAGGGGCTTTTATTTTTCTTGCCCATAAGAAAGGTCTCACCCCACCTGAGCTGGCTCTAAGGCTCATACTTCAATTCCAGTTATACTTTAATTTTCTGCTTTCTGAGGGCAAGAGCAGGTAGGGACCACAAGTCATACATGCGCTCCTCCCGAAGCCCTGCTATCAGACACTTGGCTCTGCTCAAGGAGAGAGTGATGTTCGTTCCACTGGGAAGTGGATTTAGCTATGTGAACAAGCAGAAACTCTAATGAATCTAAACTTGTTTTCTTTGGTGCCCAGAACCAGCATTTCATCTCTTGCCAAGATAACGATTAACATGCTAATTAGGAACTCCGCTGACCCAACTCTCCACCAGACAAGGCTGCTGGGACTCAGGTTAGGTAACCCTAACACATCAGGGTTTTTCTCCAAATCAAGACTGCTGATCCAAGCACCCTGGCTCTAGATCCCAACGCTGACTCTAGAACTTCAGAACATGGCAAGTCAAAAACCCAAATCAAGCTGTTATGCCTTTCCGTCAATTAGAGAAGTTTGATGGTGGTTCAGGGATACAAATGAATATCCACCCCTATGTCAGACAAAAAGACAACTTCTTCTGCAAGCTTTAGTCAAACTCTCTGGCCTTTACTAGTTCTGCCCTGGGTTTGCAGGTTCTTAATGCAAATTAAGAAAACTAATGCAAATACCACTGTGAAGGTTTTTCATCCTCAGTAAATCCTTGTGGCCTTTGTTTACTTCACTGTCTCTGCCAAAAATCTGCAACAATTTTGAGACATTTTCTACTTCCACAAAATGGTGAAACTCCCTTGGAAGTAGAGGACTAGTTCCAGTGCTTACCTGCCGGAAATTTCATCCCAGTAGCTAGATCGGATTCATGCTTGTTCGTTGATCTGGTCTTAAGCAATATTTTTAGGAAATGACATTTCTGCATAAGCCAATTCCCATCATTGCAACAATTCTGTTAGCTACAAGGGGAAGACTGGCCATACACATTTCCCTATCTCTCCAAATCCTGCCTCATTTTGCTAGTGGGATTTGAATAAATCAAAATTAAATCTTTGCTTTGGTTTTATTTTATTTTATTTACCAGGTTTCACCTATGCTCTGCATTGTTTCAGAATAAAATTGAAGCCCCAATTATTGCATTCCATGCTCTGTGTATGTCACAAAACAGAATACATGATTAATGAAAACTGTTATTCAAAGTATGATTTATATTATTTTAGTATGAAAGCATAATTCAGCATGCCAAGATCAACCCAAAAACTCAGCTCAGACTTGCTGCAAATATTTGCAGCGTTTATGCAGTTGCGTCCTGTGTTTCTTTTTACAGTCAGAACATGGCAAATTTCACATGCTAGTAGTTTACATGTGTTTTATTCCACCAAATGGTGATAAACAGCTCTTCAGAACAAATCCTAACCACCCCCTGCTTTTGACTGTACAAAAATCATAGTATTGTTGTCATATTCTTAATCAATACCACAATAATTTTCAGGAATATTAAAATACCTTCTGAACTGAACTCACAATATCCCTCGGATTCGGGGCTCTGCACAAGGAATACAGGATGAATCTGGCGCTGCTAGGCCACTCGTGCTAAAATTACCATTGGCCCTTGCTCTAAAACATGAACCAAAAAACTCTATCCAAGTTGCTGGCGGCTCCATGGAAACAGTCAAAAGGGGACAGAAGCATTATTGTTATCCACACCAAAGCGGAGGAGATTTGTTAAACCAATATTCTAGTATTCTATGGCTAAAATACCATCTGTCTCTTTTTCATACAATTATTTCCCTAGAAGTTGCCATAACACGATGCACACCAAGAACACTACTACCAGTGAAAATACGAAATCCTGCCCTATCCTGAAAGGAAATGGAAATTTTCTGGAATTGATAGTTTTCCGTATGAGATGTACATGGACACAGATTAGACACACTATTTAAGAATGGCAGGATTGTCAGGAAAAGGATGAACTCTATCAATCTGCCCAGCTCATTGCAAGATGGGGGTCTAAGAAAACATTTCAGTGGTTTTGTACTTTGAGCATTATTCAAGGCCCATTCTTAGTTTACTAGAAAGATGTTTTTGTAAATGTATTTTATGCAAGTAGGGTCACACTCAACCACTGCCAGAGACAACACCTACAGCCTGAAAGAGAAACATTGCAGTTCCCAGAGTTCATAGTATCAGGCTCTCCTTTCAAGCCAGCAAAACCATCTTTTATTTAATTGAAATGTATATAAACAAGAAAACAAACTGTGAGGGAAAGTTCATGCCCCGTATCTTTCTCCTGGAAACCCTTACTCTTCTTTCTTTCTAAGGCCATAACCGTGATTATCTATTGTCTTACAGGTATCAGAGGAGGATATTTTACGTTCACTACTAAAGATTGTCAGATGTTTAAGTAATTTTTCTATTTAAAGTAAGAGGGTTAACTTGCAAAAGTTTTTGCCATTTTTAGCTCAGCTCTTGCTACAGCCAATAAAGGTAGGTACTGATGTCAGAATGAGTAAGAAAAATCTGCATTCAGGCCTCCCGTGTTCGCTTTTAGCAACGTAGATCCCTATGATGAATCGTTTTCTTTTCTGGACACTTTACTTCCACCCAGATGACTACCTTCCTGCAATTTCTTATCAGCTTGCAGTTCAATATAACTTCAAATTTTTTCTCTCCAGAGTATTTTCTTCTCCCACTGTATCACTATCAATGCCTTGCAGAACCTCATSTACACATTGCTCTAATTTCCCATGTCCTACATCCCTCTTGCCCTGTCCTTCCATTTTCTGGGAGAAGAATCTGAATGTTCCCATTACCAGGGAGGGAAGCTCAGCAAAAACTAAGCCAACATGAATTACAGTTTGTCTCTTCACATCAGCTTTTCAGCAGAAATGTAAAGGCGTATGTGAATATCCCATTTGCCATTTCTATCCATCTTTTAGAGTCAAAATACCTCTAAAAATAAAAACATTACAAGCAACATTCACTAGAAACACTCAAGATCATTCACTTCTGAATACACTGTGACCAGAGTTGGTCTTTTTTATTTCTGAATTGTTGTGATTTTTACTCTTCTATCATATGTTGAAAGATCGTTTCCTTCAATATCCCTAGAGTCTGTGAGCTCTTTAACAATGGTCCGAAACAGGACTTTCACCAGGTAACATTAGAAATCTTCTTTTCCATTGATGGCATTGATCAGCTGCGGGACAAGTAACTGTCATTCCCTGCCCTCTCAACAAAACAAATAAAATTAAAACATACCACATAACATCATACATGCTGACTAAGGTAGCTCCACTCATAATGAGAAGAACAGGACTTGACAAATAAACAACCAGGATAAAGTGAAACTAGAAATGTTAAATGTAGAATTTATCCTATTTAAAAACTACCCCTGAAATTTACAGGATGACTTTCAGCTGAACTGCGCTGCTTTAAAAATGGAAGCACCAGCTAGTATTGATCAGGGAAGCCAGCATTCTCCTCCCATGTAAGCAAGTGATGGGTTGGCTTCTCAGCTGGCAAAGGTGTAAGCATGAAACACCACCCATTAAACCCAGCTGAGATGCTGGTTCATACATAATGTGGCAAAGTACAAAAAAATTAAAAGGTCTCACTTATAAGACATTCAGGGTACTGTCTTGAACACACAGATTTCCATTAACCCTGCATCTGAAACCAGAAAAATATCTTATGGTAATTTCAGAGAGATTTTAATAGGCATTAAGCTATTCGATATCATTTCAAATAAATTTCCAAGGACAATGCTTACATCTTCATTGAGTTCACCTAACACAGGCGACYACGCAGATCACCGACACTGACTGCGTATTCCAGGAAAAAAGCAACATGTAGGTCATGCTGTGACCTACAAAAATATGTGACGTGATTCAAAAGGGATCTGCTAACACAGAACCTTCCAAACATGGGCTGAATACCACTAGGTCAGTAATACTTACCACTGGATAYGCGTGGACGTATTAGCTATCAGTTGTGCCTCTGAAACACTTACTGGACACACTCTAAACTTACAGGTTCATTCTTAAAAGCACTTCCAAATTAATTAATGCAACCTTTTGCTTAGTTATAAGCTACCAAATAGTAACCAACACAACTGTTCTTTCAGCTGTAAATTACTCAACATTCTTCAAGTGCAACAGTCCCCATATACTCTTTGTTTGTTTAAGACTGAATATAATTTCCCATCAGAGAGGGGAGATGAGAAGGGGATATTACTAAGGGTTGTATTAAATTAAAGCAGATTCTCCTAGCTGATTCTCCAAAAATGACTGCATCTTATTTTGCTCCTCACCAATGCACAGAGACAGAATATAGCAGCTCGCAGAATCTTAAATATTAATTACAAATAAATACAACATAAAAAACCCCAATGACTTATTGACAAATAACAGAACTTCAAGAACAAAAATAACATTAATGTTCATGAAAATATAAGTGTATATTATGYATTAATATAATTTTAAGTCTTTTTAAAATTCATCACTAAAATATTTGTACACCAAGCCTACCCCAAATACATRCAAAACAGTACCGTATTGATTCTAATTAATTTCTATTGCCTGTAACATTAAGAGTTCCAAGGATTTTGCATACACCATAGAAATGAATAATGAAAAGTATTTCTGCATYCATTTTAAAAGAAAATCAACTTGGTGAATTTTAGCAAACCAGCAAACATGCAGGGGGGAAAAAAAAAAAAAAATCCAGAAGCTCGGATTCTACCATTTCTCCCTCATTGCTCACCCATTATTGATTACCCTAAACCACCTGGGACCTCAATGCAATTTTCAACAGCTGTTTCTTCTTCTTTTCAGTTTTAATTTCCATGTTACTTAGACCTTTTATTTACAGTCCATGCAATGTAAGGTTTAACAAGTCTTTCCCCTAAACACTTAAAAGAATATTATAATAAACAATTTTAACAAAATTCAACAAATAGCTTGACAAACGGAGCACAGGTGTTAGATGGTAACTGTGAGATATTACCTCCTAGGTGTAGATGGGAGGAATACATGAAGTGAAAATGGGATACAACATGCATTTTAGCATCATCCCTTCTCAATTAATTCAAATAATTCTTTTTGTTATTTTTGATAAAATAATCTGAGATAATGTTATACTTTGCATCATCATTTTTAACATAGAAGAMGACCTGGCATACCATAGCAGCTGTTCTATCTAAGCAATTTTCTCAGGTGTATCAGTTTGCTTTATTATTCATCACAGATTTACATTTCAACCACAGTTAGAAATGGAATTGTCGTCTAGCCAGTCTTCATTTGTATTCCTTATTTGTTGGTGTTTGTTAAACTGTTAACTAAGAGGATTTCATTATGCAGCTGTGTACTAAAATGTTTGCTGCATTCACTTGCCTCTTTCTTGTTTAACTATGCTATGTGGATGATCACATGTATCAGTTCACTTCGCTTCTCTTCTGACAACAGCTGATTCAGACTATTTAGCATAGGGAACTGGCTGTGATGTCCAAATGTGATCTTCCAGATAAAACACAGGTCCTAAAGTTTCCAGGATGTGTGACAGTTTCTCAGCTACCCACCAGTGATCCAAATGCACAGCAAGCAAATCATACAGCACCATAAATTTTAGTGAGACGAACCGAAAGCCTGCATTCCTGAAAGTGCTTGCATGTCATTATTTTTCCTTTAAAGTTCACTGGATGTTTTAGAATCCAAASTGCTGACTGCGATCCACACTGTTTTCTGTCATTTACAGAGAAGCTGTATTTACGCTCATTTAACTTGAAAGCGTTCAGTGTGGCTAGACCATAGAGCTTTTTCATGACTCTTCGAACATGCTGTTGMATTTTCTATTTAGAGCCCCACCTCCTGGAGCAAAGATTTCTAGTCCTCATATTTTAAAGGAGAAATTCAAACAGTCCTTAAAGATACAGAAACTAGAAGTACTACAAAAATTCCATTTTTCTACCTTCATGGATTCTGGATCTTGAGCACTGATGACACAGAGAATTGCACAGATGCTTTGCACAGATGTAAAGAGAAGGCAGCAGAGAATCCATCTCTGACGGTGGGAAGATAAATTTGTTATAATCTGGTAAAGACCAGAACTTCAAGTGAGATAGATTTATAGAGGAACTTTGAAGAGGTTACCTGCTGGGAATTTAAGCAAGCTATAGATTTAGAAACACAGAATGCAAACATGCCATTGTAAATTCAAGTAAAATAATTATTTTTTAAAACACAAACATTTGTTCTGCAATCTTGTAACCAAATATTGCATTGCCATGCACAAAGATTRAAGAGAAATCTGACAGAACCCAGAAGATACAAAGAATGACTGACTAGAAAGTGATCCAAAATTCARGTATCTGTTAAGGACTATTTTGCTGCCTCACAACTTCACAAAGCAAATAGAAAGCACAAATATTGACCACAATGAAAAATGACCATGACTCAGTAGTGAAAGCCAAGTCGTAAGCATCTTCAGTCTCCCATAGTTTGGTTAAAAAGAAGAGACAAAAAAGAAGTTATCATTAACAAACTACTTGGATTTCAACTGCTCAAGTTACACCTGAGTTATACTAGYCTTATGACAGTAGTATCCATCACCATACCTTTTTTACAGTTGGAGGACTATTTTTATACACTTTTTAAACCACAATATCAACTGTCTATCAAATGGATGAATAGAAATCAAAATTGAAAATTATTCTGGGCATCATTTTGCCAGTTATGTTTCACAGCATTTTCCTGACTTGAACACCCTGAGCTCACTTATCCTTTGTAATGACAGAGAAAGTATGCAGCATCTTTCCAGCTACACTAAGGACTTGATAATAAAAGGTCTAGCAGAACCCAGCATACATTTACACATTACAATAGCCCATCACCTCCTTAACACACAAGCATGCTATAGCTGTACCTTATGTTYAATTCCTAATAAGTAGGATACAGAAGTTCTTATTCAGAAGATTATTTAGCTGGGAATGGCCTCTGGAAGCAGAGGGATTATCAGAAGCCACTGAAAGGTGACAGGGACGAGGTTATCAAAAGAGAGGCTGAGGCAACGCATTAACATTTGCAATATCACAGAGCCTGAAGTGAGACTTGGAGTGGACACTGTGGAAATAGCTGGYTCGAATTCATCTCCAAGGTGAGGGCCGTATTTCCCTACCTTAGGCGCTAACAGAACAGTCAGTCTAARACCAGCAAGTCAGAAAGGTTGTAGCATCTGTCCCTGGCAGCCTGGTCCTTTCAGCTAGGAGCTCTGCTGACCACCAGAGAATCCCAGCAGTCCRCCACATTGCCACAGTTCTGGGAGAAGGACAAGGCCAAAGGGGCAATCACAGCATCAGCTCCTGGCAGCCACCTCCACCAGGGAACTCCTATGGAAATCCCAATAGAAACTTTCCAGCCTTTCTGCCCTGAGGCTTCTCCTCAGGATTTTGCTCATTGTGGAAGCAAGGGTGGAACCGGCTGCAACCCCATTAACTTGATTAGAATCACAGAATATCTCAAGTTGGAAGGGACCCATAAGGATCATCAAGCCCAACTCCCTGCTCCTCGCAGGACTACCTGACACTAAACCATATGACAAAGAGCGTCATCCAGATGCTCCTTGAACTCTGACAGGCTTGGTGCAATGACCACTTCCCTGGGGAGCCTGTTCCAGTGACCAATCACTCTCTCAGTGAAGAACCTTTTCCTAATGTCCAATCTGAACTTCCCCTGGTGCACCTTCATTGCATTTCCTCCTGTCCTGTCGCTGGTCACCAGAGAGAGGAGATCAGCACCTCCCCTTCCACTGCCCTCCTTGAGGAAGTTGTGGACTGTGGTGAGTTCACCCCTCAGCCTTCTCTTCTCCAAGCTGAACAATCCAAGTGACCTCAGCTGCTCCTTGTAAGTCTTGTCCTCGAGATCCTTCACCATCTTGGTTGCTCTCCTCTGGATACACTCCAATAGTTTGATGTCCTTCTTGTATTGAGGCACCCATGGTGTCCTTTGATTGCTACAGAACTACTTATAGAGCACTCGTGTCTCACGCCCTCTTCAACAATTACCAGCTAACCACTCTCAGACTTCACCAATATCATAATCATTCCCAGAGAACCTCTTAGAATCACCAGATATTTCCCTCACTCAAGCACCAATCTGAACCTGGTCAAGTGCCAGTAAAGCTAGCATTTACAGCACAGCAGGCCTGGATTTGAAATTCGTATGTAGAGCAGCAGGCCAGATCAATAGAAACAAAACCTGAGTCAGAGCAGAAGCAATGAACCTCACATTATTGCCTGAAAAGGGACAAAACAGTCTCCTGATGGGCCACCCAGACTGCTAGACCAGACATGTTATGTGCACCAGTGCAGAATTTGACCCAGCAAATAAGAGACATTGAGAATGGCACTCCAATGTGTCACCTTACAGTGATGCATAGGACAGTATCAGAATGCAAATGTTTTAAAAAACACATCTCATTCATTTTTTTCCTTACAAGAGTTCAAATTAAACTTTTAAAATATATACTTCTCTATGTTCCCAGCCTATAAGGTATACTCAGCATCTTTTATATATTTGCATTCATAGCAAAAAATATAAACAGACTATARATGAGTATTCAGTGCCATAAGATACCCCAAATGTACGATCTAGATCTGTCCTAAGCAGCCATAATGAAATTGAGGGATGGCAATCCAGTAATTTAAGCATAAATTGCACACCAGCCCAAGTGGCACGTTTCACCAGTTAATGGCTGTGAAAAAGAGGCATGTGTTGCACGTACAAAGAGATGCATCTTGCGGGGTCTGYGTTTGCGAGAAAGAATGTCTTCACACACGCATCCACAAATACACCAACCCCGACACCCCAAGACACRTACAGGTGCATTCTAAAAAGACACGTTCGGCAAGAAACCTTGTGCAACGCTGTGGGTATCATGGAACAGGCAAAGATGCACGGCGAGTAAAAATAAACCAGGGGAGTGCCTTTACAGCTGCTCTCCGCTCAGCTGCGCTGACTGCCCACCCCCAGATGCCATCTCACCCAGGCCCAGCCCAGGCGCTGCCGGCTGCAGTCTCCGCACATCACATTCAGCCCCGGAAAAATCCCTTCCTTTGTAACCAGCAATCGCACCCAGCACCCCGCACTCAGCGCGGGGAAGGCAAGACAATGACCAACCTGGAACACAATAGTGCGGGACCGGRGAGAGGCTGAGGGGGCTCCCGGCACGGCGCTGCAGGCTGCGTCCTGCCACACCTCTCCCTCCATCTCCTCTCCATCACCAGCTCGTCTCCCCTCCTCTCCATCACCTCCGTCTCCAGCTCACCTCCACCGCTCCCTCTCCCCCGCCATGCCGCTGCCGCCCCGCCGCCCTCGCCCCGGCCCCCCGCAGCCGGCCGAAGTCATTGTTCCGCCGCCGCCGCGGGGAACCGGGCGACCCTCCCGGCCGCCGCCGCTCACCGTGCCGCGCCCAGGAGAGGATGCCGAGCGGCGAGGGACGAGCACGCCGCATCCATCTTCCCGCCGACCGCGGCGGCTCCAGCGCCCAGCACCGGCCCTGCCGGCCTCCTGCGCGCCGACGCTGAGGGCGGGCGCCCGCCCCGCCGCCTCCCCGCGGCGGAGGCCTGCGCTGCCGGGCCGGGGTCTGCGGCAGGCCCCGCCCCGCCCCGCCGCCGCAGCGCCGCGCACCCGGCCGCCATGGCAACGCCGCGGCGGAGCGACGACGGCGGCGGCGAGGGGAGCCGCAGGGCGAGCCCGGCCGGGGGGAGGCGGCGGCGGCACCCCGAGCCGCCCTGAGGCCTCCAGCGGGAGCTGACCCCGCCGCCSGCGGGGCCGGGGGTCTGTCAGGGCCCCGCAGCCCCCGGGGCCACGGCGCTTGGGAGCTCTGCCTTAGGAAACKGGCGTAGGCCGGGAGCGAGAGAGGGCCTAACGGCCCTGCACCCGAAACCRCACCTCAGGCCGAGAAAACGCCTTCCCAAAGAAACGAGCCATCAACAAGACGGGTGTTAGACTGGTGTTCCACGAGGCCATGAACCTCAGTGGAAAGGCATCCCATAACGTTCTGGGGAGCAAGCTCCAGCCCAGACTGAGTTAACTGGAACTGTTCATATATCTGAATAAACAGCAAAAGCAGTCACACTTCTGCAATAGCCCAAACGTCAGCGAGGCACTCATGCCAACAATGACCACAGAAGCCCCTGCTCTTCAAGTTCTTCAGAAGCTTCCTCATCTCCATCCTTCTGAAGACTGACAGCGATATGCCTGGAAGAGGTTGGTAGGCTGACGATAAAAAACACATCAAGAATTCCAATCGTTATCCTTTTGGCACTTTACAGAGACGACAGGTATCGCTATTAGACCTGATCAGATAAGGTGTTAGTTTTTCTGCAAAAATAGAGTCTACTTTTTGTGGACAAAGTGAAGACAAATGTTGTGGGTTTGGGKTTTTTTTCCTAACCACAGCAACATGCAGGAAAAAACATTTCTAGAAACTAAAAGATAGTTTCGCTGGGTACCAGATTTGCAGATTATCTCCATCCTATAAAGTGGTTCCCTGGTCAGTGGCAAAATCGGAACAAAACTATTCACAAAGGCTGAATTTTGAGTCCYCCACCCTGAACACCAAATTCCATGAGAGTCCCCCTTAATATCTAGTTGTTAGGCTTTACTTTGCCRGTGTCTCAAACCTTTACCATGAAATCTTTCAGAAAAGGAGAAGGAAACCCGGCACTAGAAGCAGAGGTCTCAGAGTAAAGAGTCCGGCACCGTATGCCTGACTCATGGCTGACCAGTTTGTCCCAGCTTCAGCTTCCTCACCTGTCAAGTGGAGGCATTTAGTATATGTCTAGCMTAAATGTTTTATTTTTCATGTCTTGGTTACTAATTGCATAGCTCTGGAAATGGCCTTCTGGAAGATCAGTACAGTGGCTGCACAAGATAAATGGAAGGTCTAAAGTATATCGAAAAGGGAAAAAGCAACTGTGAAGAATACTAAAGGCGTATAAYGTGGCATGACTCCCCTGGGACTGCAGGCACAAAGAGACTGTAAAATTAGCCTAACAGGTTCTGGCAGGGTCAGTTCAGTGTCCTAGGGGATCCTGCGGCAAAGAGGCAGCAAGAGCTTGTAGGCCCCTTCCTCTGTCTGYAGGCTCCTTGGGAGGCGAGGCTGTGRTATTATAGAACCATAGAATGGTTTGGGTTGGAAAGGACCTTAAAAGATCATCTAGTTCCAACCCCCCTGCCATGGGCAGGGACACCTTCCACTAGATCAGGTTGCTCAAAGCCCCATCCAGCCTGGCCTTGAACACTTCCAGGGATGGGGCATCCACAACTTCTCTGGGCAACCTGTTCCACTGCCTCACCACTGTCACAGTAAAGAATTTCTTCCTAATATCTGATCTAAATCTACCCTCTTTCAGTTTAAAACCATTACCCCTCATCCTATCACTACACTCCYTGATAAGGAGTCCCTCCCCACCTTTCCTGTAGGCCCCCTTTAAGTACTGGAAGGCCACTGTAAGGTCTCCCCGGAGCCTTCTCTTCTTTAGGCTAAACAACTCCAACTCTCTCAGCCTGTCCTCATAGGGGAGGTGCTCCAGCCCCCTGATCATCATATGGCCTTTCTCTGGACCCGCTCGAGCAGGTCTATGTCTTTCTTATGCTGGGGGCCCCAGAGCTGGACGCAGTACTGCAGGTGGGGTCTCACCAGAGCAGAGGGGGAAAATCACCTCCCTCGATGCTGCTTTTGATGCAGCCCAGGATACAATATGGCTTTCTGGGCTGYGAGCGCACATTACTGGCCCATATTCAGTTTTTYATCCACCAATACCCCCAACTCCTTCTCRGCAGGRCTGCTCTCAATCCACTCATCACCCAGCCTGTATCCATGTTTGGGATTGCCCTGACCCAGGTGCAGGACCTTGCACTTGGCCTTGTTGAACTACGTGARGTTGACATGGGCCCACCTCTCTAGCCTATCRAGGTCCCTCTGGATGGCATCCCTTCTCTCTAGAGTATCAACCGCACTACTCAGCTTGGTGCCATCCGCAAACTTGCTGAGGGTGCACTCAATCCCACTGTCCATGTCCCCAACAAAGATGTTAAATCATACCGGTCCCAATACGGACCCCTGAGGGACACCACTCGTCACTAGTCTCCACCTGGATATCGAGACATTGACAGCAACTTTTTCAGTGCAACCATCYACCCAATTCCTTATCCACCAAGTGGTCCACCCATTAAATCCATGACTCTCCATTTTAGAGTCAAGGATGCTGTGCGGGACAGTATCAAATGCTTTGCACAAGTCCAGGCAGATGACATCAGTCGCTCTTCCTTTATCCACCAATGCTGTAACTGTGTCGTAGAATGCCAAGTTCGTGAGGCACGATTTGCCCTTAGTGAAGCCATGTTGGCTGTCACCRATCACCTCTCTGTTTTCCATGTGCTTTAGCATAGTTTTCAGGAGGCTCTGCTCCATGATCTTGCTRGGCACAGAGGTGAGACTGGCTGGCCTGTAGTTCCCCAGGTCTTCCTTTTTTCCCTTTTTAAAAATGGGGGTTATGTTTCCCCTTTTCCAGTCACTGGGAACTTCACCAGTCTGCCATGACTTTTCAAATATGATGGAAGTAGCTTAGCAACTTCATCTGCCAGTTTCCTCAGGACCCTCAGATGCATCTCATCAGGTCCCACAGACTTGTGCACATTCAGGTTCCTTAGATGGTCTCAAACCTGATCTTCTCTAATGGTGGGCGGTTCTTCATTCTCCCAGTCCCTGCCTTTGGATTCTGTGAATTGGGCAGCTTGGCTATTGCACTTGCTGGAGAAGACTGAGGCAAAAAAGTTGCTGAGTACCTCAGCCTTCTCCATGTCAGTTGTAGCCAGGTTTGTACAGTTGTACAGTTTCTTTCATCTTCCTTTATTGTCCTATCTACCTGAAGAAACTCTTCTTGTTATTTTTTACGTCTCTAGCGAAGTTCAGCTCCAGCTGTGCCTTGGCTTTCCTGATCCCCTCCCTGCACTCCCAGGCCATATCCCTATAATCTCCTCAGGATGTTCATCCCTGCCTCCACTGCCCATGCATTGTGTGTCCTCCAATTCCTAGGATTTTTACTGGAGACTTAAAAAWAAAATATCGGCAATCTTTGTGACGCCTTTTCTGTTTATCACTCACAGAAACCTTTTCCTGTATTTCCACCAGTTAGAATTCTTTGATAAATCACGGTTCCCTTGTCCCAGTAAAGACCTTGATTTTGGTAAAGTCTTTGGATACTTTGTCCTCACTAAGTATATTTGGGCTTCTTCTTCCAGCTGGCCTTTTGCCATCTCTACCTGCAAGTAGTACCTCTAGTAAGAGGAACAAAACTGCATGGTCTCTATAATGACTGAATTATCCAGTTAGTTGACCAGAGGGCGTCAGGGAGCAGCAAGGGCTTGCTGCTGCGCAAGGGAAGGCAAGCCAGGAGCAAAGGGTGACAACAGTTTCACAAATGGTCTCATACATATCCTCAGGCTTGCATGGAATAATTATGGGAGTGCTTGTAAAATACATCAAGATCCAATTTTGCTGCTTAAACCCATCTGCTGTAGAAATGCTGGTTCAGWAGGTGCTAAGGAGCATAAAACAAGACACAGTAATTTCTAGAGATGCCCAGAATGGTACTGCCTTGCCTTGCTTGCAGGTTTCCTGGTGTGCCCACCTGTATGATCGGTCTCATGAAGCACAGGAAGCTACAGATAAATGGGAAAGGGATTTTAAAATGCTTTTTCCTTGATTGAAATCATGCCACAGCCACAGGGATAAGGCTGTAATAAATTTATAGGGGTGAATAAGGACAGTAATTCTGAATACTGTCCCATAACAAGACAGGAGTCACAGTTAACATACTGTATAGCTGGACTCTAGCTGTACATATTTAAGATAAGGTTTAGACAGGCCACAAGCTAGATWCCAGCTACATTATGACATTTTTTGACCCACTTACACAGCTGAGTAAATTACTGTGATGGAAAAAATCAGTTAGCAAATCATTCAAGCAGGACAGGCTTATACAGTGCAGATGGATGGGGAAAGACTCAAGTGAAGAGAAAAGGAAGGGAAGTCCGTGAACCAGTCCAAGCAATCACATTTGCTAGTAACAGGCCAGCTGCCTGCAATAAATAGGATAACTGAGGGAAGCCACTATCTCAAGATAAAGGAAAAGGCAAGAGGTTTCTTGGATGAAATTGCAATAGATCAGGCAAGCAGTAATCTAAGAACTGGAATCTAATTTGAAATAAGCTGAAGAGTAGAAAACATGAAAAATGCTGAAATCGAGCACCTACTAATGCCCTTTGAGAACAACTACTAAACAGCAGCAGCCAAATGAAAGAGCAGAGCCTGTTTCAGACAGATGTATGTTTGACTCAGCACAACAGGCATGCCCAACTCTAAGACCCTTATGGGCTATTGATTAGGTTGGTTTCTGATTTATGGGGATGATCAACAATTAAGAGCTTTAGTTGGGGAGAATGGGAATTCACATTGCCCCAAAATGGTTACTGACACAAGAGCCTCAATTAGTGTACCACAAGAGCCATGGGCCCTGGAAGGGACCTCCAGAATCACCAAACAAATGCAGCTTGGATCCTATASCTGACATAAAGAAGAAACAGAGATTTTAGAACTGCTTTTTATTCAGACAGTGCAATTGGTAACTCCTGAGATTTACTGTGTTCAATAAGCACAGAATTCTGAACAAGAGAAAGGCATTTTAGAGATTACTTTCTCAAGAAAAACAGTTTTAACTCTGGATTCAGCAAATGGTTGTATTTGGCAGCAGCCTGGATGTACAGGCGAGAAACAGATGATTCCAGCCATACACTTCTGTTGCAGGTATCTAAGCACCACTGAAGCAACATTTGGAGGGTACAGACRGGCAGATTCCAAACTGAAATGTTAGGCAAAGATAAATCAGAATATGGACGAATTCATGTTCATGTCACTGGAGCAGGTCTGTGTCTACAACCAGAAAGACAGTAAGTACCCAGAAGTAGCAAGAAAGGGCACTGGCTTACAACCAAGAATATTAAAATGTAGGAAAAAGTGCCTAACAGTCAAGYTTTGGTTACTATGGTACTCAAACAGAAAAGAATAGGGGAGTTGTCAACATAATATTCAAAAGTTCTGACAGATCGTGCCCCAGCTCCTGCATATCCCAAGRTCATTCTCTGTTCTGTTCCTTCATTGCACATTGTCTCCTCCCATGATAATAATCACTGGCTGAGAAACAAGAACACTTCAGCAATGGTGGACTGACGGCTGAATGGTAGCAAAAAATATTAACTGACCACTGGCTACATAYGGTAATAAAATAAATGTCAGAGATTGCTATCCATCTAGTCCACAACTTCAAAACAGTACAAGATTTGGAAAGCTCCTRTACTGCAAAGAATGGAATGCAGAAAATCACGTAACTTATCAAGGTAYCAGTGAAACCCCATGTAGATAGCCCAGGAAATGGCAAGGGCCAGKTGTAATTCTGGAAGCAGCAAGTCCTGCAGTGTATCAGGAAGAAATACTAAAAGAAAGACTAWAACAATCTTGGAATAAGCAGTTCCACTAATAGCAGTTAAAGCTTTGGAAAAGTGTTCAAAAAATGTAACAACCGAATGGGTCTTTTTGGTTTTTTTACAGGGTGATACTGCAAAGGACGATAGCTTGAAGAGAAGTAGCTCGACCTATTACCAGTATTGTTGATTTCAGTAATGTCCTTTCAAGCAAGTGTGTTAAGTACAGAAAGACTCTAAGAGAGATTAATAATGAACARTGGAGTACTATGACTGAACCAGGATAAAAATAGACTGAACCAGGATAGAAGGAAGACTGCTTAAGTCAGTACCGGAGGACACATATCTGTCTAGAAATCAATTTGTTCCCAAAATTTAAGCCTATGATGCACAATTTTATTTGGTAAATGTGACTGATGTAAAAACCAGCATCTCCTTTAGAGATCTGTCAATATAGTAACAAAATAGAACATTTTAAAGATTTTTTTTCCCACACACAAACTCTCATGAAGTATTAAGAAGCCAATGTTAATAGTTCTCTATAAGACTGATTGATCCTAGAAAACATGAAGAGTTTGAAATGCCTCGAGTATTAGAATGCTCTCATAGGTGTAATGATTATTTATCCTAAATATAAAACTTATTTGTTTTACCAGAAGGGAAAGACAGAACTAGTAGATTTGTTTTGCTGCATAAGTTGTTTAATTTACATTTTAAGAACTTGCTGCATAAGAATCTATCATCAATTGTCATTACTAGCTACCGATTTTTATAGGTCACTGATGTTTGTAACAAGATGTGACACATTATTTATGTACTATAAGATACTAGAAAGCTAGTAGTATATTTAAAATTAGAAGCCAGTCTAATAGGCCATATTCAAAAAAAAAAGGAGGAGGTCCCATTACATCTTCAGTTTTAAGACAGTAGGTAACCTCTGGTTATGTGTAGTTTTCTCCTTATTCTTAACAAATCACTCCCACCTTGCACGATGGATTTCGTTACCAACAGGGATTGTCACACTTCAGGGCTGGCATAACATAGCAGACATGTCAATCGGCACACTGTCACCAAACACAAGTTTCTGAACTGGGCATTAAGTGCCATTATCTAAGCTAGGGGTAGGGGAGACAAAATTATGAACTTACAGTGCTCACAACCCAACTTAGACATAATTGCTCAACCCTACCGCGTCTTTTACAGATGAGTATTTAAAGTAGGTGTATCTGGAAGAAGTATCCTCCACATCAAGGGAAACCAAGTTTCACTGATCGTCCCGATGATAAAAGCCTCTGAAACTCAGCAGGCAAGGTGCATCGTATCAGATCAATGCCATTCTGCTGTTTAGATCTGGTGAACACAGTTAATCCTTACAGACAGCCTCCCACAATGACATCTGGATACTAGATTTAACGCATCCACAGCTGGACAGCTTTATAAGCACCACAGTTTGGACAATCTTCATTAAAAAACGTTCAGTTGAAACTTGGACTATTTCCTCCTAAGGACATCTTCAGACAATTAAAAACTCAGTGGGAGATCCCACTATTGGATAGCCCTGAGGAAACTGGAGCTTGTTTAGCATGAACATCTTCAGATTATTCGTAATTGCAGATTATTCATAATGTATGAATATATTAATAGTTGGTTATTCATAATTCATAACCCAAAATGTATACAAACCTCAAGTACTTTTAAAAGACCTCCGGGTTGTATCAAGCTTACAAGTTGTAACTGAATAGCACAGACATTTGGCTGAAGTCRTCTGAGGTCATAGGTCAAACTGATATCCCAAACTGTTGGTTGTTCTTCAAAAGTCATTGCTCAAAACAAACAAAATCCCATTCCTCCCAGGCAGATGAAGCCCAAACATAACACYGTCTTTGTCTGAAGGGCACCAAGTGTCAATGAGCAAGACAATTCAAGTCAAAGTCAGCAATGTTATTAACCTCTATCAGTCATTACCTCAGTGAAGTTGTGAACAAACGAGATACATGTATAAGGATATCTGGTTAACAGCTATGCAGTGTAAAAGACAAGACAATGAACAGGACAGGTGATAWATGAAGCACATGGATACATAAAGCCTGACAGCAGAAAACCAAGACTRGAGCTCTAAGACAAGTTGATGGGCCATTAAAGGAAGCACCCAAGGGTAACTCTGATTTGTAAGCAATAGGACTATGGTTTGGTTATYAGGAAGGGTCTCACAGGCAAGAGCAAATTTATTTTAAGATGTCCAAAGTGGATTGCAGGRCCACATAAAATGTATCATAGGATGTCTAGGGGAGCAACCACAGACGCCAAGGGAAGGGTGAAGATGGTTCAGGGAGGAACAAGCATGTGAAAACGGGGTGGGGAGTGAGAGTGKTGACCGGTAAGGGTAGGCAGAAGAGCTACCAACTGCATGCAGGCAGGCTGCTGGTCAGTAACCTTTGTCTGGCTGAGACATACGAGTCATCAGCATAGTGTGTTCTACACTTTTATTAATTAAATAGGGACTAGCCAGCAAACAGGCAAAACCCAAAATCTGTAGATACCCTGGGTCCAGGGTTGCGACTGAACAAGATACCCAAGGTCTAGACATAGATACCAAAGAGGCTTAAGGTCACGGGCAGAGACTGGAGAGACCAGAGAATGTGACCATGTACTTGAGTTAAATCACTGAAAGTACATATGTGTTCCACCTGCAAACTTTAAGCAAGTGGGAACAGTATCAGGCCACTTCTACAGTTTCTGTTTTAAGGAAATGCATCTAAGAACACTGTCCTCTCGTTTATGTTAATCTGTTCATTTATGGTCATATCTGTAGTACATAGGCCTATGTATGCATCTTTGAAATTCACACTTAGCCTTACTATTGGCTGGATGTGWGAACAGGGACAAGCAGCAGCCCTGCACCATACTGTCCACGAGATGTGGCAATCCTTAACAAAATGATCCATTATGGTTCATCCGATTTCATTTGCTACAGTACACATGAGAGCTGCAACATAAAGAAGCCCAAGGACAGTAACTTAACCATTAGTTTTTTAATTGTGCTATCCCGCTGGCTGCTTTTCTACCGAAAGCCAAAGTATCTGTCAGATCCACAGACAGAGGCAAACAGCTGTCACTTGTGGAACTCCTTTGACACTTCTCAGTCCTTCAACATAGACATGGCACCGATATCTAAGTGCCTATATCTACTGCTTTAGTGGAACATCTTCTGTGTAGTTCAAGACAAGCAAAAGTCCTTAAGTAGCCAGGCAGGTAACAGTTTCTGATGTAGACAGCAATGATACCACTAAGAGGTCATCCAAAGAAGTTCAGTAAAGACCAGAGGTAACAGGGCGGAATCAAACTTCAAATATATTTTAACTCAAGCAGACAAGCTCTTCCCAACCCCTCAGTTAGGAGTAGTCCTGTATATTGTAACATGTCTGCCCTCTGACTGGAATGACTTGGTGAGAAGTACAGCAGGTTYTCACATCTCAGCATAGGCACTTTCACGTAGGCTGCACCTTTGCCTGTTGGGGCACATCTGTCTTCAGCTGTAGGCTCCAGTAACTCCTACCCTTCACGTGAAGGCAACAACGAATGTAGAAATTTCACTGGAAGGAAATTAGTGGTTGCAAGCCCTGTCTGCAATGTCACATTCAATGCACAGGTTAGAACTACCGGCATTGTTCACGGTGTTACAGAAGACAGATTGAGTGGGGAGACACGACGTGTGGGAGTGTTGTTGGCTGACAACGACGCAGGGAGGAAAAAGGGAGCAGCAATATCTGTGGATGAGGTTTCTCCTTGGTTGCGAAGCTGTAAGATCTGCCGCAGCAGGGCCTTTCCTTCTTCTCTAGTCTGAAAACAATTTGTAAAAAACAAAACAATACACATATGGATGGATGGTTTCTGGGTCAAATTCAGTACATAAGCAGTATAAGTTACAGTAGTTTTGTCATTCTGTAAGGCTGGAAGCTATAAAAACCATCCTAATTTCTTTTTCTTCTGCTACTTAAAAATATTAAGGTATGTCACTTTTTTTTTTTAATCCTTCCTCCTTTTACTCAGCCGATTTGCATGTTACTTGGGTATTTCAGATAGTGTTACCATCTACCGCTGMAGCTGTCTGAATATTCCAGCGAAAAGTAGATTGGAGAAGCTTCAAGTAAGCTGAATTCAGAGTTCCAGAGTTCCAGACAGCTTTGTTAAGGATAGGCCAAACACCCTGCACTCATGGCTAGTGTCTACCTCTAGGCTGAAGTTAAAAATCCAAAATTGCCCACTTACAGATACAGAACATYTCAGAATTCGGAGTCACATACAAAACCCAAGTACTATTATATCCTCTGCACTGTCTACACAGAGAAGATGAGAAAAAAAGAAGTTATGTGAGTACAATCACTACACAGCGTGTGGGAGTCTATGACCATTTAACCACTTCCTCACCACCAAGATTTTCAGCCGTCTTAAGACTGTCACGTGGAGCCTCAAATTCTTTTATTTAGTGAACACCAATGAGACACGGTTCAATTTTACTATCTACACCATATTCAATCATAAGCAGCATTAGTGATCAGGTATACACCACCACCACTCAGGATGTGACCTGCACGGCAGACAGCCCTCATTCCTTCAATAAAGCATTCTTTACTGTGAGGGGGAGCCAAGATCAAGGTCATAGATTCCCCAAGAAAGAAACACCAAAGATWGTGCAACTACTCACATCATTGAACGCACAGCACTTCTGGGCACATGCTGAGGCTTCATCCCAGAGCTTACACTTGAAGTAGTACTGGGCCAGGTAACGGAAGGCAGTGCTGACCTCCAGGTGCTCCACTATCTCCTACAGTGAGGGGGGTAAAAACCATCATCTTTGAGTRCCTTCCAAGGTAGTTCTACACCATGTTTACTTCTCCTTTTTATTCCCAAGATATCATCTTACCCCACAGGAGTAGATATCCTGGATGTATTTGATATAGCACTGAGCTGCCTGTTCAGATTCATTCAGCTGTTCGTGCAGCCTAGAAAAGAAGAAAAATGGGCTACTGGAACAAGACTGCACTGTCGAAGACCTTCTTGGTCTCTGAGAAAGTACCTACTCAACTTGACCTGGACTAAAGCCAGGTCTTTTCCTTCAGAATTTGCAAGACATGCACTGTGTACTGCCCCTCATGGAAACAGATGATCCAGCTTGAGAACATTTACATTACCAGGARGGGAGCCAGTCAGATACTAACTCCTAGAAGCAGTGACAACCAAAGCAGGGACCTTTRCTTATTCTGTTACATTTTAAAGCTTTTAACAGACCTTTGCCATCCTATTTACTGGCTATTTCCTCCAGTGCTCCTTCTTCCCCCACTACATCCCAAAAGTCTTTGTACAGCAGCTTCACCTTTCACTTGCCCTTTTCCTTCCCCTTCACTTTTCCCACTTTATATTACTTTATCCCCCCAAAAAATTAGTGCTGATGTCAGAGTGTTCACATTTATTTCACATTAGACCCTTTCCCAATGTCACAACCATATACTGCGGGGGAATAAATAAAATTAAAAAAAAAAAAAAAAAAAATCAATAAATCTACAATTTTGTACATCACCTACCATCATGGATTGCTTTAAAGTTTCAATACAACAAATACAATTGCTAGYACTGCCTGCTCAAATCACCTCAGGATTCAGAGGTCCCTTGCAACCCACATTATGCTACGATTCCCTCTAGTTATCCTGAGGGAAACTTAAAGCTAAAGCTGGACACCAGAATTYGCAGTCACTACAGACCTAAAGATATCAGCTATTACACAGCTCCAAAAGTARTACTACCCTAACAGCAATTCCAGTTGTTTTACATTTAGTATTTTATCATTAGGTATCAAAGTGCTAGTTGCATGTAACACAATATTGGCAGTTCAGTGATGAGACATACTCACTTTGCTAGTTTCACCAGTGCCATTTTCTCCACATCTCCCACAGCATAAGCTCTCCAATAGCACTGTCAAGGAAGGAAAGTCAGTCAAGCATACCACAAAAACGATTCCAGCTCATGACTCATGCAAGCAAGTCAGAAACAGAAAACRACACGGCTTTCCAGCAAAGGGGCATGCATCATCTGTAGACGACTCTTTTTATTTATCAGCTGCCTAGTTACATTGCAGCAGACCTTCTCCAATTGTAACCACCACAGAAATGGTTTCAATAAGCTCCTAACAACACACCGCATGCATTTCCAGTAGCACTAGCTACGCAATTTTGCTGTGACTCCACCTAGTGTCCTGGGAGACATCCCAATGTCTTACTTCACACATCAGTTCTCACTTACCTTTTTAGCTTCCACCAACTGATTGAGTTTCTCATAGCATTCTCCTAGAGCAACCAGCATACGAGAATCATTTGGTCTGTAAAAGAGCAATTCCTGAATGTAGTTTAATGGACAGCCAGCTGATCTCAGGGTGGGGTGGGAAAAAAAAAATAATTATCTACATCTGGCAGTGTCTGTCATCCTTTCTTACATAAAAGATCACTTACACTCCTGACCGGCATTCCTTGGCATTTAACTGACAAAGCCTTTGTTAATAGTTAACTAGTACAACTAAAAGGATTTGGAATAGTGAGACTGCACAAATCACATAGCATTGATGTTCTCCCTTCCCCAACTTAGTTCCTGCRTGTAAATTCCTTAGCTAGTAGCAACCACGCCAGAGCGAACACCAATAAACATGGATCCATTCTCAACTCTACCTGAGCTGGTGGGCCCGTCGGTAGTAATAGAGACAGTAAAATGGCATTTTGAGGATTTCATAGGTTTGCCCCAAGCCATACCATGCTCTGTAGTCCCTTTTGTTCACCTCTATTGCATGTCTGTCAAAGAAAAGGAGATGAACTAGTCAGAAAGCAGTCAGGATCAAAACCAAGACAGAGTTCAGCAGAACACTAAGAAAAAATAGAMGATACTACTTCAATCCTTATGTATGCAGACTCAGACATCATTTTGTGCAGTACATGAGTGATACCTATAAGCCTGGATAGCTGCAGATGTGTTCTTCATTTCCATGTACTCATGTCCCATGAGTGTCCAGGCTCCCAGATAACGAGGATTCAGTTTCAAGGCCCTCTGGAAATAGAGTGCTGCTTTTTCATGCTGGGAACGCAAGCTATAATAATTCCCTAAAGCAAAAGTCACAATATTTAAATATATTTGAAAAACCTCACAAACAAACAAAAAAAAAAAACCAGCAGAGAAGTAGGAAACAGACGGAAGAGGTACTGTCTACTACCTCCTAACTTAAATTATAAAAAGAAAGAGTCCTATTAACGGCAGGTCTGATTCAAACCTCAAGAGACCTAATAGCAGTCTGTTCTCCAGTGTTCTGATCAATCCATTTCTGGTTGTACCAATCAATTAAGATCCCATCCCCCTGGCCTTAGAACTTATGCCATGATCTAACAAACTAATTTCCTGGTCCTGACACACAATTACTTCCACTGGAGTTTCAAGACTATAAATAAAGWGATTATCAGCTACATGGGCCTTCATAATGATTTCTTCAACTCCTTTMTGCACTGATAGTATTACAGTAGCTCTTTCAGAGAGAAATGAGGGAAAAGGGTACTCTCATCTGGTCTGCTTTTTAGGCTGCCTGAAACCACATTCACCAAGTMGTTTTGATAGCCTTGCTGGCTGATCATTTTCACAAGTGTTTCTAAGATTTCCTCGCACAGCCTGCAGACAGCATAATAAGAACATGTAAAAGAGCTGGCTCTCACCAATGACACAGCAGGTCTCAACACGATACTTGTCTATCTCACAGAGATTGTGAGCCAGGTAGCTCAACTCAGGCTTCATGCTCTAATGAAACAGAGAAATGAAAGTGATGAGAAAAGGAGCATGTTACAGTTTCAAAGAAAACCTAGGCAGTTAGCAATGCATACATTGCATCTATTTCATGGAGTTGCAAAGCAGAAAGCAGAAGCTGAAAGCCTATATTCAGAGAGGCCACACAGCACCAGCTGCTTTGCCAGTGTTTAACATACCTCTGATAAATACCATCATTATGGACAGGCAATAGAAAAAGAGTGCTTACCCTTACATATAGCAAGTTGGAGAAAGTGTCCATGTTTTCTATCCTATAAGGATCTTGTTTCCTTAGCTCGTTAAAGATGGACAAAGCTTTGTCAATATCTGAAGAAAGAACAGCAGATGGGAGAACAAGAACTATAAATGCCAAGTTTGCATTAAGAGGCTCACTCCTACTAGCTAGTAAGTGTCACTGACCTCGGATATTGTGGTAGGCAACTGCAATCTGAGAGATGATGTAAGTGCTTTTGGAAAATCCTGCATCGATGAGACTCTGATACTTCTGCAGAGCCTCCTCTATCAGCTGCAGTTCTGTATAAATGTGTGCAAGAAAGAACTCTTTCATCCATGTATCTGGCAAGGACAGGAACTTCAACTAGCAAGAACCAAAGAAGAGGAGGAAGAGATGACAATCAGTAGTACTCTAACCGCCACCTGTGGCAAAGAATCCATTATCTTCCCTCCCATGATTTAGTAGATGGTCTCGAGGTAGGAGGCTTTCTTAAACCATAACACCAGCTACAAAAGAGCAGTATTAGGACCAAGAATTAATATCAGGTTCTTCCAAAGGAGAGACTAAATAATGCCTATAAATTGAGAATATTGAAACAGGAAAGGAGCATTAAGACATCCAGTCTAAAAAGCAGTACAATATGGCCCACGTAATTCTATTTAGTCACTCCCAATCTATTCCCATGACTGCTGAAACCGCAGAAGAACTGAAGCCATTTCATTTGGTCAATCAGTGAAGGAATTACTGTCTTCAAATCTGACAGCACCTGACTTCTGCTTCAGCCACTGGCCTTGTTTCTCCATTAAATTCAGAAGTCCTTCGAAAGACTGTACTTTCTTCCCATGTTTGAACATCAATATCACATCACTATTTTTAATGAGCTAAGTGAACAGACTCCAAATAATCTCATCAAAAATGCTCTTCCCTTTTTCCACAAATCAGTAAGGCTCTCTTCTGTGCCACCTCTACTTTTTAAAATATTCCACCAGCCAGAATTGACTGAGGAATTCCAGGAGTGGTCTCATAAAACCCCATGCATAAAGAAAAATAATCTATTTTGGTTTTCTATCTAAATTCAATTCTTTGATACAGTTCATCTCATACATGCAGCTTTGTATTTGACAAAGGGAACACCTACATTAGTGTTTTAGTTTTAAAAGCAGTGATTCTATATATCATTTCAGGCCACCAAAATTGCTCAATAACTGTGGAACTATAACCAGATTAAGAAAAAAAAGAAAATGAGAAGTATCTTAGGAGGATCTCCTTCATGTGACAAGGCAATGACCCTGCTGACAACTACTTCAGAATACGTGAATTAGCCATTTCTTAAACTACTTTGTGGGTGAATGAGAAGAAATTAGCCCTGCCTGTATAAAGATTCTCAAACTACAGCATGGCAAGCAATTGAAGAAAAAGAGGCTTTAACAACATAATTTACAATCTTGGATTGCCTTGCCTGAGAGAGTCTCACAGAATAAAGCAGTGGGTGACATCAATCTTGTGGCAACTGAACCACTGGTTACTGAATCAGGTTAAACTCTGAAATTTGTTACCACATCTTGATATCTCCCAAGTTTTACCATCTCTTTATCTGTAATCAAGTTGCAAAGTTCCAGCCAGGCTCCCCAATGCAAAGGTAAGACATGGGCAGCTTCAACGAAGACATCTATTGCTTCTTTCACCAGGTCCAGCTTCCGCAGCACGACACCATACCTGTAAAGAAAAGTTATCAAGTTAATCAGAATCATAAAACCCTGCATAGCCACACAAATACACATGAATACATTAGAAATACAAGCAGACACTTACAGATAAAGGCCAAATCCATCCAGTTCCCGTGCCTTGTGTTTCTTGCTGAGCTCAACTCTCAATTCCCGGAGAGCTTCATTTTTCACCTGTCCTTTTTCCAGAGGTCCTGCATGAAGAGAAAGTCAAACAGTTAGCTTTAAGTCAAGGTTCTTACCACAGCAATTATGAAGTCTAGGGTATATTCAGATTCATCACTGACATGACCTGAAGGCTTCCCAGTCTGTGATTATTTTCCTCTTTTTTAAAAGAAAATCACTTAGTCTGATCACCTGCTTTAACAGAAGAACTAACAGATTAAAATCTGTAACCCAAATTAAGCCAATGAATTGAAAGAGAATGAAAGAAATCATGTTACAGCACACTATTATCCAAAAATTGAGAGGAAAGCCATAAAACCAAGATGATTTACATGAAGAGGCATTACTGGAAACTTCATTATATTGTCTTGTGTTCCTTGACACCAGAGACTTACCCAAACTATCCACTGTCTCATCATCCTTCTTCTTTTCCCCTGACTGTGGAAAACAGAGGAAAACCAAGATTACTTTACAATAGCATATTCCTTATGTTTGCTGCAATGCTAGCAGCAGTATGCAAACTGAGTTTTCACAAACATCACAGTTCTAAAAAGAACACCCCCATCTCCCTTCCCCCCAAACATATAATTTGGATTTCTAGGTGGCCATTTGGAACAGAATAGGCAAAAAATAAGGTATGCCAGGGAGGGGTGGGAAGCAGAGGAGTTCAGTGGTAAAAGGCAACTTTTCCTTCTATCTTACCAGGTATCTAGAGTACATATACAAGAAGTAAGCTTTCTGACTCTTGCAGCCCCGTAGGAAGTAGGCAGCCCTGTCATATTCCTTTAGATCAAAGTAAGACTTGGCTAACGTATAGGCATCCAGATCACGAGCATCCTCCTGCAGGGACACAGAAGAGTTAAGACCTCAGAAGCTCTGACATGCTTTAGGAAAATCACCCAGTTACAAACATATCAATGAAACTGCTCTGAAAGCTAAAAACATAGTTTATTCATCCTCAAAGGTGGTTTGAGTACCATTAGAAAAGTCTCTCCGTTCCCTCAAATGATCTGATTCCTAGTTCTCAAATAATGAGTACAGACTAGTCAGAAACATTTAAAACACACAGTGAGAGTCCAGAAAACAAATTGTGGCAAGCTGCACAGAAGGCATGAATTACCTGTTCAATGTGTATGAATGRCCACAAATAAGAAACCTACTCAGGAATTCCATATCAAACAATATTAACCCACTAACTTGAATGCAAACATTTCCTTGGTAACTATGCCTTGAAATGCATTTATGACATGTTACACTGCTGTAATTTAACAAAACAGGCATGTACTTAAAAGTCCTACTGTACCTACGGAGGTGGGGATGGAGATACAACTTGTTTCTCTTGTGTCCTAAGGAGCACAAGTTTAATGGCACAACATAATTTGTATTACAGTACATTTTGACCTTAGTAAAGACTAATAAAAATTAAAATTAAGTAGCGTGATTTCAAATTTTGCATACAGAGCATCTCATTTAGGGCACAGCAACATGTAAAACGGAATGCTTTCATCCGGGAAAGCATATTCAGCTCTGCCCAGCCCATTGAATACAGAATGGAAGGGAACTTCACAGCACTGTACAACAATCAGCACAGCACGTGTTTTTAAGAAGATCGCTATCACATTTTTTCCTTCGTAATTGTCGATAGGTTTAAAAAGCAGCCCGCGACCCCTGCCAGCAAGAAGAACTACAGCACTTTCTCTTCGAGCTCAAAACGGGCTCAGCCCCGCCCCACTCCGCGCCCGGGTGCCCGTTAGCGGCGCGGCCGCGGGCCCCGCGCCGCAGCCCGTCGGAACCCCACCGGGCCGGRCCTCCTCCTGCCCGCAGGCCGTACCTCCGTGAGCGCAGGGGGCGGCGGCAGCTCACTCAGCGGCAGCGGGTCCAAGGCAAAGGCCAGCTCGGAGGCCCTGTGAGGAGAGAGACCCGTTAGCACAAGGCCCGCCGGCCGCTGGGCCGGGGCCCGCCCGCCCGCGGCGCTCACCACTTCCCGCTGTGCTGCAGCCCGCGCTCGCGGCTCCGCTCCGCCACGCTCAGCAGCTGCTTCTTGATCTCCCGCAGGTCCGAGAAATCGCCGCTCCCCAGCCCCGCCGCCACCCCCGCGGCCGCCATCCCGCCGGCGCGCCTCCCAGCCAATCACAGCCCCGCACACTGAGCGCCCTTCGCTCTGTAGAAGCAGCCTTCCCCTTGGGTGAGCTCGAGAGGTCCGGCTTCCAATCAAAGGAGGCGCGCTGAAGCCTTGACGCCTGATTGGCCAGTTGTCGCGGAGGAGCGCTCTCACGGCGTAGCGCACCGGGAGCGGGGCCGCGCGGTGGGGCGGGGACGGGGGGGCGGCGGCGCGGCCCGGCCCGGCCCGGCCCGGCGGGCTCGGCGACCCCGCCTACGTGATTCGCCCGCTCCGGGGGCGCGAGGCCCCGACGCGCCGCTGCCGCTGGGTGGTGCCGGGACCGTTCTGTCCTCCGGCCGCCGCCTCCTGCTCGCCGCACCGCGCGGCGCGGCCTTTCTCGGGGCTGAGGGCCGGCTTGTCCTGCCGGGCCCTGAGGCGTAGCCCGGGGGCTCTGGGTTGCTCTCGTGGCCCGTGCTGCGGTTCCCGGTGCTGCCACCCGAGCGTGGGTTACGGCCTGAGGAATGGGGAGCGGGCCCCGGGGTCCTGCCCGCGGGGTCCTGCCTGAGGACCGGCCTCTCCTGGGGCTCCTTCGTCCCCTGCGCTCGCTCTGGGGGCCGGGGCCCTTGCTTTTTGGAGCTGGATTACAGCAAAACAAGATCCTTTGGGAAAGACTAAATACAAGGGTTCTAAATGGTCCTTTACTTTCTGGAGGTGTGGGACTGTTTATCCTGGTGCCATCCTTCCCTCCCCTTTTTCTGAGCTTTGCCTTTTTTTATTCTTGAGTAGTTTGCACCTGCTTTTTGCATGCTATCTGAATGTTATTAACTGTTTGTGCCTTTCTGCTAAGGTAGATAATTATCTTTTTTTAACAGATGTCTACACTGACGTGCAGAAGCTGTTGTTTTTTGAGGCTACAGAGTGAAGAGAAACAAGGACTAGAGAAATCTACAAGAAAGGCCTTTTAGAGAAGTCTGAGAAGGATTTAGTACTGTAAGGAGACTTTGGAGGGCCTCCCCCTAGTTAGCAGCAACTGAAAATCTTACTCACTGCTGACTCAGTGTGTCATTTATTTTGAATTTTCCCCTCTCCTTTAATGTAATTAAAATTTATCTGGATTGAGTCTTAGACTGGCAATGCCTGCTGTTGGATGAAAGCTGGGCACACAACTCCAGTAACACTGAAGCATCATAATCATTCTGAGATCAAGAAACACCAGTCTTTCTTGTTTCTAGTTGATTAGTTCCTAGCTGATAGCAGAAATACTGTGTGCTACCTTGCCCTCCGGTTCTAGTCTTCAGGGTCATCTGATTGTTTCTTAATGGGGTATTTCAATTTGCCTTTGTATTCATAACACCTCCTAACTTAGTATCATTAGAAAATTTTCACTCACATACTGCTACTTTCTGTGCTAAAAATCATGATTTAAAAACATTAAATAGAATCAGTCCTAATACTGCTCTCTCAAGCCTGTACTTTTAACTCAGTATTTTCTTCTTCATTTCAGCCTTTGTTTATTTTCCTGTTGCATTTTTCCTGATTGGAATTACACTAGAATGTAATTTAACTCTGTATCTTTTTTATGTGTTTGGTTCTAACAGTACAGAAATTTAAGCACTTGTTTTGGGGTCATTGTGCTCCACAACTTTTTAAGCTTTTCCAGAAAGGTAATAATACACCTCTGTGCTCATTCCAGTGTCAGAATGTCAGCTTTAACTCTCTCTTTTAAAAGAGAAATTAAGGAAGAATACTGTGAAAATTCATTTTGTATGTCATTTGCAGGTTATACTTTCCATTTTTCTCTTTTTCTGATGGTAAGGGCAGTACATTCTCTGTATCATGCAAGTGTCCTTCATAATCACTTCTTCTATTACAGCAGTAACTTGAATCAGAGGACCCAGTGTTTGAATTGGCCGCGAGTTCACTGCTAATGAAAGGAGTGTAATTGATTAGGATGATATCACCATACTTGATTCATTATTATCATAAGGAAAGATTTTTTTGTGTGTGTGTGTGTGAGCCACTGAATGTCACTATTTCTTATTACACTGAATCCAGTTTAGATTCTAAGGCTACCACCGGCTTTCAGTGTGTTGGTGATTACCATGACATTTTCTGGGTTGTGACTATGTTGATCTGGAACCATTTAACCTGGAGCAGCCTGCTGAAATCAAGGTTGTTCTACAAAGGTTGACAGAAATAGGAATAGCCCAGTTTATTGTTTAAGTGGGAAATGATGGGTTATTTATAGTCTTTCTTGGTCTTTAAAGTAGACAAAGCAAATTAGTCCGTTGTTTGAAGTCTGATTTTAATATTACATGGTTTTTTTCTCTCTTAATTTTAGCCAAATGTGTTGCAAGTTCAGTTGTAGATTTGACAGAAAATAATTCTATTACTCTGCCAGCCTGTATATCCAAGGTGTAAATAAAAACTTCTTTGTTATTCTTGTTATTACAAAGATGGGTCTAGTCAACACAAAATGCCTGACTTATTTCTCATTCCCTCTCTCCTTGCCCCACCCCAAAACACAGATGAAAAGAGACTTGGAAATTCTTTTTCTGAAAATAAATTTTTGTTGTCCTTACAGTTTGTTCTGTGTTCTCCATATCTGGGGGTCAGCTCTTAGAATGGCATGTTCTGTACTCCTAAATTTTGCATTTGGTATTTGTTTGATAATTACGTGTTTTAATTTAAGGATGTTCAGTTTTTACAAGAATCCAATGAGTGGGGGGGTGTGTGTGTGCGCGTGCGTGTGTGTGTGTGTGTGTGTGAGGTCTGTGAAGTAATTTTATCAAAGTCTGTTTATCTTCAGTTTTGGGCCCACTGGGTGTTGCATGCTGTTTTCCTGGCTGGAAACTGTGACAAAATGCTTGAGGTGCTATGAGATTTCAATAAGAAATACGGAACCTTCTGCAAAAATGCACAGAGTGCTACTTACTTGGATGCTTGCTGAAATCTAGGCAAAATATCCTTTATGTCATGTTCCTGATGGGAACTGTGCTTGGGCAGCTGTGCTCTAGCTGTTCATATGACTGCTCTTCTAGAAGAGCAGCAGTTCTGACAGCTGTGACGTACTGAGCTGTTTAGTGAGAAAACACGTTTATTTTTTGGTACCCAACCAGATGGATTTGAGTGTGTCGCTGCAGTAGCTCACCAGCCGCTGGAATCGCTATCTGTGGTTCCAACTCTTCAGCAGGTGGTGGCGCTTTGGGCTCTGCCTTGAAGCAGCCAGAAAAGGATGAAAAGGTACTTCATGATGGCTAAGAGTTCGATAATTCAATTGCTCAAGACTTGGCTTCGTAATGAGAACTCATAATTCTTCCTGTCATTCCATTGTGTAATAGATGCATCTTTTAAGTGACACCCAGGGCTTGCTTTTAGAGCTGGGAACTAATTAAATCCTCTGTGCATGAGAACTGATGATATCTTAGGGAGACACAGATTAACTTAGCTGTACTAACTGGGTGCTGTTGGAAGAGCCGGAGTTTGTTCACCATGTCATTGCACAGCTACCTGGATGAGCCTGTCTCTAGTCCCTCACAGAACATGGTAACAAAACCAATGAAGGTCAGTGTGTGTGTGGGAAATTATGTCTACCATAAAATTGGGTTGCATAGATAGTTACTTTAAAAGGATTTTTTTTTTCAAAGTTAAAATCTTCAAATGTACAGCTGATGCTCAATGAAATCCAATGTAAGTGGCCTTTACCAAGTCAAGTGTCTTGCCAATACAGGAAATTTAATCTCTTGACAGAGTTAGAGAAAATCCAGACTTCTGCATTATCTGAATTTAACTTCTTTGTTATGATACTATCCAAATGTGCTTTTTAACTTGTTTAAAAATCATCTATGATTACAGGTTCCTGTATAATTTTACACTGAGAAATTTGATGTAATAAGAACTTCTTTTCTRCTATTGGTTGTATTCTCTATTTAGCACAGTTAATGCAACTCCTACTTTTGCTTGTGGTACAGTCTGCCAGGTCATCATTAAGGTTAGAGCTTGGAAACCATGTGACCCTAAGATGTGAGGGAAACCATTTATACTTGATTTACATCGAGAGTGAAGAATAAATTCTCACAAACTGGATAGTTTCAAAAGGCAGGAGATTGCCTGTCAGAAGTGAAAAAGGTTACCCAGAAATTGGTATCAGCTCTGTGACCCAGTTATTGAGTTCCTGAGTGTGGAATTACTTTTATTTGTTTAGAGGGACTCTTGTCAAACTTATAGTCCCATGGAGACAAGCTTTTCTTTCCAATATCCTTTATATTTCTTCTTTCTAATAGTGTTCTTACTTCCAGAAATGAGCGTTCTATTTCTGTCTGGACTGTATGTGTATGCTACGTTAGACCTCTTTAAGTGACCTTGGTTAAAAAAAAAAAATAGTAGTATGAATCTTCTTAAACTGGACAACTTTAACCTTTAAGTTCCCTGTTCCCATTGCATAGAATTGTAGTAATTTACATTGGAGGAGATTTTTGGTCATCAGGTCTAACCCCCTGCAGAAGATAGGACCACCTGTAAAGCAAGATCCAACTTCAAATTTATCTGTACGCCTTCTTCATTTAACAAGGTGTGATTAGGTGTGATTTTTTTTTTTCCCCCCTCTTCCCTGTCCCACCCCCTGCCCCAACTCAGACTTGGTACTGGGATGAAGAAATGCAGCATGGAGCCTCTCTGGCAAGAGTGGGTCTGCCCTGGTGTAGGCTAGAAGTTATCAACAGTCAGTGTAGAAAGAGGAAACTTTAGCCCATCTCTAGTTCCTCTGCATAGTACTGCTAATACTTAAATTCTTGGTATAGCTGCTTAGAGATACTACAGAACTGGAAAGAAGCGGCAGAGCCGTTCCTGGAATGTGAGGGGGAAGATTGGCAATGAGAGGAAGGCTGATAGGGAATTGGGAGGATATAGGAAAAGGTTGATAAGATACTTCTAGAGCATTTCTGATTTCAATAACCTCTTTGCAATTCTCCTCGCCATGCCAGTCTTTTCTTCAGAATCGRTGTTAAATTGGGGGGGATGGGGAGGGGGGTGAGAGTTCAGAAGGTACAGAAATTTTTAAACACCTCTAAGGTTTACAGAATGCTATTAGACCACGGGACTGGAGGGACCCAGGCAGCTGGGACGGGGACTCTGCAAGGTGTGAAGGGCAGTAGGAAGTAGGGAGTGGATGTTTGAAGTAGGTGTGAAACAGCAGCCATCATCTGTCATCCTTCTTTGGGGTACTGTGGGGTTTTCAGTAAGGTCAATATGAAGTAGCGAGTGTGTTGAAACAGGTAACTCCACTGTGTGTATCTGCTATTGGAAGTTCTCARTGTAGGATTTTCTGCACTCTGGGGAACAGTTGTCAGAACCAGCTAGCAGAGGCTGGGCTATAGGGACCATTGATTTGGCACCTTTGTGTTCTTGGTGGCCTTGGTGAAGTTTGCGKGTTTGGCTCTTCTGACAGGAACTCTTTTCATACTGGTTCTGACCTGGTTATTACAGYAGCGAAAGTGACAATCTGACACTGGTCCCAGTAGTTCTAGAGGTGGTTACTGGCAGAGTCATTAACAGTTGTTTCAGGTAGTGTAAATCCTTCAAGTCCAAGACAGATCTGTGAGTGGACAAAGTGGGAACACTGCGAATAAACATGAAAATGCAAAYCCACAGGAGGAGGAAGAATTGTTTGGTATAAACTGGAGGTCTGACAAGTGATATGACATTAAGAATGTTATGAAAAAAGCAGAACAAAGCTTCCTAGGGAGGTGCATTAGTGTGGATAGTGATCTTGTTGGGGCAAAAATAGACACTCTGTGCTGTGAAATGACACTTGAAATGCACTGAAAAATGGGATGTTAGGGTTTGCAGTCTTTGGGCAGAATGGAAGGAGTGGGTTTTAATATGATTTTTCCATCTTCAATTTGTGATATTTTTCCCTCCATTATTTCTTCATGTATATGCCAGTTGTTAATCTTGTAAATCATATATGCTGCATAACAAAAACAGGGAGCCATTTATTAATTATGGGGAATTGACTGCAGGGTATCTCATGTGACAAAGTCCACAGTCATAGTGCTGACCAGTACAATCTAAAATGTCTGATGGCCAGAGAGTGTGTTAACATGAGTAATGGAGCACAGAATATCATCTTTTTTTCCCTGGCTGTTTGATGCAGTGCTATCTACCCTTTATCCTTAGGCGACAAACGGTGATAGAATACACTGCAGGGGAAGCTTGTAACTGCCCTGATTGAAAACAGACATGTCTTCATTACAGACATGATAGAATAATATCATTTGCTGCAGCAGTTATTTAAATTCTGATGAAAAAGAGTAAACGACAGGTACAGTGCAGATAGTCCTGGAAAGCACGTAATCCTTGTCCACAAAATGATGGAATCGTAGAATAATATGCGTTGGAAGGGGCCTTTAAAGGTCATCTAGTCCATCCCCCCTGCCATGGGCAGGGACATCTTCAACTAGATCAGGTCACTCAGAGCCCCGTCCAACCTGACCTTGAATTTTTCCAGAGATGGGGCATCTACCACCTCTCTGGGCAACCTGTGCCAGTGTTTCACCATCCTCATTGTRAAAARTTCCTTATATCTAGTCTAAATCTACCCTCCTTTAGTTTAAAACCATTCCCCCTTGTCTTGTTGCAACAGGCCCTGCTAAAAAGTAGCAGGCCCCATCTTTCTTATAAGCCCCCTTTAAGTACTGAAAGGCTGCAGAAAGGTCTCCCCGAAGTCTTCTCTTCTCCAGGCTGAATAACCCCAACTCTCAGCCTTTTCCATAGGAGAGGCGTTCCATCCCCCTGGCAGCATGCATAGCAAGGCAGCGAGCTTTCATACCCCACTTGTACATCCGTGTTTTGTGTTACAGGGATTACCTTTGTGTCCAAGAGGAGAACTTGGGGCTGTGATAGCCAATGGGTTTAATGTGGCCGTGGTAAAATCTGCTCTGCCCCCTTGAGACACTTCCATTGCGGGTAGACTAAGCAGCTAGATTTCATATTGCAAAAGATGAGTTGTGGGTGCATGTTCTTTTTTGCTTGTCTGCTCTGCAAGGGCAAAATGAGTAGCTGAGGGACAGTACTTTCTTAAACTGTCATTGGGCAAAAATTTTGAAATGAAATCTTAAAAATGTCTGAACACCTTTCGTTTCCTTTGCCACGTTGCTCAGACTGCAGTTTCCCGATCCTTCTTCACCCACTCCAGGCTGCTTTATCCTAATGCCTCTGTCATGCTGGCGGTAGCAATTACGCAGTCATAGCATCGACTGGATTGGCAAACTGATCTGGCTTTAAAAAAATTTTGGGTGAAAGAGTGCTTCAGCTTTCAGCTGAATCGCCTTGTCCAGCTTGTGGGGAGACCGTAGGACTGCTCACTTGGATGGCAAAAAAGCTACAAGAATGTATGGGAAGGATGGGACTGTCCTTTGCAGCAGCAGTTTGGGCTTAGTTTGCATTCAGGTGGTTTGGAACCCACGTGTTTCATCTGGTAGTGAGAAGGCAGTGCTAGTTGTGAAGAGAGTTTTGTAGTGCGGACATCTCTCTGCTGGGGGCTTATGGACTAGAAGAGGTACCAGGTGGCAGTCAAGCTGAAACARCTCACTGCTGGAGTTGACCCAGTGGTTTGATATGAAAAACTGCATTTTTCCTCCTATGATTATTATTTGTAAAGATCTGTATAAGAACTGCAGAAATGTGTGTGCTCTTGTATCTTGATCRCATCAGCGTTATTTTACTTTTATTTGAAAGCACTGGTGCTATAATGCTGGATTGCTATCGACCTTTTGAGCATCTGGTCCAACACCATTAAGGCCTGGTTTTGTTAAGGTTACTCATTTTATGATTAATGTATTTTATGTTTAAGGCAGTCTCTCTACTAATAAGAATTTCTCAGTGTTGCTAGAATCCTACAGCCCTTTGCATGTAGCTACAACAATCCTTGTGATTTGTCCTTTATCACGGGCTGCTAGCTTCATGCAACCAAAAAGTATTCYTGCTCCAAAGGAACTACTGACTTTTCTTGTGTGCAATGCAGTGTAGCATAATGAAAAAAGTGTCTTAAAATAATGTAACAGATTACTGACAGTTATTTCTGTCGGTGCTGCTGCATAAAGGGTGGTGCTGGAACAGCAATGTCAGAAGAGGTAGTGGCAGCTATGATTTTACAGTAAATTGTCTTTCTTGGAAGTAAGGAGATAGAAAACCATCTTGTGACCCAGAAGCTACAGTGATAGAGTTAGAACTATTGTATTCTTTGTTTGCAGTATGTGCAAAATAGAGATGGGGAACATTTCGAAGCTGAATAATGTGTTAAGGTGCAGTTCGGAAAGCTTCTTTAACTTTCAGCAGTAATAATAACTTCATCGACATCTGAAATAATTTCTCCTCTGATTCACAGCAGGTAGCTGTTCTTCTTTTTATACTCTTTATTGCCTGCTTTCCTGCTTCAAAACTGAATTCCAGGAAATCTGCCTATGACTCAAGTAATACAGCATTATGACATCAGAGTAGGCTTTTGTGTGTTGTCAGTAATCTCTTTTTTCCCTCTCTCTTGCTCAGATCTGAATTGCTTTCTTGGGAGGTTAATTGAGATGAAGTGACATAAAATGCCTCTGAGGACATTGGAGTCATGCAACGAAAGTGTTTACTGTGCCTGAATCACTTCTTTACATCTGAGAAATCCATTGACTCATGCCATATATTTTCTGTTCTGAAGAGATTTTATTTAATTGCAGCTTCTGAAGAGCTTGAATGTAGTATCAGCTATGCATGCATAACTAGCCCAAGGTCTCTGAGGAAGCCAGCCTGCACCGTTTGCTTAGCATATTGCCCACTAAGACCCCTAGATATCACAGTGAAACTGTAAAGAACCATGCAGGTTTTTAAGGATTCTGTTACTCGAGAGCCTTCAGGTTGTTGCTAAACTGCAGTTCCTGACTTAATGGAGAATAGACTTGCTCCCTTTTCAAGAGACCAAGACAATTGTTTTAACCAGTCTTCAAAAATTATGGTCAGGCTGAATTGTAAGAACTAGATTAGTTTGATCGGATTGTATTTAGTGTGCTGCTATACATCCTAGAAGTCATTAAGGAGAGGAGAGACTGGAGAGAATACATTGAGTGGTGGTCTTCATCCTGCAGGTGAGCAGTAGGAATCTGTGACTGATGAACAACCTGATCAGTATTGAGGTACTGCAGCCTGTGGTTCCACTGGCACTGCTGACGTAAGTCTGTGCTGTATGCTGAAAAGGTTAGTCCTATACCTTCCATCCTCGTTTTGATGCTAATGATTGTATACCGAGATGGTAATGAAAGAACTAATTGGGCTGAAAATACATTGCTGTTTTTTCATGGGGCCACTGGAGTCAACATAAGAGTGAGGGAAGTGAATGTGGGAAGGCAGAACTGCCCTTTTCATTATTGGTGAAAGTTTATGCTGGAAGAAGTAGAAGCTATTGATATGCAATAATTTTTTTCTCCCCTCTCCCTCGGAACTGAGCATGGGAGCAAAATAGTGGTCAAAGCTGCCGGTAGTTTCCTTATGCGTCARAGCTTTGTTACTGAGAAAGTCAGTGTAGATTTCTAATGTCAGGAAACTTTTAAAAGTTCTTTCTGCAAATCCTTATTTATATTTGGTCTGTCCAGGCATTTTTTTTTCCCTTTTTCACTATACTTACTCTCCATTCGAGAAAAGAGGAGGATGTTTTATGGCGATCAGCAATCCATTATTATGTTTTAAGGCAGCAGCATTTTATACAAAGTGGAGCAGTAATTTTGACCTTAAAAAATAAATAAATGACCGGTACCCACAGCTCCTCCTGATTGTAAGAGGGACTTGTGGTTGCTCAGCGCATCACAAAGTCAGAATGCTTAGYAGCATTTCTGTTTTGCATCTGTGTTACTGAGAGGATATATTTAATAGGAAGGATGTCATCATCAACTTGATCTTTTTAAATAAAATACAGTATTTCTCTAATATTCTTTTGAACCTTAGTGTTGATTAATGTTTTCTGCATACTTCAGTATGTGCCCATTGCCTCTTGTCCTGTCMCTGGGCACTACTGAGAAGAGTCTGGCTCCATCTTCTTTGCACCCTCCCTTTGGGTATTTGTACCCATTGATAAGATCYCTGTTCGAGCCTTCCCTTCTCCAGGCTACACAGTCCCAGCTCTCTCASCCTTTCCTCACAGGAGAGATGCTCTAGTCTCTTCATCATCTGCGTGGTCCTTTGTGGGACTCTCTCCAGTATGTCCGTGTCTCTCTTGTACTGGGGAACCCAGAACTGGACACAGCACTCCAGGTATGGCTTCACCAGTGCCGACTAGAGGAGAAAGATCACCTCCCTCGACCCRCTGAGAATGCTCTTCCTACCGCAGCCCGGATACCGTTAGCCTTCTGTGCGGCAAGGGCACACCGTTGGCTCATGTTCAGCTTGGTGTCCACCMGGACCCCCAGGTCCTTTTCTGCAAAGCAGCCTTCCAGCTGGGTGGCCCCCAGCATRTATTGGTGCAGGTATTAAGAAAGTAATTTTCTTTCTGCCTCATAGGCCTGGTGTTAGAATGAAATTAAAAATGTTTTTTAGCAGGTTGGGTTCTACTGTAGTGGTGATAAAATGAATTTTAATTAACTTTTCAATATAGTTGTGATGACTCCCCAAATTTCACCAGTTCTTTTGGARCTTAATGATTTGTAAGACTTGCTCGAGTGAAGAATTTCTGAGGACATTGTGACTGTCCAAGTAAAAAGCAACGCTGGATTACAGGGCTTTTATTACCTGTGCTAATTAGATTAAAATTCCTACCTTGTTAACTGAGCTGTACTGATTCGGATGGAAGATAAAGTCGTGCACATGTAGACTTCTACCGTGTTGATGAATTGCTGCAGAAGTGGTTTCTGCTGTCACTGGTTCTGATAMAAATGCAAAATTTATTTCCTTGATGTAACAGCGTATCATATTAGACATCCTGAGGAAAATGAAGTTAAATATTACTAAAGTATGTTCTGCACGTAATTGACTTTATTTTCTTTAATTGAGGGTGATGCCGTTCTGAAACAGAATTTAGTACATCTAAATTGTCTGGTGCTAGCAGCATTATGATGGATTAGAAAGTCTAAGAAACCCAATAGTGACTTCTATGACATAGCTTGTTTCCAGTTAATTTTCCACAGGTCAACAGAAATYGGGGTATTAAGGACCTTCAGTTTAACTGGTGGTTTAACTCCAACACTGATATGTTGAGAGTTAACTCGAGCCACCGAAGTACTTAATTTAATAATTTCTGTAATCCATGCTTTTAAACTGTTTCTGGGAGAGTTTTGTGAATTTTGTCTATATACCCAGGTTGTTAAAGTATTTTAACCATATATACAGAATATGTCTCTTCTCCTCCCTTTTAAGAGCAAGAAATATAAAACCCCCACAAACCCCACTAGATTAATAAAATGGAGATGCAATATAAGGGAATTTGTAGGGATGTTTTTAATTAAAGTAGATTACTTTGTTTTTCTTATCATCATGAAAAGTTAGGATGACTCCCAATCATCATGGAGTGCATATTAAAATACAACATTATAAAAATTCCTGATAACAGTCTTGGTTCAGGAAAGGAAAATATCACTTTATATAGGCTTAGTGCCAGTAGTATGTAATTTACTGCTTATCCTCATTCTGTTTTATTAGGTGCTGACATGATCTGGAAGAACTTYTAAGGCACTTGATGCCTTCTCTTCCCAGGTTGCATAGTGGCATCTTGTCAGATGACTGTTAATCATTAAGTTAATAGTGATTTAAACTATTACTGCATCCCCTCTGAAAGATATCCCTTCATCTGCCGAAGGATGACAGTTGAACATACATTATCCTCTCATCTGTTCTAACTAAAAAGAAACAGGTTAGCTTAAATCACCATGGTGTTTCAGTGGACTAGAAATGTTTAGCCATTTGAAGGATACTCGTGTTTTAAAATTGCTCTAACTTGTCTGAAGTCATCTTCCCACACTGCTATTACGCTGTCAGGGTAGATAAGTAAGAAGATTCTATATTCAAAGGCAAAGAGGAGGCTTTTTATGCTSCCTGAACCAATGCTTTCTGCCTAATTGAAAACTGAAACTAAATCAAGTGCATATATTCCTGCTTAGTAAATTGAATTTTTTCTAATAGTTTCACTTCAAGGAATGTTGGTGTCCTGTCCTCCTTCAACCTCTTGGCCACTCTAAATAAGCAAGCTAAAAGAGGTCTGTTGGTACCTAGCTCGTATAATTAATTCAGTTCTACAGACATATCAAATTAATAACTAGCAAAGAAGGACCCAAAGAGCATTGATTCTAAGAGTCTGGAGTTTTCTGTGAGTGACAGGTACAATAAGCAGGGATGACTGGACTGAATCCAGTCAGTTTATAAATGGAGGAGCCAGCACTGGTAGCATGTCACAAGAGTGTAAGCACAAGATTTATTCAAGGAACATTTAATTAAACTGGAAGGTAATGGAAGATACAGTGTGTAGCTCTTCCATTATAGAAAGTACTACATTGCTTAGAGGATTTATTACTGGGGAGAAATAATGGCTTCATGTTTTTCCAGGACACAGTATGAAAGTGCTATATGACATTTGAAAGCTACACAGATTACATTGATATAACCTTCAGAATTCTTATTACGCTGAGTTGGTTTTTGGACTGTACATCCAAAAGCAATAAATTCTGGTGACCCGTGCGAAGAGTTTGGGGTACTGTTATTTAAAAAGCACGTTTGACAAATACTACAAAAGTCAGTAGTGGAGCCATAGGTTATAATCCAATTCCTTGTGTTGGTGTTTTGTGAATTGATAGCCAGTTCTTGATAGTCATGACACTTCCTTAATATACTCTGTTGTGTCATAGTATGTTGTCTGTAAAAATACTTTTTGTGGTTCCCTAGAAAGACTTGTCATTCTTTTTTTTTTTTTCTTCCCCCCTCCCCCCTCCTGTGATTTGGGTTTTTTTGATGGAGAGAACTTGGGTGAATGTGCTGCTTGTCAGCTGGAGATTTACAGTGTTGCATATTTATGTTGTTGGGCAATTATGCACTTTGTATTCTATAGAAGTTGCGTAAGAGGAGGCTGGTCTTTGCAGTGCATTTTTCGGGGCATAATTTTCAAAAACAGTAGTAGCTGGGGGCTAATTGAGCAATACCTTCAAGTTTACACTTGAAGGGGGCAATAAGGGGCCGTGCAGTGAGTGAATGTCAGTTTTCTTCCTAGACTAGGCTGTCATTTTTTTCCAGCTGAAATCTCCTTCTCCTGACAGTCACATTGTGCAGTGAGCACTGCTGAGCCTTTACTTTAGGAACATTTTGCTTATTTAAAGAGATGCTGCTCTGTACACTGACTTCAAAAAGTCCAAGAAAAAACAGCTCTTTCTATTTTACATTGCATAGTAATTAATATATTCTCTCCAGACCTTAAATGCCCCTTCATACTTCCCATTTTCCAGTATGCGGGCTTTCCTCATGAAACCTTTCTGCTGTTTTTTGACCATGAAGTCACTCTTTTCATTTACTATGTTAACTCCACACATAAAATTAAGGCTGGTGAAAGATGATACTTTGTGAAAGACCATGTATTTTGAGATTACAGTCTTTTAGAAATAAAGTTATTAAGAATTGTGTAGGGGTGGGGCAATAGGACAGATTTTGGTGAAGTTTGGATAGACTGCCGTATCCAAAAATTTTGAGTGCTGTATATTAAACCAACTGAAAGTGTGTAGTAGTTGTAATCCAAAGTTAGAACTTTTACCACGTCCAGATACTTACCTGTGCTGTAGTGTGAATACTTTTGCACAAGTAGTTACCGGTTTCAAGAAGGCTTTTGGTTGAAGACACTGAAAAATAGAGGCAAACTTTGTGTCCTGTTTTAAGCATGAAAGAATGGAGACTTGGTATGAGAAAAGGGGAGGGAAGAGTTGAACATCTTGCAGATGCATCTATTGATGTCGATTATCATCCTCCTTTTTATGCCTAAGTGAAATGTGGGAAAATAGACTATATAATAAGGTCCTACAATAAAATCCTGGGAATGGGGGGGAATTATAGGAGAAGTAAAAAGAAGCAAGAGGCATATATTTTAAGAATATAGGTCTTGAAACAACCTTTAAACAATAAAAATTTAACTAAAGCATTAAGGTTTAGAGAGTTCTTAGAAGGAGGGTGTTTTGAGGGGGAGGGTATGAAGACTTTCCATTAATTCAGGCTGKTTTTTTTTTTWAAATACTGTGATATGCAATATTTGTAGAAAAGACATGTTCAAATCGTTTGTCATGTTCACGTACATTTATTCTTAAGTCCTTTGCAGGACTGTTTGCTGTCAAGAATCCATTTCCTTTTTGACACTTGAGCTTCTCAAGGTACACAAAATGGAGCAAAGAAACTTTGGTCTAGATGGAAGGAAAATTTCAGTCAGGGGGACAGATTATTACTTAGTTCTAGAGCAGCAGCAGGTTTTTTGAYCACTTCTTTTGACAAAACGGTAGTGTGTAGGTGAGCTGCCCCCGTGGAGTATCTTACAGACCTGCTGAATCCAGATCACTGAGACAAAGCACTGGACTCTAAGCTGTCCTGCTCTTGTGCAGTGTCATGGACAGAAGGGAGATAGGACACCAGAACTGTGTTCATGTCTYTGTCTCCCCCAGAACTTTTAGAATTGGGTTGTAGAAGCCATCTGTCAAAACTGTTTTGCCCTCAATAGTGAAAGGGGCACCTATCAGGACTCCCTTCTTTCTGAAGGAATCTGCTTCTGAGGTGATCAGAAGTTGACCAGGACATTGGGCATTTCTGYTCTGAATGCACTTACCATTTCTCGTGTGTAGTTAAAATTCCCGAGTTCACTTTTACTTCTGATTTTCGTATTCTGTAATATCTCTGATAATGTGTTTCTCAGTCTGCTATAGTGTTCCATGCTGTCATGATTACCCATCAAAACAGGAATAATGAAAACTCCATGTTACTGCTGGTTTCTGCCTTACAGATACTAGTCTCCCTTAGCACACTGTGGATGTTGTGACCACTTTTGTCAGATTATAGTGCCAGTCAGTAGTAGCTGCAGTACTGCCTGTTCCTAGTCGGTTATGGAACTTAAATTTCTGTCAGAAAATATTTAAATTAAATATTCTGTGGCATTTTAGATATAGTTAATGTTTGCTTCTATTGTTTGAAATGTCAAAGCCCTAGGTTGTACACATCTGTGTAATATGAAGATGATCCTTGTTTCTTTTAGTACTGTCCTCTTATAGATATACTTGTTTCTTATCTTGTTAGATAAAACATTTCAGAGGAAAGATTTGGCTTTGTTTTGTAGCATCCACTCTGTTTACAAGGAGTGGGTATTCCAGCTACAAGGAAATCTGTAATGTAGCTGCTGTGTGCTACCTTTAAAACAAAGGTAAAATTCAATACAGTAAAAACAACTTCCTGGTTAGGCGATAAGATGGTATTGCAGTTTTACTTAGGGAATGTACAGAATGGAAAGTATTTTAAATTTTTGTCATGAAGAGTGTATGCTGCTATGTATAATATTGCTGTGTCAAATTCCATAACAGTTACGGGAGGTGACAATTGAGTATTTTACACTTTCTGGTTTCAGTATCGATTTGTATTCTCTGCAGAGGTTATAAATTCAGGGTAAAAACTGTCAGTCTAGTGTGACTGACAGGTTCTTGATTAATGAAGTCTAGGACTGAAATTGCAAAAAGGGGTGGATCTGCTGTTGCCGGTATGGAGATGGCTGAGTTTTACAGGATGGAGCATCTGTATTTAAAGATGCTTTTCAGTCACTCTTTCTTAAGATAACTGTGAAAATAGTACTATTAATACATGTTGGAAAGCCAGTGAGGTTTTAATAGAAGTAAATGTGGCTTCTCCAGGCTGTGGGCTGCGAGTCCCATTTGGGAAGATTTCTACATTAATCTGACATCTTGTTTAGCACTGATAACACTAGAGAGTCCAATTAAAGTATTTCAAGAAGACATCCCCATACAAGACTACATTGATTGTCCGCTAATGTGTATTGAATTTTAGCTAAATACAGCCCCGGGTGCTGTGCTGGAAAGCAGGGGAGCTTGCTGTCCGAGCTCTTAATTCCTTTTATATTGATTTGGCTGCTAATGATATAACCTTCTACTCTAATTAACTGACATCTGCATTAGGCTGAACAAGAGCCCCCTGCTTCAAGCTGTCCACTTGTTTGTGTTATGAAATGTGTCCTCCTTTTATGGTAGATTTTGTCCAGATTAGCTGAGTCTGTGCAAAATAGATCATCTAAAGGATTGACTTTTCTTTTAAATATCTTGTAAAGCAAGTTTGTCTTTCTGCTGTCTACATTCCTGCCTATGTGTCCACGGCTTATGTTGCTGGTGAGGCTGGCCAGAGCTGGTTCACTGACTGGATGCTTTTCTAATCCTTCTCAATGGATTATTTGCTCCTTTGACTGGTTTAAGGCTGCCAAGAAAGGTGTAAATTTAGATAAAGATGGGATATGAAGACCTGAGGATAAATGGGTCATTTTGTATGTCTTAGGTCACGAAGCAACCATCAGATGTAAATGACTAAATCAAGCTAAAAACATTGCGAGATTGGAAGGGGTAATCTGCTTATGAAACCATATTGCCAAATCTGCAAACTGCCAGTTCTCAGATTGGGAAATTTTGGTGTGAGTAACTGAAAAATAAAATGCATGTTTCTGGTGCAAAATTGTTTTCACAGCACTTAATAAGTTAAAGCCATTAGTTTGCAGAAGTTCATCACAAGCAGCTATTTTGTTTTGTTATGTGTGCTGTTGCCATGTGTATCTTTACACATTGGCTTTGGGAGAAGGTTCTGAGTCTCATTCGTAAAGATGATGTGAAGTCAGGATTCTGTTAGGTTTTTACCTCTGTAGAAGCTTCATACTCAGTGATAGGCACTGCAGGAAGCTGGTTTCTCTTGCTTTGTGTATAAAATGTTGGGTTTTTTCCTTGAATACTATTTAAGCCACTTGTTTTTCTGTGTTGTTTGTGGGGTTAGACTATCTCCTAAGAAATAGAGGTATGTATGATTGCATTTCCAGTGTTCATTTGGTGGCTGTTCAGCCAAACTTGACAGCTAATAACTGTTTCAAGATTTCTGTGTCTGTGCGCTTCTGAAGCTACTAGCTATGAGGAGAGATGAAAATTACTGCCAAGGGGGAAAACTCTGACAGAACTCAGCTAGCAGCTACCAGCCTCTTCAGTCAGCATGTGCTTATGTCACTTAATGGTCAGCACATACATAATCCTGAATGAGTTTACAGCATTTTCCATTTCTTGCCTGATGGGGATATTGTTAGGAATACAGGCTTAGTGTGTGTGTGGGGGGGTGGTGTATGTGCACACACACACACACATACACACCCCAATATATATATACTGTTACTTCAAAGATGACAATAGATCCATGAAAGCAGRTTTCATTAGTTCCTTTGCTTAGGGAGCAAGTAGTTTCCCATGTTATTCTAGTTCATATAATGATAAAAAAATTCTTACTCTAATCTGTGTGTAACAAAATAATTCTAGTTCTGGTTTAGTTATACTAAATTGATGTTCTCATTCCAGTTTCTGCTAAGAAAATGTACAGCTTTCAGTAATTTAAGTATTTATTCACAGCAATAGAATTTCTTTTTTCCTTATTGTACCATATTTGATAAGAACTAATAAAATCATTTTTATGTTATTTTCCTAGCGTGTATCTAAGGACACACTTAGAGAGGTAACTAGATGATGAAAGTAATTTTTTTCTCCCGCAGTACTCTACAGATTCCAAGCTTTCCCCTTCTTTCTCTTTACTTCCTCTTTAYTAATTAACTACCTTACTGCACAATATGCATAGCCTTTCACAAAAGTTACTAGAACAAAAATACAATCAGTACCTGAAGTTCAGTATACTGGTAATGTAAAAAAAAAAAGGACATTCAGATTAAGTAGGATGTAATGCATCAGTCTTGCTATTGTATTTTCACTTTACACAGACTGAGAATTACTGGATGTAACAATATCACATTCCAACTTCAGTGCCTGAAGTTTTTTTGTCTTCCAGGAAAATCTCAACAGAGGCTGAGTGGCTTGTGCTTCATGAGTAGCTGAGGATCTGAAGGTCACCCTCCTGTCTGAGAACTGGAATTCTTTGATTAGAAAGCAGGCGTTTTCCTTTCCAAGAGGAGGCGCTTTTTTTCCCTTGAGGCCTTAATGGAACAGTGCTTCAGTGCTGACAAACWACTACACAATCACATTTCTCGCTGTTAGTGTGGAGGAGTCAACTAGGACAGCTTTTAAATTATACTAATAACTAAGTATGTGCCTAGGTATTGGTGAAAGAGGGCAGAACTGAATTTCCTAGAGTGCTGGTTCTATTTCACTGGCAAGTAGAGCTCAGGAAACTGTGCTTAACACCTAGYCTACATGTCTTTTTATTTTTTAAGTCCTATTGATTCCTAGTTATGCTCTTAGGCATATATTGAGTAATTAATTTTACTTGAAGCAATGCAACCAGTCCTGATTTAATTCTTGATCCATCACTTTTGATTTGCCAGAGGCTTGCATGTRTAATTAGTGCTGTCACCTTCTGTTAATAGAAAGTCTGTACATGTCGTCGCAGCAATGATGATATATTCTGCTAGGTCATGGCATTGCTTCTGCATAATCTGGTTTCTTTCCAGCCAGTAGCWGTGAGTGGCAAACAGAGGAATGAGGAAATAGCACAATCCAGAAAACAGAGGAATAGTAAACAATTTTTCAGTGTGGTAAAAGGTTAACATGAGTGAGTCCCAAAAGGTGGGTTTATCAGCAATTTTAAAAGGAAAGTAATTGGCAAGGAGATGACCAGTACCCAAAATTAGATAGAGTGCTTGAGATCCATGGTCATCAAAGGGATCTAATGAAGCTGAAGGAGTAGGCAAGATGATTACAGATGARATTTGGTGTTGGCAGATGTTAGAGAATACATACAAGAAGGAATGATTGGAATACTCATGCTTATGGGGCTCTATATTGCTTATAACCACTTAAAAAGATCCAAGTATCACTGTGGCCAAGACGATAAAGACTTCTGCTCAGTGAGCAATAGTAGTGTTTAGAAGAGAAATATCCATCTTAAGATTTTGGGTTAAAACATTATWCTGGTGGTCCCAGCTCTGGGGCCTCTGAACAACTAGGCCTCACTAAGTCTGCTTTGCCTTTCTCTTACTAACTGTTCTATTCAGGGGTGAAGGCAAAAAGCAAATTGGACATCGGTATTACATTGCAAACGGAACAGGCCAGAGAAAGTGTCTGAGTTGGGGTTTCCATCTTTGTGTTCCTGGCTGATACTGGGCAGACCCGTGTACTGAATCCTGAAGCCAACTTGCAGTAGTTGGCACTGAGCAATTGGGAGGAAAAGACAGTCTCGTGGAGAATTTTTGCAGTCACCTGTTAGATAGAAAGCCCAGCCTCTGCTGGGGATGAGGACAGTTGGGTGGAGATGACTCTGACGGCCTGAAGGGAGCACATCACAGAGCGATTGATGCAAATCCACAGTTCAGTGTGCCTTTTCTCCAAAAATCATTACTCTGTAATTCATCATTCCTCTCTCCTCCCTCAAGCATCTGGCTTTATTCAGCAGCTGGGAACAGAATACAAGAGAGGTGCTTTATCGGAACGGAGTTTTGATCTATTCCTTCAGGAAGCTTTGCTGCTTGTGCTGGGGAAGTGGCCTGACATGCAAGAAAGTCTTGACACTTCAGTTGATGCTGCTTCTGCTTAAGYGGAGTTTGTACTTGAGGAATACTGAAGATGAGCCATACCCTGTTGCAGAAGGTTGTGTAGCCTTTGACAGAACACGTTCCTTAGTTAGCTGGGTTCTGTGGTAGCAGGATGTGATATGATTGASCTTAGTTTGCAAAATTATGTTTGTATTTTTTTACAACATATCAGATTATATGAACTTTATCTCAAAAGCAGAAGTGAATTATTAGATTGGCAAGTGTGCAGGCCATTTTACTTGTGTCTATGTGGCATTGCTGATTGAGGCCATAATCAGAACTAAAACATAAAAGACGTCTGAAGAAGAAAAATTATTTGGGTCTTAAAACAGGGTGTTAGGCTAAGTCTTGGAAATGTTATACCTTAACATAGGCAACTGGATTCTGAATTGAAAAGTTCAGGCTTGAAAATCTGAATTAAAACAGACTCAGGTGGATACCTGAATAATACTATGCTATCATGAGTAATAGTAGGATTTCTTTCTGCTAACTAAGCTGAGATTGATCAAAAAGGAATTAATAATAATCTAGTAAATTGATCAACTCMTCATCTTTTCCCTTTCCTTACCATTTTATTGTGCCTGATTTACCAGATGGAAGATGTAACTTGGTGATGCTTGAGAACAGAGGCCAACCTTGAGCTTCTAGTGTTAGCATTTCAGCCCTGTAGAGGAAATGTATGTAGTATGAATAAAACAGCTGAGATTTTATTCCCAACTTTTTAGTAAATTCCTTCATAACAAGTCATAATCTCCCTCTGCCTAAGGGCCTTTCTGTGTTGAAAATAGATATAAAACTTGCATTTGCAGTTCCGTATTAGTTCCATTTGCACTGTGATTTGTATTTGCATATTAAGAATGAAGTGTTCAGTGCACTAAAAATGTGCTTCTGCTGTGATACCACTGCAGCTCCAAGTTGGATGTAGAATAGCAGTCAGTTGCGTAGTTTATTTGAGGACCTGGACTTCTTGTGCATTAAAAATTTTGCACAAGGCTGGATTGAAATTGAGAAAAATGATGGGAAATCTCTTAACTAATTCCTGTTAGAACTGTCATAAAAGCTGCACATGCTCTGATTTGGAATGATGTGAGTGAAATCCAAAGAGCTTGAGGCTGGAAGAATTAGCTGCTAATCTCACATTTCTACAAGAAGACTGAGCAATTCCTGTTTTATAGCCCTGAAAACATAATGGAGCCCTAGGGATCACTGACACAACAAGCTTCTGAGAGCCACTAGCACTTAGCAAAATTGACTTCAGTTAATCAAAAGATTCTTTAGGGAGAGGGAAAAAAAAAAGCTGCTGGTTTGGAAAGCTGCAGAACAAGTAACTGTGTGTAGATGGTTAAATTTCAGTTCCTTGCAGTGGGGCTCAGTGACCTATAATGACAGTATCTAATGGGCAAACTTAAATAGAAGGAAAAGTAATTTAAGTGCTAAACTGGTGGGGAAAAAAGTGAAAGGGAGGAGAGTACAGTGGCACTTTGTTCACCCTTTATTAAAACATTTCTTGAGCGAGTTGTGTATGAATCTGCCAGCTCATAAGAGACTACAGCAATAATAGGTGCATAGAGAACAGAATTATCCAGTGTGCATGATCTGGAGTATTAACATGCCCCATTATGAAGAAACCTTTGCCATTATTCTGACTTACGTGCCATTTTCCTGTAGTCCTGARTAAAAGGGAGCACGGAATTGTAACTGATACCCCACAGTTCTTGAAAGTCCCTGGTATTTTTTTGAAGAGCCCATGGTGATCTCTCTGATGCGGGATTCTAAACTGGCATGTAGGTTTGAAGTCAGCTTGGTTCTAACAGTGTCCTTTTCTTAGGAGAAAACACATTTTGTTATGTTCTGCTTATAACTGTTAAGTGCTAGATGTTTTAAAAGAAATCCGGAGGGGAATCATCCTTTCTATAGTCCATTGGAATGCCCGATATTATAAGAACAAAGCCAGAATAACTAAAATAGGACAAATGTTGCGGAAAACAGTTTTGAAAATTTCCCATTTGCTTTGTTTAGGGACTTAAGACTGCAAGGAACCTCCCGTGTCATCAGGTCCAATCTTCTGTTACCASAGTCACAAGTTCATACATATAATCTGTCACACAATACTTGTTTTTTCTGAGAGCAAATGTGTTATGATTTATATGTCTCACAATAACAGAATAAATGTTTTTATTTCAGTGGAGTTTAGTCGCTTGTGGATGCCAGGGGAATTTATCTGCAACAGCAATTTACAGCATTATAAAACAGCTTGCAGCTTTTTCTTGCTGAATATGTCACTGTAAAACAACATTTTAATTTTGGCTCTCTGTATGTGTTGCAATGCAGATGTTTCCTTGTAACGTTCCTCCCTGACCAAATGCTAAAAAGTTATGAGTAGGAATGGACACAGTTTAGAACAAGAAGCATCATTATGGGGAAACACTTCTGTTTTCCTTACCTGAGCAGTATACTGGAAGGAGGAAGACGGGAATATAAAGATCAAAATCTTTAACTTAGTTTTGGATGTGAATGTGGAATCCTAGATGGTTGTGGCAGGAGAAAGAAAACTGAAGTCTCATGCAACTGTTTTATTCTTGCACTATCTTCAAGGGGATGATCTATGCAACAGTATGTGTGTGTGTGTTGTATAATGAAAGTGGAATAAAAATTGTTAGATACATAGTTCCGGTTGCTCTAACTCTTTTTAGTGCTTTTCTGTAATTTTGCTCTTTATTTTGATCAGAGGTTGCTGAGATAAAATTCAGTTGAAGACTGATTTACTAATTAATTTTAATTCAGTCAGATAATCAGTAGAACATTTCTCAGTCTTTTTATTTGTACACAGAGATAACTAATCTTCTCCCRTGTTCTCAAGCTCACTAGCAATTCTTCTTGCAAAGTGCTTCTAGAGGCTCTCTTAGCTTTTCAAGCATCTAGTGGTGTCCACGCAATAAAACAAAGGCAAAGATGATTTTCTCTCCATCAGGATAAGCTATTTGAATGKTGCTTAATAAATTTTGTCATCTGATGGGGGGAGGGGAAGAACAGCTGAATCTCRTGCCTTACAGGAAAACAGGTGGGACGAATAAGAAGAAAGATGAGCCAAAAATCACGCAATTATTTTGTGCCAGCTTAATGGCTGCCTTGTTCTGCCCGAAGGTAAAGACATAGTTATCAGCGCCATTTATCAGGTACACCATTTTAGTATAAACTTGTTTAAAACAGGGTAGAGCCCCTTTTTCATCTTAATTAGACAGTAACGCATTGATTCCAAGTGGGCCTTCATTTTCTAATTATTTAGTACATAATATAATGTCATTAAACATCTTTGAGTGGACAGGATTGCTCTAAAAGCTTTAGCTCCAGAGCTCTAATATTAGGCTTTTGGCATTCATCCCTGTGTGTGAAAAGCAGTCAGTTTGTTTACCAGGAATTTAGATTCACATTACTGGGGGAATTAGCAGTGAGCTATTAGTCTGATTCAAGCACTTAACAATTGCTGATCATCTCCTCCTAGCCTGGGGATAATGGAGGTGATCAGCTGTAAATGGAAAGTATGTGGGGCTATTTTCACGAAGGCACTTGGAGAAAGTGCTGCATCCCCTGACCTCTGCTAACCCTGGGGTTTGCAAGAAACCCAAACACCAAGTCACTTCCTGGAGAAGAGCTAATCGCCTATGAGAAGAGCTTCCATTAGAGACYAAACCAAGCTCAGCCTCAACCGACCCTCCCTCATCTGAAAAAAGGTTCAGCCACAAAATCCCTGAGGTAGAGGTGATTAGCTTCTGATCGTATTTACCAGTATCTGTTTCGAGGGGGGGAAGCARCTGCAGAAGAGCGGCTGGTTTTGATTCCATAGCAGTGCTGAATGATCCTGTTGAGCTCAGCGGTGCTGGTTGGCTTCCTGCTGCTCCGCTCTGGTCCCCAAAAGCTGTGTCTGGTTCATGGACACCTCAAAGATTACTTTAAAAGTTTTCCTTCTTGTTCTGGTGTAAAGTTGTCTGCCATTTTAGCAAATAGAGTGACTTGTGATTTTTAGGGTGCATTGAAAAAGATAGTCATTCGTTATAGGTGCTGAAACTGTAGCGTTTTCTTGTCAACTCGAAGTTACCTTTTATTGTCAGCAGATTTTCAAGAGGCGTGCCAGGGATCCGTAGCCGGGAATTAGTGTCTGAAGTAAAGCTTGGCTTTTCCTCATCTGTGATATGTATTGTGCCCCCATTTAAAAGGAAAACTGCAGTCACTTGATTCCTACTGAAACATATGTATTTGTTGGAGGCAGTGGGAATGATTTTAATGAGGCAAGGACACAATAATTTTGGACTTCCAAATTCAAGGCTTATCTCTGGCATCATCTTACGACCTCGCGCAAGAAATGCGTATTGCTTCTCCCACTCGTGACACAAGAAACAACTTACCTAACACAGTGACTGAGCTCACGGCTGGAGAAGGTCTGTATGAATGCCCTTTGTGAATGGGACATTAGACCACATTAAGGGATCTAAAGCTATGTCAGAGTTCTAGAAGCCACGTCTGAAGTACCTGACAGTGAGCGATGTCTGTAAAAGTTAAGTTTGCTTTGTAAGAGATTCTGTCTACCTCTGTTCTTTAAATTTCTTTCCCATAATGCCTCCAGCAGTAGGAGATAAGGAGTGTAGCTTCTATTAAATGTGAAGGAAGGCAGGAGACTTCTAGAGTTGCAAGATAAATTTTATTAGTGAGATTTAGCATTATTTTACACTTCTAAAAATAATCTACATTACAACAATTAGAAGGTTCCCTCCTTGTATATGCTTGCTGAGCGTTCAATGTTAAGACTGTCAGGATAGAGAATTTTTATCAGATTATTTTTGTATTTAGACCAAAGCTACTCACGGGATGTGGTATTCCAGTTTCTGGGGAATAGAAGCTGAGGGGGTTTTGTAAATTGCCCTGTAGCATCGTTAGTAAGAACTGTTCTGAATGGGTTTAGGTAACTGTGCCAGTCTTTGAACATTGGTGGTGCTAACAGAACTGAACTGATACCGATATTGGCATGACATTTCTAGTAGTAGTTATACTTGTGCATGCGTATATGCTGTGTAGTTGAATAACTGTGATATTTGGAGATCAGGTGTTATAAAAGTCTAAGTGAAAACAGGTTTGTACTCATAGCAGTATGAGTACCTGTGAATGCAGGTATGAATTTTGTTTGCAGTTATTGATGAACAAGCCTATGAGGCAGCCATGTATATAAAGGTGCATATGTACATGCGAAAGGGACATAGGACACTTGGAGAAAAACCCAAACTGATATATTTTGCTTTAATTTCAGTCTAGAGCAGGATTTCTCTGAGTGTCAAGCATTTTCCTATGTAATCCAGGACATGACAGGAGGCTGCAATTGCAATCAATAACCTTCTTCATAGGGGTAAGGGACTAAAGGTCCACAGTGCCCTGAATATGAACAACAAAATGCTAATACTTTTTTCCATATCAACCTGTCTTGGAGCACTGAAGTGGGGAAAGAGGAAGGATCACAGTGCAGATGAGCGGAAGATGAATGCAATACACTGTGTGTGTGGTACAGACGGTTCCGGGAGATCTACTCCATTATTCTCACAAATATCCTCACCGATTTGTGCAATATTGGAAAGAACATCATCACCTTCTTTCCTGTCACTCTCCACTAAATTCTGGAGATGACAGATGCTATTACACTACAGTCAAGAGTCTCGACACGTTTCTAGTCCCACCATATGGAGGATGGTCTAATGTAGATATTAGAATATGGTAACATGGACTCTGTTTTCATTAAAGAATGATAACAAACATGTGGAAACAGTGCTGTCTCTTGATCCAAATAGCCATATTTCAGTAGGTAATCTGAAATACCAGCATTTGTACGCCTCTTTATTAAGACATGGTATTTGTTCCTACTGCACGGAAATAAGATGTTGCTTCTCTGTGCGACAGAGGAGGTGGTTCTGCGCCATGCAGTGATTTCTTTGCCCTACCTGCCCAGGAATTAAAGAGAAGGCTGGAATTTGAAATGGAAATATTACCACTGCAGAAGGGCAATTACTGCGATACACACGACAATGTAAGATTCTCTAAGAAGGAGGTGTCCGACAGTGGCTGGGAACCACAGCATATTACCTAGCTGGTGCTTCCCTGGCAACAGATAAAGCACAGGGTAAAAAGCAATACCCACCTGTTCTGCATCTATTCAGGGTTGTACTATTGTTTGGCTGTGTATAATATTGTTCAGATCTGGTGTATCTCATAGGATGAGCAAGGGGCACTATACGTGTGCACGGAGGAGCTGCTTTGAGCCGAGTTTCTAGCTATCCTGAAAGCGTAGGCTGGCTGATGAGGCAACTCTTGCACACAATTGATTGTGGACTATTAACCTATGCTCAGAAATCAATATTCACTTAACACCACATTTTAACAGGCAAATGCAGTACAAAATAACAGCAGTTACATAGTGCACACATTTACACTCAGAATAAACAGGTCATGAAATAGAGCTTGGCAGAGGAGGAGGAGGAGATCGGGCAGGCAGTGTGGAACCGAACAACAACAACTTGAATATGTGGAAAGGTACAAGGTAGTTGCAGCTCCGAGAGATTTTTTGCAACTGAACGTCCCAGGGGTTTTGTGGTCAATACAGCTTCAATGAGCTATATGCATTCTCTAAGCACTGCTAAGTAGGTTCGTCCTGAGGCCAGGCAAGGTCATCCTTTGCTAGGTAAGACTAAATTTACTGGGGTTGAGCACAGAAATTCATCTTAACCCACGTCTATTGCTAGCCATGATAATGGATGATATATATATGTTGCAAGGGGCAAAACAGAAAGGAGCAAGAATATAAACTGTAGTATAATGTCCTTGATCTGGGATGGTATTTTTCACATCCTTAAAAGAATGGATTTGAACAGGGAACTGAAAGTAATCCAGAACTGGTGTTTACCAGGGACTTTATGTGTATGTTTATTGAGCTTTACTTGCAACCCACCCTGGAGCGTGGACTTCTAGTCTTTAGGATGGTATGCTGTACTCTATGCCTTGACAGGCTTGAGGAGTGAACCCATGTGAACCTCGTGAAGTTCAACAAGGCCAAGTGCAAGGTCCTGCACCTGGGTTAGGACAATCCCTAATATCAATACAGACTGGAGATCCATGGATCGAGAGCAGCCCTGCAGACAAGGACGTGGGGATACTGGTGGATGAAAAATTGGACATGAGCTAGTAATATGCACTTGCAGCCCAGAAAGCCGAATTGTACCCTGGGCTGCATCAAAAGCAGCATGGTCACCAGGTTGAGGTGATTCTCTCCCTCTAATATGCTCTCCCCCATCCCACCTGGAGTCCTGCATCCAGCTCTGGGGTGTCCAGTAGACGACAGACATGGACCTGTTGGAGCGGGTCCAGAGGGCCACAAAAATGATGAGGGGGCTGGACACCTCTCCTATGAAGAAAGGCTGAGACAGTTGTGGTTCGGCCTGGAGAAGAGAAGGCTCCGGGGAGACCTTATTGTGGCCTTTCAATAGATAAAGGGGGATCATAAGAAAGATGAAGAGAGACTTTTTACCAAGGCCTGTAGTGACAGGACAAGGGACAACGGTTTTAAACTGAAGATGGTAGGTTTAGATTGGACAGAAGGAAGAAATTTTTTACGATGAGAGTGGTGAGGCACTGGAACAGGTTGCCCAAAGAAGTTGTGGATGCCCCATCCCTGGAAGTGTTCAAGGCCAGGTTGGATGAGACTCTGAGCAACCTGATCTAGTGAAAGATGTCCCGCCCATGGCAGGGGGGTTGGACTAGATGATCTTTAAAGGTCCCTTCCAACCCAAACCATTCTATGATTGTATGCCTGAGGAAGAGCTCCAGAAGGTGGGTGGTAGGACACACTGTGTCAGGTCCCTCCCTGAGGTCAGAAACCGAACCCTGCACAAGTCCTGACAGAACTCAGACCTTTGTTTTAAAATATTGCGCTGGAATATTAGCCTGACTGTTGCTCAAAATGCTTAACATGGCAGAAGCAATGGTGGGCACCACATCTACAGAGCTCAGTGGAAACTGATTGCGGGCAAGTGGGGTGCAAGTTGGGGGGAGGTTTTCAGTGACTGCCGTTCTGGGTTAAGGCTGTTCCAGTCCTCTTTTCTGGAAGCCTTCTGTTTCCCAAAAGTAAATCAGTAGTGGGAGGTGCCTGGGTATGGAATAAGATTAATAATATGGGAAGGAAAGATGCTATTTATGCCAAGTTAACATGGGCTCAGGAACAGGGGCAGGAACAGAGCCAGAGATGGCCAAGAAATAGCAGCTCCAGAATATACAGAGGAGGCCATAGGCATACTGCTGTGTTCAGTGATGTCTCGCTGGGTCTTCCCTTCAGCCACCTAGGAAGTGAAAAGGAGGAATGAATCCCAGTTAGACACATTTATGCTCAAACGTCTGGCTGCAGAGCCTCCAGTTCAGAGCACTAATGTGAGACTCTAGGGAACTCCTGTGGCCAGGCAGCACGGCCTATTTCTGCTTGTCTGTGGAAGGAATAGCTCGAAGTAAAGTGGTCCAGGGTTCTGCATGCATGTGGCATCCCTCGCTTTGATGTCCAAAATCACACATTTCCAGATCCAAGGTTTTTCAACTGCTGTCTCTAGGCCACTTGACTCACTGCTTTGTGAAGGCAACAAAGCAATGCATACCTGGGACATTTCTGAAGCAAGAGATGTGCTGGCACTGTCTCCTTGGAAGCTTAGGGAAGATGAATAAAATAAGTCTTTCCGTCTTTCTAGAGCTGTCTGCTTCAGGTGCATTTGAGACCAAATGGTATTTTCTGCAAACAGAAGTAAAGGAAGAGTCTTACTGTGCTTTTCTTGTGCACACCTTGGAGTCCAGTGAACAGAAATCTAGGGAAGCTATTTTAGGAAATGCACTCACAGGCTGTGTGGCTTTGATTTAGAAAATACATATTCTCCGTCCAGTGAATGGCCTGTTAGTTTGTGGGTTTACTTGTGAGGTTGAGCAGACTGCAAAGCCAATTGTCACTGTACTTGAGGACCTCTGGGTCCCTCTGGGATTTTCCCAGATGTCTATCTTATAAGGGGCAGGTATGTAGTATCTCACATGGGATGTTTAGGTTGTAGGTGTATCTCTAGTGCTGGGTGTAAGGCTTTTCTATACAGCAGGAGGTAGGTTTAAATATTAATCACTTATCTAATGATGCTGGTTTCTTTGATATCTTTTGGAAGCTTTTACAAACATAAAATATTTAAATCTTATTAAGGTCTGTTGCTAAAATGCTAGGGAGATAAAAGAAATACAGATTTAGGACTACATAGTTGCATGTAACAGGATTTTTGTAACTGCTATGCTGCCGAATCTAATAACAGGGGCTGTGTCAGGAGCTACTTATCTTGATCAAGTAAGTGAGGGCCAAAGGCTAGCATGGGGGAGGAGGGGAACCCAAACCCCATAATCCTGGTGCATTGATGTCGTTACTCAGCAACCTATGGATACAGCACGTCTGACCTCCCCTTGTGATTTTTTTGCAACCCCTTCATTTGAATGCTGTTTGGAAATAGCTTCATGGTGTTTGAGATGAACAGAAGTGTTGCCAAAAGATACAGAAACACTTCTGAGAGCAGATCCAGGCTGGTCCTGTAGGTTGGATAGGAGATCATGGAGACACTGCAGAAGAAGACAGAACTATACGGAAGAGCAATGCAACATAGGATCTTGAGATCAACAGGATTTGAATTTCCCTGTGCTGAGCTGTTTCTCTGATTCTGTGATATGATCTATGCTTACCAAGACATTTGTTGCTCTCAAACATGCCGAGTATCTGGTCACACTTCTCCTTCTGGTTGCCGCTGCTCTCACACGTACACCACAGGGAGACCTCCACACTGGAGTTACTGATGTAGTTGGGTGTCATGGGCGTGCCTGTCCCAAACCCCCAGAAACTGGATCAGGATTTACTTCACCAAATGAAAGAAGCAACATGAGTCCTGTTATACTAAAGGGAATGCTGCCCTGGAGGCAGAAGCCTTCCACTGTGATATGCACGTTACCCAGGAGAGGTGAGGAGCCCCTGCGAGGTGACCCAGGCCTGGCGAATCTACGTGAAGTCTGCTGGGCTGTGAGAAAGTGTGGAAATTGCTACCCCTGACTCAGGCAATCTGATGGCGAGGTATGCTGGTAACTGAAGCTGGTGCAAGCATTAGATTGAAGGATGTGAAGCATCTGCAGGGACTCAGCTGCRGTACCGGTATATGGTAGCAAAAGGTGCTCTTACTTCTTGTGTAGCTGGCAACACCGTGTGGCCAAATGCCTTTTGCCAAACAAATGCTGCACACCTGTAGTGTGACATTCAGCCAGAGCTCATTTAGCACAAAACCAGCAAAGACATGTGGAAAACCGGAAGGTATAGTCTAGCTTCTGAGGTATTACTACAGCTCCTCTTTTGAGCCACTCTGCAAAAGCATTAGCAGGTTGGCAGTGAATGCCTACAACCAAAGACGACCTTCCTTCTAACAGCTGGTAGTGCCATGTTCTGGCTGGCTCTGAGAAGACAGTGTGTACAACGCTCACAAAGCATCGGGATTCTCAAAGTCAGGCAGGGAGGGAATGTCATGTTTAATCACTGCTGAGGGGATGTAACTCCTGCAGCAGGAATGACTTAGTTCATACAGGCCCAGAGAGCCCTCTTGGTCAGGCATTTAGAGCACTTTGCACCAGCTGATGATGCAAACGGGTGTTAAAAATCCCAGGCAAGCGCTGCTGATTTGACAGCAGAGGATGGGACAAAGTAGAGCAATAAATGCCATGGAAGAGCTCTCTTTGGGCTGCATTTACCTCAGAAGCAAGAGGGAGCACTAGCATCAATTAGGCTAAGGCATATTCATTGAGATACGGAGCACTATCTCCTGCAGGAGAGCAAGATGGTCCTTCAGAGCATCAGAGTGTGCCTGCAAGTTTGTGGCCTGAAAGCATCCACCCTGTGTGTTCCTGTGGAGATCACTTACCAATCATCCCCATGTAAGCCTGCAGGCATGCAGCACGGTTGTGCTGAGAGCAACCATCCGGAGATATGTCTGCAGGTTGACAATTTTGTTGGAAGTCAGCCAGTCGGGATCTGTAGGAAGGAAAATGAGACTATCAGTGTCTATGCTGTTCTCTTCTCTTGGCTAATGTCTGCTGCTGTCGGACCTACTTGCAGATATGGTCTTCTAAGCAGGAGTCCAGAAGCCAGAGGCAATTGGGTTTGGTGTTATACTGGAAGGAACAATCGGGAACGATAGTTTTCCGGCGTCGTTCTCCACAAACTTCATCTTGACATGGACAGAATAGGATCCTTTTGGTGAAATCCTCAGGGACTTTCTCAAAGAAATTCCTCAGCCCTCTGTGGCATTTGCGACGGTCACACGTGTCCTCACCTCCTGCTCCCTTGGTGCAGGTAGAGGCGTAGTCTGTGCGCAGACGAACACATTTCCTGCTCAGGTTACAGACATGAGTTGCTTTCAGGCATGGATTCGTTGCATCTCCTGCTAACTGTGAGCCTATAAAGCCAAAAGAAAGCGAGAAACAATGAAGCAAGTCTCCAGAAGAGGTTCTGTGTGGAAATAGGAGTAGCCCTAACTTGATGGTCAGATTGGGAACATCAAAAAGAACAAAGCAAATTAGTCCTGCTTTGTGCTTGTAGTATGACATCGCAGTTATACTAGTTACAAAATTATATTTTTTATTGGTTCACATTAGGGTGTTTGTTTCAGAGAATGCATCATTGTGGGTTATTCCCTGTTTCATGGGCCTGGAACTGTGGCTATATTTACACTTGGTAGGGGGGACAAATTTAGGCAAGTATCCAGAGCAGGCGTTCCTCTGATTAAAGGGGCCATTACCCCAAATTGTTCTTCTTAATAATTTTCAGCCCCTGAAAAGATAAGAAAGGGCAGCATTATATCATGTAACCATTACAATCCTTACCTGATAACAGAGCTGCAAGTTTATTATAATCTGTTTTCCAGCGTTCTTCATTTTCCGGATTCTCATAGGGAGAGGTCTCCAAATTGAAATAACCTAGGCAAGATACAAGATATTTTATGCAGTGAAAGAAATGCTTTGTGACCAGCTTTTCTTTTTTTTTTCCTAACTGATTTTTTTGATTGGAGATGCAAAGGTATTACTGTGTAAAAACAGCATTACATTTTGTCATCAGATTTCCTCTGGCTGGAATTTGGTCTATTTTGTCATTTGGGTTTTTTCAGCCTCAGTACTAGTGAGGAGACGCGCGGCACAGGCAGTCTGTAGTGGGAGGCCAAGGAGCAGCGTGCCACTAAAGCTGGAAAGAAGCAGCATGCTCAAGGATGCCATTACAGCGTGTGTCATAATCACATGTCCGTTTTCAGTGATGGACAGACATGACCATTTTGAGGTGATTTTCGCAGCAGTCTCCCCTCACAGCACTAAATCTAACTGCCTCAGAGTGGTTCTCTTGGTCTCTTAGGGTCTGAAGGGTCTGTCCCAGACCAGATCAGTTTTCTCTGCTTATCAAACAGAGCAGTAATGAATTCTCTTCACTAGGAGATGTGGTTCCAAAGTGACACCTGCAGTGTTGGGAAGTGGCCTTTCGCAGTTGTTTTCAGGTGGGGGGCAGGGGTGAGCCTTACTAGCACCTTGTAAATTCGTATTATTTCATCTCACCATCTGTCATGCTGGAGTGAGCGGTCCAGAAAACGCGTAAGCATTGCTCCTGTCTCTTCATGCGCCGGTGACACTTGCAGTGCAGCAAAGAGCTGTTTCCGAGGTCTAGCTCTGCATTCAGACACCTGACCCTGCTATCATGATCCAGTGGAAGGAAGCGAGTCTTAGCCAGGGCACAGTTTTCCAGGATCCTGTAGGTGGCATTGCAGGTAGGGTCCGAGAGGCAGAGCTGTTGTGCTGCTATGCAATCGCTCCTTGGCAGAGCCAGGAGGTCTCCTGGGCAAGTAGGGAAAAGACTGTTAGGATCACATTCATGATGAATGCCACACAAGCACCTTGTCATTGTTCTGTAGGCATCCTACGTGCAGTAGGGACTCGTGTCAAGAGGTAGAACTGGTTGGGGTCTTTCCTATGGAGTAGTACGGCACGAGAGCTGTCTCCATTTAGAAACAAAAGGATGCATATTAATGTATGAAAGAGAGAACAAAAGGTTAAAGTCTCAAAAATAATTTCGTTTAATAAAACCTTTTTTTATCACCCTTAACTCTTTCAACTTGGCCAGGATCAGGGATGGCTCTATATTTTATGGAGTAGTAAATCCCTGTGGAAACCTTGGGGTTGCCGAGGCCTGTTTTGAAGCAGCTCTTCTATCTGGGTAATGAAAACCACAGTGCAATAAGCACATAGTAACACCATACTGTGTGCTGTCAGTGCTGCTGCCACTGCTAAGTACATACTGGTCGTTAAGAGATGTACTGAGAAAGCCATTTGTAGGGTGTAAAAACAGCTACTTTACTGAGCTTGGAAACTTAAGAATAAGAATGCATATTTTTTGCACAATAGAATAAATCCTTAACATAAAATGCAAGTAGCTTCATATAGAAGTGCTGATATGCAATCAATTTGAGTATATAGAACCCGGTCCCTGAAATCCCTGCCAAAAATGCTGGGATGCAGGCTTGGCCTGCCAGCTTTCATCTGTTGGTTGATTGTGAGCTCTGACTATATCTGTGTGTGTGTGTGTGTATTTGTGTAACACATGCATTGATTACAGCTATATATACACAGACACGCACCACCTTATGTGGAAGTATTAAACAATCTCAATTTAACAAAATAATCTTTAAAATTAGACTTTTTTTTCAGCTTTTTAAATTTTTTATATGGACTGTCGTCTCCTAAGGGTAATACTGGGGTGATACCTAGCATTATGTTGTCACAGGTAGGTGAATTCAGTCCGTAACCTTTCTTCATTTCTATAGTATATGAATCTGTGTTTACAGTACAAGTACAATGAAGACCTGGAACAAGACTGTTTGCTAATAAAATTTATATATAGGCTAGCATGTTTCTTCCCTTCAGGACAATATTGCTTGGCTAGTTTTAGCAAATGACTGTGCTGAGCCTTACATCTACCCTTAAAGTTCTTTGGGTACATGATCTCACCTATCATTCTCTTGTTCAGCAGGTACAGTAGTACTATTTCAGTCTGTCTTCACTACAGATCAGAAAAAAATCTTGGTACAGGTCCTATTACCTGGTATACCGTCTTCACCATCTAATTTGTTCTCTCACTTCCTTCACTTTTGCTGGCTTCATCAGTTTATTTGCTGTAAGCAGTAGGCTGCATAATTCTATGCTAGTCTGCTTCTCAAACTTTCTACTTTTCCTACAGCCCAGTAATATTATCTAGGTGTCTCTGTCTCACTTGTACAAATTTCTTTGCTTTTCTAGCAACTTATTGTATTTTTTTGTTCATCTGACCGTTACACAGAGTCTGTATGACTCCCTGAAAAACAAATCTCTCATCAGAGATGCTTTGTGGTGCACAAAACCCAGCACAGTGGGTTTTGGTTAGGCATTACACCTAGGCGCTACCTTAATGGACATCCCGAGTGTGATTACATCCTGTAAGGTTGCAATCAGTGCAAATTCCCAATAGCAAATCGGTCCATTCTCACCAGTAGCTTTTGGAACCCTAAACTGAGCGAACTGATCTACCCCGCCAGGCCAGACCAAAGTACCATCTCCCCAGTATCCCATCTCCAACAGTGGCTTGCAGCAGCTGTTGCAGGAAGTTCATAAAAGGACAGGATGCACTTTCCTAGCCTTAAGAATTCTGCTCAGCAAGCACCTGAGCTTGAAGTGACATTTTTAAAACTTTAAAGTGATATGGTAATTGCTAGGGTAGAGCAGAGCTGGGTGTAAGTGGATGGACTGTGTTTCTACCACAGGCCTGTACCAGATGCTTCAGGTAAAGCTGCTGTAAACCTCAAATTTAAAACAGTCCTCCTCTACAGACATCATTTGATAGCTACACATTGTCTTAAGCGTTGTTTCAACTTTTAAAACCTTGTCTTAGTATTCCAGATAATAACATGAAAGAATGAGAAATCTAATTCTTTCTTAGACCTATGGTCTAGGTTGCAGAACATGTTAAAGATGCATGTGTATGGGAGTCCCTTCTGTAGTTTAAAAAAAAAAAGAAAAGTTAGAAGGTAATAATCAAATCACAGACTATGATTATTTATACTTTAGAAAAAAAGGGATAGGTAATACAATATCCCTTTATTCTCCCTTTTCACTCCATGTCCTGTCACATATATGTATGTATTATTTTGATGCCCCTGGTACACCATGCTATTGAAAGAGGGGACGATTGCAGAAGGGAAACCTCTCCTTTATTAAGCACAGTTATCAAAGAAGCATTAGTATTTGGACATGGAAAATCGTGGGAACTCTATGGTAATCATGTGGCTGCAAGTGCTACTGAGGTCTCAGTGCAACAGCCCATCTTTATAGCAGTCATTGTGATATTCAGCAGCTGCAGCTTTTTCTGAGTGTAAAGCACTGACATCCCACAGCCAGCGTCTAGGAATGCTTCAGAGCAGTTTCGTAGTTTCTGTATTTCTAGTCACATCAGCCATAAAGACTGCACAAGGGATGAATTGGAAAGAGGAATCATTTCTATCCTCGGCTTTTCTGACTTGGCAGTAGCAGAAGGCAGAGTAGAACAAACAGCTGCATTTCTGCAGGAGCTCCTTGGATTGGTCTTTGCAAACTGAGCCTCATCTCAGAAAACTATCAGCCTGAAGCATTTCAGAGGGGGAATGCATGGAGGGCAGGTATCAAAAAAAGCTCTCGGCAAAGTCAAGTGCGAGAGAGGTACGGCAAGGATCTGTTCCGGCAGGTCCAGCTAGAGCAGATGCTCGCTTGGTGCCTTTCCTGCCGCGCTGAGGGGTCCGCTCCTGGCACCTGCCCCTCTCCGCTGCGAGGGAGAGGAGCGAGGCGTCCTCCGTCCCCTCCTCAAGCCTCGAGGACAATCGTTTCCCCCCCCCCCCCCCAGTTCGGTCACGGCCACGTTCGCAATTCGCGGTTCGGCCCCAAGAAGCGGCACGCCGTTCCCGGTTCGGACGGCGGGTTCTTCCCCGCCGCCTGCGCCCGGGGCAGCCGGAGCCGGTGGGAGACAGAGAGGGGCAGGGAGAGACGGGCAGCGGCCGGGAGCCCCGAGCTCGGGACGCGCCACGGGCCCGCCCAGCACCGCGGGAGCAGCCGGGGCGCCGGTCCGCGACCCCGCCGCCGCCTCTGCCGCCCGCAGCCGGGCAGGGGACGCGGGTGGCCGCTGGCCGGGAGAGGGACGGGGGACGCGCCGCCCTGCCCCGCCGCACTCCCCAGCCCGCCCCGACCCGCCGCCCGCCCCGTCCGCCGCCCCGCGCTCCGGGCGCTGTTACCGGCTCGGGAGAGGAGCAGCCCCAGGAGCAGGGCGAGCCCCATGCTGGAGCCCGCCGGTCGGTCGCTCCGTGCTGTGGGGCCGCAGCTCACATGCTGCGCGCAGCCCCCGCCGGCGTGTGAGCGGCCGCCGCCCCGCCTCGCCTCGCCTCGCCTCGGTCTGCCCGGCCCGGCCCGGCCCGGCACCGACCGGCGAGCGCCGCCCCGCGGCCCGGCCCGCCCCCGGGACCCGGCTCGGGGCGGGGGTGCTGCCCGCCGAGCGGGGTCGCGGCTGGGCTGGGAGCCGGGGGGGGCGGGAGGGGTGAGGGCGGTGGGGCAGGCGGGGCCGCGGGGAGCCCGCTGCGGTGGTCCCCGGGGCGTGCGGGGGAGCTGCCGGGCCCCGGTGCGGGGCGGCGCGGGAGGCGCCTCCCAGGCAGGGTTTGCGAGGCGGTTTCGAAAGGGGTCGTGGAGGACTGGCGGTTGTGTGTTGATTCATAGCGCATCCCAGGGCTGAGGGCAGTCTTAAACAGAGAGAGGGCTCTTGGAGGGGACGGATGCTGAGTGGCTTTTGAATAAATTCCCTTGGTGCTGCTTTGGTCTGCAGGAGGGATGAGTGAGCGTCTGGCTCCTTCCTTCTGGCTTTGTTGTGAAGGGTCTTACTTCAGTATCTTACCTGTTGCTGGCTCCGCCTTGGTTGAGCTATTCGTCTGTATCCACACTAAGGATGGCATTTCTGAGTCTCTACCCGGCGTTTCGGCACCTGTGCTGCTTTTTTAACAGATCCTTCTTTTCAGTTTGCATCCTAAGGTCAAATTAACCAATGCAAAAAAGTAACAGTCCAACATGTGCACGTCAAACATTAGTATATGAAAATGAGGCAAACCTTTTGTAGGTTGATTGTTTGCACGAGTAGAGAGACCTACCCCATCTGCCCGAAAAGCCCAACAGAAAGGGTAGTAATTGTGCAAACACATTAAGTATTCACAGTCCAACTCAGTGGTTCCCTCCTCTTCCTGGGTTTTGAAAAAGATTAGTCCTTCTGCTTACTGCAGGGAGCTGCTGTGAGAGAATTCTTCTGAATGTGAACAAGTTTTCCACAGACACTGGAGGTTCTTCATGCTTAAGAAGGAGAGAAAAATCATTCTCACCGCGGCTCAAAGTCTAATCAAAGTCTAATAGTTGGAGGAGATTAAGGAAAATGGTGGATGGGACGGAGCCTTCTTAACTTTGTAGTGAATTGTTTGCAGTTACCTTTCAGGAGGAGGAAACAGAGCAGTTAGACTGAAGAAAAACTAGGAGCAAAGAGGGTTACGTATAATGATGACATATGAAAAAACAAGAAGTGGGTCGGTCCTGTGAAATTCTCTATGTTTTTTGTGACAAATGATAAGAATAAACAAGTGGATCTGAAAGTTTTTAATCATGATCCAAATTATAACTGTGAGACACAGTAGACACCTGTTCGGATGATTACTATGGCTGGAATATTAATACAGGAGTGTGCAACTTGTGAGGAATACCAGGCAGAAGAMGAYGAGATGTTGCCCTCYGTCATGGATTCGTATACTTGCTTTGAGACTTTAGGAGGATCTTTTCTAAACGACTTGAGTGACTGTTAAAAGGGAAGAAAACTGGGCACTACTATTTATGCTCCAGGCTGCCTGGCTGTAAAACCAAGCAGAATCATCCAGTGCACAGCAGTGRGAGATTATAGCTGCCCAGGCATCCCTCGTTACAGGAGTACCGATGGTACAGGAAGTTTGTCRAACGTGTTACTGACTTTCTGGATACAGAAAATGATGACGACCACAGGAGGGGAAGCTTTGCTAGACCTAATTGTAGCTGACAGGTATAGCTTTTTGAGAATACGAATGTAAAGGGCAATTTGGATRGTAGTGGTTCTCAGTCTCTGATCCTTTGTTGTTCCTATTTTTCTGTTTTTACGCTTCTCCTAAGCAAAGACAGATTTCCGTAAACTCAGCGAATTGATAGCCAACATCTCACAGGAGGAAAGCCTGGAGAAGAGAAMACAGTGTGTGTGCCTTAAGAAAGGAAAGAATATAAACAATTAAYCTTAACTTCAAGCTCTAGGAAAATTCTGGAACACAAAAACTATCTGTGAGTGTGTGGAAAATAACAGGCTTGCTATTTGTCTCCCAGATGGATTTGTCAAGGACAAATACAATTTCTTCTACAACAGGATAGCAACTTYTGTGGGGAGGGAGGAAAAAGAAGAGAACATATGTACTGGGGATCTTTAAGAACAGCTCTAGACAGGTCAGTCCAGCTTGGTACAAGAGAATAGTTTAGAGGATCGTTCAAGTTCCCTTCGAGACTGTTTTTCCGATTCTGTGATTGTAAGTCTTCAACCAAAGCCCACTGAAACAATTCATTAACTCAGCTTTGAGTTATGCTCTGCAGCAGATAAAGAAGCAAAGGGAAAATTCTTCCTTCCATGTTATATAGCTGAATGCTGTAGCAGTGTTGCCTTGGCAAGTGGCCAAGCAGAGGACCCCTAACTTAATGTCCGTTGAAGGGTTGGCCAGTTCACTAYGCTTCACTAGTCAGCACAGCCCATGACTGCAGTGGAATGGTCCCTTTCTCCATTTTTGCATACTTCTATATATCTTTGCCTGGGACCCATGACATGCAAGGTCATTTGGTTATTCCCCCCCTGCACACATGCAGAGCAGCACTGTAACCTCATTACAGGTCTCAGAGAGTTGGATAATTACCAGACTCTCACGACCAGAGCTTTCATCACTCTTTCCATTTGAAATTGTATAGGCCAACTCTGACCTATGGGGGTCATCTACCAGTGTAATGTATAATATCCCAGGAATCAGTTTCTCTAATTCTGTGCAAGGTCCAGGCCTTTGACCTTCTCAAACAGCTGCAGAAACAGCGATCAACTCTGATCTGATTTCCTCAGCTTTTAGCACCAGTTCCATGGTTTATGTTATCTTTGTTGCTCTTTGCAGGTTCATGTAGGTCCTGGCTGATTTGGGGTTAGTGGTGTCAACAGGTCCTGTGATGAAATAGATATGTGACTAAGGCTCATAGTAAGTAAATTCTTGTTAGATCATTGCCAGTATTTTGTTTTACCCAAAATTGAAGCGTTAACCTTGTGCATCAAGGTTGCATGGGGGTTAAACACAGGCAGAAATTGGACACCTTGTTCCTTTCCTTCTTGTCCTGGCAGATTTGTCCATAGCATCTTCYCAACACCTACCGCAGTAGGCACCATTCTAGTCATAAGGCTAAGCAGTACCTGGGCAGTATATCATCACTTAAGGACTTAAACACACTCACTTCAATACAAACTCATGAGAACTGCTACCATTTACACATGGGACCTTGAGGCACAGAATCGCTCAAACTCATCAAGGAAGCCAATTTGCATGCAAATTCTTTGAATCCAGAGCTATGCAGTCACATTCATGTTGTTACGCTCTTTTCCCAGCATCTAAAGAGAGTTTGCTCCTCAGCAACTGGTTGGAGGGTGTCATCCCTGCACATATATGAGTGATGGGCTCTCACTTCAAAAGAGCTGAGGGAAACGTTCAGTAAAGTAGTCTGTCGTGGTCAAGTAGGCAATCAGTTACCTTACAGAACCAGAGCCAGTGTTATGACAGAGCTGCAGCTCCTTTCTACTGAATCCCACGAAGACAGAACTTGTGCTCTGACTTCCTCTGCTTTCATTCTCTGAGGTAAATGCTGCTCTGCCTGATGGGGGTTGAGATTGAAGAGGACAGCTGTATGCAAGGTGATCAGGCATCAGGTTTGTATTGCCTGTTTCATCCTTATTTTGTCCTCATGGAGGTTGTGTGGTTTTGACTGTTACGCTGAGAGTCATCAGCCAAAGAGAGCAACTGCTTTTACAGCAGTTGTAGGAGCTCTCTCTCCATCCTGGTACCCTACAGGCAGCATGGCCAGTATAGCTCACTGCCCCACCTCCCCCCCCCCGAATACTGCCTTACTTTGCKTTCAATTTTTGTTTTATCATTCATGAGTCTGGATTCTCTGGTCCTTCCAGTGCAGATTACAATCCAATTGCCTCTAATGGAAAATATTAGCACCAAACCTCATGTTGTTGAAATTCATTGGAGCCATCGCAGTTCATCTTCTTCATATTGCTTTCAGGCTATGAAGGACTTGATACAGTGCATGGAAGTTTTTCCTCTAATACATTAAGAACTCATTCAGCAGGTTTGGACACATGGCAGGCCACATCTATGTTATGTCTTACCATGGACTGTATGTGAGATGCACGCAGGATCCTCTGAAACGAGGATTCCATTCACCATGCTGGTGCTGTTTCCTCATTAGCTGTTCCTCTCTTTGGTGGCAGGAAGATCCCTACAATATCGGCAGGAGAATAGTTGCAGTTCTGTTCAGATCAATAGCAATAGTTCCTCTTCTGTTCAGATCAACAGCAATGGATAGTCCTTTCCATTACTGGGGAGCCCCTTTGAACCAACCAAGAGCACAAATCATTAGTTTCCCTCTGAAATGACTCTGTATCACTATGTTAAAGCAAGTAGCAGTTCCAGTGATGTGCTAGGCATTTCTTCTCTACATCTGCGACTGCCACAGCCAGTGGAGAGTGGTTTGACCAAGCAAGTATGTTGTTTGCAGTATGTGCTGAGTTACTTAGTTGTACCTTATTTTGTGTAGTACTAATCTTATGAAGATTATAGCACACTGGTGCTTCTGCTGCATTTTTCGGGATTTGCTCACCACAACCCTTCTCGAGTCAAACCCAGAGCACGTTACTGCGCAATGCAGAAGATGCTGAGGCTGTGACAGCTGAGCCTGGGTCATTTGTGAGGAGGACTATCAGAGTACTGCTGCAGGAGGCAGCACAGAGGAGGGCTGTGCAAACACTTCTCTGCCTGGGCTAATATTTACAGCGCCACACTCTGCTCTTTACAGGGCTAGAGACAGACAGCAGACACTCACAGCTCATATTAACACCTGTACACTACAGAAATATTAACCTAATGCAAACAGCCCAGCAGAAGTTAATGTCTATATTCATAGAAAACCAAATAAAAACCTCTTTCATTTCCTAACATGAGTGCTAGTGCCCTAAACAGCTCTGGCTGCTCATTGCCAAAGAAGGTTCAGGGGTTTCACATCCAAAGCAGCTACCCATAGTTTCTGCTTCAGTACCTGCAGTATTTGGCCACTTCTGGCTCAGATTGTTTTATTCTTTTGTTCCTATGAACAAAGCATTCAAAGCTGTTCTTGTATTTTAGCCTCAGTGTGGTTCACAGCAGGAAGATCAAAGACATTTAGGTGTCTGTCTGGATAGGTACAAAGTTATATAGCTTAATGGATAGACTGTATCTTTGATGAGAATAACTGTCTGTAAGTCATCCTAAAGGAAAAAGGAACTAGCAAGTTTACSATGATAATAATTTAGGGTGAGCAACTGACATGCTGAACAACAGAGCTCAATCCAGAGGGACTTTGAGAAATGAGAGGACTGGGTCAACAGGCACCTTGTGAAGTTGAGGAAGGACAGTGGAGCTCTGTAACAGGGCACAGTTACCCCATGCGTTTGTTCCGGGTGGGGAGTGACTGGCCGAGGAGCAGCCCCACTGCAAGGACCTGGAAGTTACCACAGGTACCAGTAAGCTCAGATCCTGAGTAAGACAACCCACGCACCACGCTGTGTTAGGAAGAACATGGCCAGAGACTGGAGGAAGTTATTCCTGTCTACTTAGCACTGGTGTGGCCACACCTGGTCTGCTGTGTGCAGTTCCCTGCCCCTGAAGTTCAAGAGGGATGTGGAGGAACTAGAGCGAGTCCAGTGGAGGACTACCAGGGTGGTAGCATGTGACCTACAAAGAGGTTAACAGAGCTGGGCTTATTTGCTTGGCAAAGAGGAGTTTCAGAGGCAATCTGTTATCAGCCTACARCTACTTCAATGGGAGTTGCAAAGGCGACAAACCCAAACTCATGTTGGCAACGGTGGGGGATATAAGAAGTGATGGTRGCCACAATTTGTAGCTTGGGTTGTTCAGGCTGGATACTATGAAAAACTTTTTTGCTAAGAAGTTGGTGCAGCGCTAGAACAGATCATCCAGGGACATGTTGCAGTCTGTATCCAAACTTGTAGAAAACACCACAGCTGACTTGCTCTTGTGTTGGTGGTAGTACTGCCTAGCACACAGGTTTTGGATTAGAGACTCTGTAAGTCCCTTCCCACCAACGAGTCAAGGCAATGATTAGTGTGCGCATGCTTGGATGACAGATTCAGAAGCAATCCAAGTCATGAGCAGCTCAGAAGAAAAATGATTTGTAAAAGGAAAGCCAAAATACTTCTTCAAGAGAAGAAAGGAGGAGCTCCTTAGAACAGCACTGCTCTACTACCTTAAGTCTAAATTTTTTCAGAAACAAGAACATAGAAAATGTAAGTAGCTTTAATAATGCATTACACTAGATTTTGATTCAAAGACATTTAAGGGATGCACTGTGAGCCCGTTGTTCTGATCCTGGTGTATCCATGATGCGTATTGTCAGAGCAGCTACTTGCTCTCTCCTTGTCTCAAGTGAGGCTACATCAGCGTGCMGGACAGTGGATCTGGCAGTGACAAGACAGACCCAGGCCTTAGGGGTAGCAGCTGTCCAGGGGCATGTACTATATTGAACATGATAACAGACAGAAAAATAACRGAACTGAAAACAAGATTTTACTGTTCCTGTAGGTTGGCAATGTACTTAAGCAGGTGTAAGAGCAATCAAGTTACAGAACATGTATTAGMTTATTTCCCCTCGATTCAGTAGCAGCCCTACAGCTGCTTTCCGCAGTGAAACGGACTGGGTTTCCATTCATCCAAGCCATGAGACAGAAGACTCCAAGGCGCATTAGGCAGCAAAGACCAGTGGTCCCACCCTGCTGCCACCTTCTCCACCTTTCAGTGCTGTGGAAGACAGAACCGGCGGCAGCAGGGTCCAGCTGCTTGCAGTAGGTTTTATTTTAATCACTCCTGTACATTTTCTCCTCTTTGCTTGTAAAAGAGATGGGCACATGGCAGGGCAGCAGCACAGGGGCTGTTTACTTTACACCTTATCAGCAGCATTAGGTGCTTTAGAGACTACCAGGAAAGACCCAGGTAYGAGCCACTCCCACATGGCAGGACTTTGGACCACAACATAGAGATCCTGTGTCCAGATGGATTGGACTAGTTCTGCCCCTAGCAACAACGTTTCTAGGATTTCCAATTTCTTTGAATTTCCAATTTCTTTCTCAGAAAAACCCTCTCTTCCCCCCTATCCTTCCTGTTCTTTTTAAGCATCCAACAAAGTACTTGCCTTAAGAGCTATCAGTGAGATACTCTTGACAGTCCAGGARGATACGTCACTGTGCTCAGAGAGGTTTTAACACATGTTTTTATACAGAGGTGAAGGTCAGTCAGCATAAATGTARAGGCAGACTCTGTGTGCCATACGCAATGTGCTCCAGAGCACTAAGGCTGTTTGGCTAATAGGTGAGAAGGTAAGGCTTGCCTCTGAGATTTTGCATGCAAGCCAAACGGGTAAAGCTGTCCAATTTTTTTTTAGTAGCAGTCTATAGACACTGATGTGGTGCTGKTTTTTTTTTTATTTTAACTAACCCATGCTGAAGGGAAGCTGTGCCGATAGCTGAGGCACCATCGCAGGTATGCTCATGCACCTCTTTTACCCCAACAATCTAGATTATTTGTAATAAAATGGAAGATGTTCTAGCTAGAGCCCCAGGGCCCTGCTCAGTGGTAGGTYGCATGGCTGGGGAGGCAGGACAGCTGGACAACTCCAAGGAGTGCGGCACCATCTCTTCTCGACGAACACACATACACAGGGGCTACCGTACTGGAGTCTGTAGCCCACCTAATGCCCTGGGGTGAAAAAAAATCCCCTCATGCAGGCCTAAGAAGGCTCAGGAACATCAGATATTCTGCAGGGCTCTGCAGTTTCTGTTCATGCCATCTCTYGGGAGAGATCTGTCCTTATCCCCTTGTCCTAGGAGTGAGATGTGCTGGAAAAGCAGTTGCCCGCACCAGGTTGCAGCCGCGGTCCCTGGAGGTGCTGCAGGAGTGGCAGTGGTGGGTCCCGTCCTCACACCATGCCCAGAAGCCCTGGACAGAGCCCCAGCGGGTGCACGGCAGGGGTGCCCTGTCAGTCACCCCAGCCCTTACACACAAGCACGCACAGAGCGRTGTCTAGAAAACACTGCTAGGGACAGTGCTGTGTTTGTCTCTACCATTTCCAGAGGATGTGCAGAAAAGGTGACACTCTTTTCCTAGCAAGCATGATCTTCAGTCTCTCTTGCTCTCAGGTGGGTTTTGTTAAGAAAGAGCTGATAAATGAATATGGACACATCTTCTGAGAATCATAGCCTTCAAAAGTATTACTTCATAGGGCAGGAGAAAGTTAAAACATACATGGCTGGTAGGTTGCAATTCATTTTACTCTGGCACCTAATAGAATTCTAGTAGAAATGCAGTATTTTCTTTTTTTAACTCTACTGCCATCACCCCCATTTCATGCCTTGTTTAATTGTCAGGAGCTCTGTGGTGACAGGTAACTTAGCTGTAAAGCAGAACATACAAGCTCATTATGTATGATGATTAACTCTCAATTAGCATCAGTATTTCTTTACCTTGCTAATTTTCTTTCTTATTACATACAACCTCAGAACCCATGTCAAACTGTTGGAGTGGCAGAAGGCAGCARGATAGAGTTCATCCTAGCCCTGGTCTCTCTCTGAAAGCAGCCACCCTCCGCTGCTCCATAGGAGGCCAYAAAAACATCCAAAAGGGAGAATTTGAGTAGCCTTCCCTTAGAGAGAGCTGTCTGCTAACCCCATCTGTTGGCTGGTGYTATATAAATACATGTAAACCTATCAGATTTTCAGCCTTGTCATCCCCACCTAGAGTCTAAACAGAGAGACCAGCAATTCAATTACWCTGAGCCAGTACTCAAGAAAAAATTGTAGTTGTAGTTTAATRGCTGCAGCTTGGGAAGACCATAGCTGACATGTCAATAAGGACTTAACAGACATGCGATAGAGAAGTTACCCTTCTCCGGTTCTCACTGTTGATCTTTATGGAAGCATAAAGACTTACTTGCTGGAAACTTATTTGCTGGGGCATACCTGATCCTGGCTGGTGATGGGCTGAGAAATCATCATTTTAGGTATCCATTAGCACCTGCATGCTTCACTTTCTTAACACTGAATCRCCACGGGGAAGAAGATCCAGTGCTCAAACACTTTGGTCTGCTCCAATTCTTTATTTTACCAGTCAGAAGTGACAACTAACAACAAAATCCACAGCAATATTTAGTATTAAAGAAAAACATGGAGACTYCTTTCTGAAGCAGGAGGGGTGAGAGCTCAACCAATGACATACACTGCCTTGCAGTCTTTAGGCAAGAGACCCTAAAAGCTGGCGTAGTCTTTCGTGAACAAAGCCCGTTCCTTCCCGAGGCAGCTATGGTACTCTTTTATTCGTGGCTTTATGCTTAGCCAGTGCCTTGCAGAGGCAGTGTCAAGATTTTTTAAATAGACCTCCTAATTTGTCCTAGCAGTCTCAGCAGAACAAGGCAGGTTCCCTTTCTTTCCTTCACCATCACAGTCTAGCTGTCTTCATGGAGCTGAACTTTGCTCTGGAAGACACAACTCTTAAGCAGCTTCTACTACAGATATTGCTTTGGTGCTCACAGTTTCATGAGGTGATCTGGTCCTGCTTCCTTCGCTSCATAGTCCATGACTTGCTCTACTTTGAAGTCCTGATGGTGCATTGGACAAYAGCTCTGAGGTTCACAGAGTTTCTGGTAAATGGAGGGAAAATGCATAATGTCAAGTGGTTAGTATTGGGAGATGCTGGGCAGACAAAAGTAGATAGTTTATCCCAGGAGCCAGTATGTTCTCAGTGTGGGCACAATCATTGTTTATCCATGCCAGCACCTACAGGTGAGACAGAAGCACAGTCCAGTGGCTGAAACAAATTAGGAGTCAGGCAATCCGTGAGTATCTTTAGCTACATCAGCTCTTATGGGGAGAAAACAATCCTAGCTTTACATAAAAAAATTATCAACTTTCACAGACTATTTGGGAGGAAGTTACACAGAACTGCCTATTATGGTATCAGTTCTCATGAGTTCAGTAATGGCCAAAACCAAAACTAAAACCTAATCACAGATGAAGAATAAACAACATAATAGAGAAGAGTATTATGCCACTGTATCAAGTCCTTCTAGGCCCTCTATCTCAAAGAATATAACAGAGATGGAAGAGATACAGAGAACGGTGGCAAGGCTGATCAAGTATGAAATGGCTTCCTAGCAAGGAAGAGTCGAATACACTGAGATTCTTCAGTCAAGAAGAAATGACTGAGGAGGATCTGACAGAGGTCTGTGAAACCCTGAGTGCCTTGGAGAGCATGAAATGGAAAACTACACAGTTGCTCAATACAATACTGTAGGCACCAAAAGAAAACAGGTGTCAGGTTCAGAACAYGTGAGATATACAATGAAGCTTTGGAAGTCTCTTATGGGGCGGTATGAATGCTATAAATTTACGTAGATTTGAAAAAAAAAAAAAGATTGAAACATTTGTAGGAGAAGGTCCTACCAAGGGCTATTACGTAGACAGATGCCACAAGTTGCTAAATGATGGAGAATTCTCTGGGGAAATACAAGTCCACRTCTGCCACATTTTTATACTCTTCCACAACAGATGATAGGAACTGGCTAGGCAGCTATACTGTGCCAGAGTATTCTGATGGTATTTTCTCTAGTCCCTGCATCTTGCCCAGAGGTCTTCCTGTTACCTTGTACTCAGGAAAAAATTCTTTATAGCCGCCTTTCAGGACATACAGCTGGAGATAATGTAGTGCAGGGTACTCATTCATGGCACAATCTTCTTCCCTAAGATAGCGGCACCTTTGAATGCCAAGAAAAGAGCAGTCAGTGAGGGAAGGAATAACACTGTGGCATGAACCATTGTCCTTGCAAAAGGCACTTTCTTYCCACACCCAGAAATAGTCAAGGTTAGGATTCACATCTTGGGAGCCCTCTCAGAGGAGAATTCACAGTGGAACACAAGGATCAGGCRCTTTTGTGGCATGGAAGGGAGGTGAGACTTCTTCAGGAAAAAGACCTGGCCCAGAGCAGAACACGCCACAAAAGGACACCACACTGGGACAGCAGCACTGTCAACCCTGCAATGCGACTACGCATGCCCCTCCGACAGAGCCCTGTCAGGTTTGAGGTAAAATAGCTGCCCCTGCCGTGATAATGGGTGGCTGCCCAAAGATATGAATCCAAACAACTGGCTTTACAAATAAAAGTTGTTGCCTCAAATCCTTGGTCCTGCTTAGGCCTTTCCTCATAACATGTGTAAAGTAATGTACTCACCTYGCTGATATGGATGTCCTCAGTGAGGAGGGGTCCAGAGACCAAGACAGCCATGCTGGAAAACAGATCCCCAGCTWCTAGCTTCTGGTGAATGGGAAGGGAGCGGGAGATGAATGAAAGCCAGCAACACCCCCAATACCTATATAAGATAGAGACTTCACAATGGCAGTAAGAAGGCACAGATCCCTGCATAAGGGAAGCCCCTTCCCAAAATACTATAGGGAATTGCAAACCCAAAGATTTGCYCCATTCCAGGTTCCCGTTCCTTTACTGAGCAGAGTTTCAAGGTACTGCTAAATGCCCACTGTTCTCTTTTTCTMCCTGAAAGAAAACTCACCTTTTGGAGGCTATCAATCTCCCTGCTGTCTTGTTGCACAGTGTCTTGGCTGTGTTGAGCACAGCACCTGCATCTCAAATAGACCAGAAACATTCACTGTGCATCCTGACAACAGCAGCCAACAGTCCAGTATGTTCAAACTCTGCGCGCACACTGCCCTCCTTTTGGTTGTATCCTCACAGATAATACAGTAGCCCATCTTCCAGTAATGAGGAACTGCTTACCAGGRAAGATCTCACATGCTGCTTCTGTGACACTCTGCAAGGAGGCAAATTGCCCGTCAGATATCAACAGGTGCCTGCATGCAGTAGGAAATTTCATTTCACCTATTTATGTGCAGTGCTAGTCCGAAGAGCCCTAACTAGGGGAAATGCAATTTCTGTGTTCCGTTCAAATCTTGGTCTTTTCCCTGAAGCTACTGTAAAAGCAGTGCTTTCTTTTACAAAATGTAAACCAGTCATCTAAGAGGTGACTTGGGTCTCTTAAAAAGCAACAGCAGCATTTCACCTGAGAGACATGCAGCGGGAATTATTTCTGGCTAGYGCTGGGGCCAGAAGGATGTACGTGTCAATGACTAAAACCCAACTCAAACCAGCCGTCTACTTGGAAGAGTAAGTTTGGAAGGGTTGCCAATTACCGTATCTTACAGRGCCTGCCCAAAAGGCCGTGTCCGTGCAACAAATTTTTACAAAAGCATATAGGAAGCCGAGCTCAGAGAATGAACCCTCCTGAGGTGCACATGCCCTTCCAACCCGTAATCTGCATAGTGAAAAACTGTCCCCCTGTCACAGGACGCGGGGGGGGGGAAACCCAGGTGCCAATCGGCTCAACTCGCCAGGCTCAGGCGTAACTACCTGCAAGAGCGCAGCGCTGTCGCTTCCCACGTTAAATTTCAGGCTCTTAAAACTACTCGGTCTCGTCAGCACGCTGGGCTGGCGCCTGGGCCAAGGGGCGACAGCCGAGCTGCCCCGGCGGCGGGGAAGCCCCCAGGACAGCGGCCCGGAGCCCGCCTCCCCGACTTCCGAGCCGTCCCGGCCCCCGGGAGAGCCCGCCCAGCTTGCCGGGGGGACGCGCCGCCGGGCTCACCACCGTCAGGGGCCGTCGGCGACACCGGGGGCGGGCGACTCGGCGGGGCTGAGGCCTGGCCGGCGCGTGGGGCAGGCCCCGCCAGGCGCGGCGGCGGCCGCGCGACCCCCCGCGGCCCGGGACCCGCCCGGCCCCGGCCCTACCTCCACCCCCACCGCCCCGACCGGCGCCGACCAATCGCCGCCGCCGCCGCCAGAGGGCGGTGGGGGCGGCCCGGGGGCTCGGTCGGAGAGAAGCGTTCCGATTGGGTCGCGGCCACGTGACTCGAGGACAGTGAGCCCCTCAAGAGGCCGTTGGTCTTGTGGGCGGGGCGTTGCGCTCACCAGAAGGCTGGGTGTATTTAGCGAGCCAATCACCGCCCTAGTTGTGGGAGGGCGTGGCCTGTGGCGTGTAAAGCGTGACTGCCCGCAGGCAAGGCGTCAGGCGTGTCTGGCCCCGCCCCGCCCCGCCCCGCCCCGCCCGCTAGAGCTGTTGTAAGCGCAGGAGCGTCCCAGGAGAGGGAAGGGCGGTACCTGCGGTTCCTCCAGCGCTTTTGGTAATGAGTCACTTAATTTGCCGAGCCTCTTCAGCTGAATAGATTTCTGACTTGGGACAGGCCTTGTTGCTGGAGCCCTTTTCCTCTGGTGTGAACATGGTAAGTTCTTCCAGCTCCTCCTTCAGCAAGTGCCCAGGTGAGACAGCTCTGGCTCTACACCTTCCTACAACCCTTCTGACTCTGGCCAGTTGCAGATATTACTGGGGAGAAATACCCCAAATATCACTTGAAGCATCCCCTTTTCCTCTGAATGAGCTAAAAGTAACTTCACTGCCCTTTCTTATCTCCCTGGAAGGGGGAAAGGATGAGGACTTGCTGCCTCAAGGGTAAGAGGGGTTTAAGGCGGCATCTAGTCACTTATGAATGCTGTGCTTTGCTCTCAGTGCTGCTCGGCAGCCAGGGGTTCACCCTCATACTCGAAACAAGTACAAGAAATATAGCGGCTGCTCTTGGGTCATGCAGATCAAGCTGTGGAGATGAGCTCTGTGTGCCTGGGGCCCTTCTAACAGGTATCCTGCTCAAGATGGACGATGACTTCTGAAAGATGCTTCTGTCCGTTGTCCTGGRTGCCTATTCAGTCATATATAATCAAGATGCCCTTTGAGGGAAGGGAGAATGGGGGAAATGTAGTCATGCTAATCTTAGACCTCTCCAAACCCGAGGATCCTCCTCTGGGCTCTCACTTGACACTGGCTGTCACACTTCTGTTCTCAGGAAGCCCAAGCATATTGACCAGACTTAGTGTGCCTAGCAGGCATCTTGTGAGACTTGTGGCACCTGAGGTCTCTTTAGAGGAGAGATTAAGATGTTGCTCTGATGGCTGCCAGCTCTTCTGAACACTGCTTCCCTCTCTGCAGTGTTCAGCACCAATTCTGACAGCTGCTTTCCGAGGACTGGAGAAGAATAAAGTGGAGACTCTCCTGTGCTTGCGCAGTCACCCATCTCTGTCCCATCAACGCTGTGGGGACTGGCGTCTGACATGCTCTGGGACACGCAGATCTAGGCTATAGGCGTCTGTTATCCTGATGTCCACCCAGCAGGTGTTCCGCTGTGGCACAGAGGGAGGGGACCTGACCACTTGACCCCGTTTCAGAGGAACAGCTCTGCCTGTGATGGCATCGGGGAACTTCATGCCTTTTCTCGTCTGGACTGGCGAATGAGGTGGCTGTCTGTTTGACAGGCAGGGGCTGGCTGCTCTCTTGGGATCCGCAGCAGCGTGCTCCGGCGATTTGCAACCTCAAGAAACCCTGCCAGGAGGGGCCGTGGAGGGGCCGGTATGTCCCAGCCCTGCTAGCCCGCGGTGCTGAGCCGGCCGGGCGGCTGACGGGCCCGGTACCCTCGGCGAGAGGCTCCTCGCTCTGGCTCCGCAGCTCGAGCCGGTGCCTCCGGGACCCGCGTCGCCGTGGCTCCCCCAGGAGGACCGCGTTGCCTGGCCGGGCCCGGAGCGCTCCCGGCACAGCTCGGTGCCAACAGCCGCCGCAGCCCGGGGAACGTGGGCGCGCTGGTCACGGAGCAGCGGCCGCCCGGTGAGTGCCCGCGGGGCCGCTCCTCCGCCCGGCCCTGGGGAGTTCTCTTTGAAAGAGAAAATAGATTAATTCTTGACAAACTGTGTTGGAGATGAGTAGCAGCCTTATTGATTTCCACAAACAACTTAAATGCACCAGATTATTATTTTTTAAATTACAGGCAAATTCATTGGTTCATAATCCTTAGCCTATCTTCTTGTCTCTTCCAACTTAGGCAGGTTTTGGCYTCTTCCACGCTCCTGGTATCTGACCCACCCTTCATGAATCTGTCATTATTTCAACCAGTTCATGAAATATCCTGAGGTATTTAAYGGCCATCAGACCCAGTGAGCCTGAAAATACTGCATTTTTCTAAGCACTTTCTATGCTTTTGTTGCCTCTATCTTTGCCAAACATTCTTACCTTGTTACTGTTTAACTGCCCTAGTCACCAGCTCACAGTTCCCATTATTACCACGTGGCCTTTTGCTCACCAAACCCCAACGCACAGCAGGAGAAAGGCACACAGGTTTGTTAAAACATAACAGTGGTATATCTGAATGAAATTTGGGAGCTATGGAAGAAAAGGGCCATGTTAAAGTAGACCAATTGTATGGGCTTCAGATCAGGTACCAGGAATGTTTGTATAATAAATGGCTTGAATTTGTTCTTCAATAAACTGTACAGCATTTGCTTAGTGATGTTACTTCTCCTGTGCTTGTCTGAATTTAYGTAGTGGATTCTCAGGGTAACTTTTTCTCCCTTACCTGGACTGATCCTAAAGTTAACAGATTCTAGGATGTGGTACGGGATCCATTTAGTTGATTAAGATTTTTCTCTACATTGGCTGGGAAGGAGGCAAAAATAACTCATGATTTTGAGGCTTTTAGAGAGGCAAAGCTGGATCTTTTGTTGAACTTGGCTGTAGTCAGCAAACGTGTATGTTGTCTTACACTGTGGTCAGGCACAGCAAGGGATGTGTCTCTTTTGATCAGACTCCCACAGAGACTCCATGGAGTTTCCAGGGAACAGAGTAAACAGTAAGAGCTGCAAGGGAGGCAGGAGCAGACACTTTACTCAGTGCTGACCATGCCGATTCTGTGGATTTAAATTTTCTCACTTTCTGAATTTACTCTTGCTTGTGCTGGCTGTGCTTTTCTGAGGAAAGGTATGTGATCTGGGAATTGTGGAAGGTACAGTCGTGACATGCAAAGATGGATCCCTGGGCATTAGGGGATGATGAGGGCGGAGGATATAAAAAGGGCTATATTTTGCTATACTGTTTCTATAGGCAGAAGTTGGAGTGGCAGTGCGCAGAATAGCCCAGAGCAGAGGAGGCAAATGAACGATGGATATATATGATATACTGGTCGTCATCTATGTTAATTTTCTTCCCCAGCTCCATCATGGAGGTCACAGGAGAGGGAAAAAGCTTGTTTGTTGGACAGGAGTTGGTTCACTGACTAGAAGACTACTTGTAGGCTGAATACGGTGTCAGTAGACACCCGAGATCATCAGCTTTTCAGTATGTTGCTGAAATAGGCTTCTTTAAGAACTGATGGTGCAGCAGCAAAGCCTTGTGAATTCTGGGAGCTGGGCAGTGACTGCGGCATCTACTGCACTTGAGTTTGGTGCATTCAGACTCGTGTACACACTTACTCAGTAAAGTTCTTTGTGCTCAGCTTCTTTTTTTKAAGAAAAAAGGATAGTGGAGGAGTCTTTCACCTCCAAACTCTAACTGGTGTATATTAATGCTCTGCTAATGGAAAAGCCAGTAAGTTTTGGACATCCAGAATGTAGGCTGGAGTGAGGAAGGCTTCCAGTCTGTGTCCTCACTCTGTCCCGCCTCCTGAGGCTTGCTCCATTTGTCTAATGTCCTTTGCTGCCCCACCTATCTCACAGTTATTACATCCCTTCTTGCTTGGTCAGAAGGAAACTGTCTCTGTTTAGGGCAATCTGTGCAAACGAGACAGATTCTGGGACCCATGTCTAGAAATATCCAGCTCCAGCTTTTTGTGGGCATTGGGTAACAGTAGTAATGGAGACTGTTGTGGGGGTAGCTGGTGAGCTAGAAAACTAGCCTGCTTTGTGATATTGTGCGGCTCGTTTGTACATGAAGCATGAGGAATTGTGGTGACTAGCTAAGGGAGTTGAACTGTGATGTCAGTCAGCACACACTTGTGGACAAACCTTCCTCCAGGAAAGGCAGTCAGCATGACACACTCGGTGACAAGGTAAATGCAGGATATTACCAGATGGGACGCAGAGATGCTGGAGAGGGTATTATAGCGCTGATCCACTCACAAGACCATGGGACAAGTGCGGGAAATATGGCTGCAAAGGTGGCAAGACAGAAGTTGAGCTGTTTTGAATGGCTCCCTGTTTTGTCTCATGCAGAAAGAGCTTCCCGGAAGGACCTGAAGCCATATCCCAGGATCCACCTTCCAGGCAATGCAGGCTTTTGTAACTACCCTTCCTGGTCAACTCCTTGCAGCCGAGACACTGCTCTCCAAATGGCAAACTTGCACCTCAAATATCTGCTGAGGACTCTTTTACTTTGGAGAAGACTTTAGTTCCCCTTTCCAACAGGTACTGCAGAGGCAGAGCAGAGGCAGAGCAGAGCCAAGCCCAAAAAGGCTGTGCTCTCAGCTTTGGCTAGGCCTCCAGTGTCTCTTTTCTGCATGCACAACGCAGTAATGAACAGTCCACCTTTCTTTAGCCTGGGYCTATGCTGGGAATTCCCTGTCGTCGAGTTTCTGAGAATTGGAGATATCCTGGATCTTTACAGACTGCACTGCTGCTTCTCACTGTTGCTTTTCATTCTTGCCCTTCCGAGAGAGTTCATGTGCCTCTGTTCCAGAAGCGCTGAGGTACCAGCAACTTCAAGGGGCACACAAGAACATGCCACAGGCCCCCACTCAGCTTACACAAGATGATCCACATGAGGTGGTGGAGGGCTACAGCGGCAGAARCGACAGAGTAGTCTAGCTGCGCTTTTTGTCTTCTCAGGAAGGCACAAGAAGCCATGTAGTTTCTCYCGCTTTTGTGAGTGTTCTGGTTGTTTGTAAGGGTTGAAGACCACCGTGATCGATTTCCCTCGTAGCCGGGGCTCGGAGAGGCGTCTCTCTGCAGCCGTGGTTCTCTCCCTGCCCGCCATTCGCGCACCCCGAAGGTCCTGGCAGGGCTGGCCGGGAGCCCCCGGCGGCCGGGTGGGCCTCGGCAGGCCTGAACGCGGGGCCGGCTCAGCCCCTCCCGGCGGGCGGCGTCGCGGAGGCCGCGCAGGTCCCGCCCGGCGCGGATGGGCGGGGCGGCCGCCGCGCTCGGCCCTGCTCCGCGGTCCCTCGCTGCCCGCCGGCCCCGGGGAGGAGGGCGGCTCGCCGGCCGGGCCCGCAGCCCGGCGGGCCGCCGTGCTGGTTCCCAGCCCGCAGGCGCACGGCGCTCCCGCARGACCCGGGCGGCCCGGAGCCGGCTAATGGCCAAGGAGAACTAAGGGCCCGGCGGAGGAGTCAGAGGCCCCGGAGCGGCGACACCCGGCCCGCCCCTGCCCGCCCCGTCCTGCCGCCGGGCGCCGCTCGCTGCCGCACCGGAAGGGTTTGTGGGGCGGGGGCGGCGGCGGGCCGGAAGCGGAAGCGAGCGGCGCCCCAAGCTGCGGCGCCTCTGTGGCGGCTGGGCCGCTCGGCGCGGGGCCGCGGCCCGGCCCTTCCGCTTCCTCCCGGGAGCCGGCGGCGGGCGCGTCTGCGCGGGCGGCGGGAGCCGGTGGCGGCGGCGGCGGCGAGTGACGGCGTGTCCCTCCGCGGCGCTGCGGGGCGGCGCGGCGCGGCCCGGCCCATGGACCGGCACAAAGTGAAGCGGCAGCGGCTGGACCGGATCTGCGAAGGTGAGGCGGGGCGGGCGCCCCTCGGCAGCGGCTCCRCCACCGCGTGGGGCCACGCCCGGCAGCGGCCCAGCGCCCGGGCGGCGGGGACCGGCGGCAGCGGGCCCTTGTGCGGCGGGGACCCCGGCCCGGCCGCTGCTCTCCCTGTCGAGCTGAGGTGCCCACGGGGCCGGCGGCTTGTCCGGGTCCTGCCGCCTGCGGGTGGGCTTCCACCCAGCGCTTCTGCAGGGTGCCCGCGGCCCTGCCGCTGCGGGGGCGTCGGTGCCTCGTCCTCCTACAGGGGGGTGGCTGCCCATGGCTGTCAGAGGCCCCGTGAAGGTACGAGTTCCTCTGCTCACTTAAGGAGGAAGTACACTTAGTATCTTGGTATGCCGAGGTGCGAGAGGGGGGCAGGTTAACGGGGAGTAGGCTTGAAGTGGCTTTATAACTAGTTTCAGGAGCCTAGAGTAAGGTGGTGTGCTTCTGAGTAGACCACCTCTATTATCTCATTATTGATAAAACCTGTTTTATTTTTCCTTATACAGTGGTGGTAGAGGTTTGTTTTTTTTTTCCTAGCCTCATTTCCCTGTGTTTGTTTCCTATTTATTTGACTAATGTCTTCCTAAATACTATAGAACTTTAACAGAACTAGTGACTTGTTGGACTAGCAAATGAGGGTTCCAGAATTCTTGTCTTTCATGTAATCGCTCCTGCTGACTTTCTTAATAGGCATACGGCCTCCTATTGTGAATGGCCCAATGCCGGCACGGCCACTGGTTGCACTCCTGGATGGACGAGATTGCACTGTGGAGATGCCCATCTTGAAGGATGTTGCTACAGTGGCATTTTGTGATGCGCAGTCAACTCAGGAAATCCATGAAAAGGTGGGCAAGAAAACATACAAGCATTCAGACATAGAGCTCTGCCTCTTAGAGTAACCAAAGCAGAGACTGATTTGGACTGGTTTTTATTGTAGGTGCTGAATGAGGCAGTAGGAGCTCTGATGTATCACACCATTACCCTTTCTCGTCAGGATCTGGAGAAATTCAAAGCCCTCAGGGTCATTGTGCGTATTGGCAGTGGCTATGACAATGTTGACATCAAATCTGCTGCAGAATTAGGTATGATGACACCATTAGGGCTCTGTTACCATCAGAACTGAATGTGAAGTGGAACACTGCACGTGTTTTTCTGTTTCATAGCTGAGTGCATTTAAAACCTTTTGTGTAAAAAGATTTGGAGCTGCTTAGTATCAGGCATCTTTAGGAAGCTGACCAATATCGGAGCTGGTAGGTGGCTTGAAAGAAAGATTCTCAGTTCTCAGATTGCTCTGCTATAGATGTCAGTGTCCTTGCTATTGGTTGGGATTCAGAAACCTGAATATGGTGTCTACATAACTTTTGGTGAGGCAGCTTTGGGTTCTTTGTGGGGAAAGAATTGAGCAAACTGATGTGTGAAAGCAGCCTGCAAATGCTGATGCAGGATAAACTCACTGTAAATGCTTGATTAGTGAGTTTTCCTGTTAATTTTTTATATGCAGGTTGGTTCTGATTCAGCACTTTATTATTGATCCCTTCAGAGCCATAGGCATGCAAAGAGTCTCTGCATCAGGTGACAAAAAGCTGCTATTTATTAAACATATGGCAGTGAGACCGTTGGACCTTGTAGTCTCCTAGGTGAGGTGGATCATCTAAGTACTCTGCCCTTTCTTTTTTAGGTCTGTGTCAGTGGTTTGAAACCTTTCTTAATGTAGTGCAGATCAGATTAAGCTTAAATCAAATGCAAGTATTTATATACAAAACTGTAATAGGCATTACAATTTCCAGATCTGTAAGAACAGATGAATTGCAAATAAGAGTGCATATTTGTCTAGCGCTTGAATTAGGTCTAAAGAGTCTTCTCATCTGAATGATTCAATTGAATAGTCTCAAGAGTTCCTGGCAAGGTCTTTGGCTCTCATCCAGCCATTACATTTTTGGGCTGAGTTTGGAACCTAATTTACTCCTAGGGTTCTCTACTTAAAGTCACCATCCATATCTTTGATTCATTCAGATTCAAAGCTTTCCCTTTCCCCCCACTCCATATTCATTAACCTAAGGAGAAATGGGTCAAAGTTCTTTCACCGTCAGACTGCTGCTTTTGCTACTTTTGCTTTGGAACGGTAGTATGATGACCCTTATGCATGGCCAGATTTGCTTTTTCATGGACAATTAACGATTATTTTCATGCTTAGCCAGGCCCTTTAATTCATTCTGAGGTAAGATACTGTTCCTTGTGTGTTCTGAATCTTCAAATCAAACCAAAGGGCTGTTGTGTGTGTTTGCATTTTCTTACATGTAGGCATAATATTGCATGTAAACACAAATTTGTGTCTAGCTATGTAAGAGATGAATGCATGTGTCTTGTCTGAAGTTGAATGAGATGGTAAAGGGTGAGATTAGAAGTTAGGTTTCCCTATCTCCCCTCCTCATGTCCTCCGAGTTGTCTGTGTGGCATTATGGCACAATTGCAAAGCATTTGATAGAGAAAAGGAGTCAGATATCTGGGGTTGCATGTGGCCATTGCTCTCCTAGTTCTCTTGGGAGAGTGTGGTCTGAGTTTAGTCGAATGTCTCCTCTGTAATAGGCTTACAAGAGAGTGATGCATTGCTGAATTTTATGTGCCTTCAACCATTGTCTAGATTTTATTGCTAGTTTTTAGATAGGTGGTGGACTTCTGAGGAAGAAGAGTTTCCTTTATTTGGCAAGTGGCTAGGGTTATGTTTGGGAAGAGACCATTTTTTCATCTAGTTATTTATGTTTCTTGGCTGGTTTGTTGAATGAAGGATAGCAGCAGTGAAGTGGTATGGTGCTAGGCGCCCTCCCCCCCCTTTTTTTTTTGTTTTAATGGACTGCTCAGTGATGACCAGATTTCTCTACAGTGTTCCATCTTTCCCTTTCCTGACTAATTTGTGCTTCCAGGACTTTGTTTGCATTAGTAATTTACCTGATAGTTCTAGCCATGGGTTTTATGGTCCCTTGTGGTTRTATGTTATTCTGGAGTGGGAGTGTTATGTGTTGTTATTTTTAAGTGTAGCTTCAAATGGATTTAGAGAGCCTCCTGTGGCTTCTCCCTGCGTTTAATGAGTTAGTTACTTATTGTTGCTCCTGGGGAAACTGATGCTTGCAGTGAGCATCTGGACTGTGAGGCATGAAAGAGCTCAACCATCTGTCTTAATTCTTCTACAGTCTGCCAGTTAATCTGTCAGGAGTATCTCTGGAACGAGTGCATCTTTTTGGATGCAGATCTTCTAAAACAGTCAGTTTCTTGCTTCACATGTATGACCCAGTTTTCTCATTTCAGGCTCTTTTTCTTCTGGTGAGCGTGTCAATCAAATGGCTATTTATAAGGAAGGAATGGTATTTCCTTGGGGTTAAAAAGCTGGTCGCATCTATGTTGCTGTAGAATGAGCTTCTGAAATGAATCCTGTGTTTCTTGGCAGTAGTTCTGGAGCACTGAATTATCTTTCAGCACTTGTGCCTGAAGAGCTCTATGTTGGTTTGGTGTTGTGATGCTAAAAATCTTATATGACCTCTATGGCTTTGTAGGCATTGCAGTTTGCAACATCCCTTCCTCCTCAGTAGAGGAGACTGCTGACTCCACCCTCTGCCACATCTTGAACCTCTATCGCCGTGTTACTTGGCTACATCAGGCTATGCGGGAAGGGAATCGAGCCTCGAGTGTAGAACAGATTCGAGAGGTGGCCGGAGGCGCTGTGCGTATCCGTGGGGAGACTTTGGGCATCATTGGACTGGGTAAGTGATGGGAATTGTTAGATTGAGAAGTGAACTGTGAAAGTTTTTGGGAACCTAAGAGTCACAGACTGAAAAAAGCGATAATTTTACAGCTGTTCATTGTGAAACACACTGACTCATAAGGAATGCTAGTGCCCTATTCTGTGATGCTGGATATCTTCAAGAGTTGGGTGTATGTCGTGGGATTGGGGATTTTTTTTCGTATTCAAATGGCTAGAAGAATTGGAACATTCAGACAGCTCTTCTCGGTGACTGTTTCCCTGTGTGCTAGGCTCTGTATCAGTAACAAAGCCACCTGAAAGCTACCAATTCCTTCTCTAAGTTCTTGTAATCAGATTATTACTGCCTCTGACTCAGGGTCCAGATTTGGTTTGAAAAACAGAGCTCCTTCTAGGCTAAGCTCTGGCTATTGCATGGGGAAGGACTAGAATTAGTCACATGGGATCAGCACTGCATAACCTCCTCTGGATCCCTATGGCAATCCTAGGGGTTTCCAGGGCTGCAGTACCTTGGGCCCTGGCAGTAAACTCCAGTGTAGGCTCCCAGTCTACCCCAGTATCTTGTCTTTAAAGTTTGTTTTACCTTTCCTTGATGATTGTGGGTTTTCTTTTGTGAAGGCCGAGTTGGACAGGCAGTGGCTCTGCGAGCCAAGTCCTTTGGCTTCAACGTGATTTTCTATGATCCCTATCTGCCGGATGGAGTGGAGCGATCCTTGGGTTTACAACGAGTAGGAACCCTGCAGGATCTACTAATGCACAGCGATTGCATCACATTGCACTGCAGCCTGAATGAACATAACCATCACCTCATCAATGACTTCACTATTAAACAGGTGCAGCAGGAGCTTGATTTCCCCCACAGAGCACTGTGGAAATGAATGCAAACAGAAACTGCTGCTTTCACAGAGGCTGAGAGCGTGTGAATCCTGCTGCCTCTGTCGTGTGCCTCCTGCTGCCTTTGGAGGCTGGGAGCGTGTGGATCCGGGTGCCTGTGCTTTGTGCTGTATAGAATTTCATGTTAAGAGAAGAATAGGATTGGCTCTTTTTGCCAAGTAATTTCATTTATAAAGAATGTTTTAGGTGATTCAATAATTTCAAATTACCTTTAAAATGCATAATTGACTGTGCCGGTTAGAGCCAGATGTGGTGCGGCTGGGACTGTGTAAGTGTCTTTACACAGCTCTGCCAAAGCCTCTCTGCCCAAGCCCACTGCAAAGTCAGTCCCGGGCTCTACTCCACTAGTCTGTGAATGCTTTTCAGTGCTTTCATGAGAGACATCTGGACGTTGTAGTCCAGTCTTGTATAGCTGGATACTTGATTCATGTCCTCTTTCTTTTTTAATGTAGTAGGATGAATATGGAGTGCAGAACTTGAGAGTTCCACTTTTGCCCTTGTTGTCTTGTGGTTTTGTTTGTTCATTTTTAAAGCAAATTTCTCAAGCATTGCTTGCAGGCATTTCCCCTGTGGTTAGCTTTGCAGTGAGAGCACTCCTAGTTCGTCCAGGCCTCATCTAATCACTGCAGGCTCCTGCTCATTTCCAGTAGACTTCCCAAGATTCACTTAGCTTCCATAAAAAGTCTCATTCTCAACCCAGTTAATATTTTTCTTCTTCCAGATGCGCCAGGGCTGCTTCTTAGTGAACACAGCCCGGGGAGGGCTGGTAGATGAGAAAGCCTTAGCGCAAGCCTTGAAAGAGGGGAGAATCAGAGGAACAGCATTGGATGTGCATGAGTCCGAGCCTTTCAGGTAACGTTGCACCTGCATGCCTGCTGCTATCCTGTGACTCACCTACACTGGATGATTCTTTTGTTTTTCTGTTATTTGAGTTACAGTGATACCCAAGAGGACAGATGGTGTTATCACTTCTGGAGAGAAACCACTTTTTTTTTTTTTTCCCCACAGCTTTGCTCAGGGGCCCTTAAAAGATGCACCCAATGTGATCTGCACCCCTCACACTGCCTGGTACAGTGAGCAGGCTTCCATTGAATCCAGAGAAGATGCAGCTAAAGAGATCCGCAGAGCTATTACAGGTAATGAGGAAGACTGTGGGCTCTGCAGCTGCTGCTGAATTAGTATTCTTTTGTTAGTTCACTGCAAGGATTATGCTGATTGTTTTGAAAACTTAGACTCAGTAACTGGTTTCTGGAACTGGAGCATAAGTTGATAATTGTCTCTTTGCCTTCTGAGAATCTTGTAAGTAATGCTAGAGTGGCACTTTCCCTCCCTGGGAAAGCCTTGTACCTAGTACATCTTCTAAATCCTTTGCAATAATTCCTTTGACAGTTATACTGCACACCTTTTTTCTGTAGTAGTACATATTGTCTTTTGGGGAAGGTGAGGCTTGGCAATTGCAGTTTGTGGCCCATAATTTCCACAAGATCACAGAAGTGGGAAGGAAGGATCAGTTTCTTGTCTTGTCCAGAGACCAGTTGTTCAGAGGAGAGTCTCCCCTGCCCAGTGCTATCCTGTGGAGGTAGATGGAAAAGATATTGTGCATTTCCTTTCTACATTCCTTTGTAAATGCTTCAGCGAACGAGTCCCTCCTACTTGCGTCCTGTTTTTTTTGTCATTCTTGGCGCTCTTGCAGGTCACATACCTGATGCTTTGAGGAACTGTGTTAATAAGGAGTACTTGCTGTTAGCAGCTCAGTGGTCCAGTATTGATCCTGCAACTGTCCACCCAGAACTCAACGGAGCTGCAGCTTACAGGTGAGATATGTAGGTTGTCCAAGTTACTGCTTCCAAGCATATCTTCCTACTGAAGTAGGCCAACATCGCTCTTTGGGTTTGAGAACTGCTTGTACCTCCAAGCAGGTATGTTTCTGTTCCTATATACTCTGTATATGAGCTCTTTCCAGAAACTTAACAGCAGCACTTCTGAAGCTGTAACTAAGATTTAACATTTACTTGGTCATATTTAGTTCCAGCTGCATACTGGTTAATTTTTCCAAATCCTTGCAAGACCTGCCCAAGAGATATCCTAATATAAGAAAGCCTGCTGGGTGCCTGAAAAGAGGTCTGGATCTTAATATTTAGAAGTTCTGCATATCATTAGGGCTGTATAAACAAAGCCCAAATATGGACTATTAAAGAGACATTGTCCAGTGGATTTGGGTAGTGGCATAAATAGGGTGTATTTCAGTTTATTTGTCTGTTACAGACCTGCCAAGTGATTGTGAGCTGGTTGCTTCCCTTCTGTTTTTCTCTCATGTGCAAAGTAGGAAATATATTCTCTTCCCTCCTCTGAGAGATCTACAGAGGTTTGGATATATTTATGGAGAAGGCACAGGGAGGCAGAATGGAAGTAATGGAAGAATGGTTCATTAGCAATTCATGAGTATCGCTCTCCTATTTTTCTCTTGCATCTAACTGTTTTATTAGTTCAGCTCCTTACTTTTTCTATCTTAGAGCCCAGTGAAGGATAACTGGCAGCTTGCACTCCTCCTGCTGATGGGGAGGGAATTTCCAGCCCTTCAGGGTACCTTCATACAGTGCCTCACACTGTTTTCCGCTGGAGATAAACTTTGTACCTGTTTTCCAAATGCTTAGTATGTGACCCGAGACTATCTCTGCCTGCCTGAGAACAGGTGTCATTTGGTATTAGATATAATTGGTACTCTTCAGCTCTGGAGACTTCCTGTGTTCTATCTCAGAGCATTTCTGTTAGAAAGAGGGATTTGTATTCAGCAAGTGCCCGAGGGCACAGCTCCTTTCCCCTTGCGTAACTCTTGGACAAGCTTGTAATTTCTATGTTTCTGTTGGTTTCAGGTTTCCTCCAGGAGTAGTAGGAGTAGCCACCCCTGGGCTACCAGAACCACCAGTAGTGGAAGGGATTGTAGCTCATGGGATCCCTTCTGTTTCTCACTCTGCACCGCGTACCCCTTCCCCGGGAGAGACGAGCAAACTGGATGCAGACAGAGAGATTCCTGCTGACCAATAGCAGCATCTTCCTCTCCTTTCCTCTGGCAGCAGAAAAAAATAGGAGAGTATCTATCTCCTCCTAGGACCTTCTTTAACACCCTACAGAGACTGTTTCCTGTTCATACAGGACGGGAGAATGCATTTCATTACCGGCAAACTTTAGCTCTTGCCTTTATTTTGTAACCCTTTACTTTTAATCTCTCAATGAATCTTTCTCCTTCTCTGGGGCAGGGCAGCAGTGACCTTGCCTCCCCTCGGAAATACTTGGTTTAACCAATGATTTTTCCCGTGTATCTGCGTCAGTTGTCTGCGACAGGGAACTGTCCTTGTGCACTTGAAAATAGAAGTGGAGCTTCCTGATCAGGGATGGCCCTCAGTGTTCCTAACACCAGACTTCAGTGCACACTTTTCAGTTGTGACTTGTAGCTTAAATTTAATTTGGCTGAACCTCTCTAAGTGTAGCCATGGGGTATATTAGAAAAATATTAGTGAATTGGAGAAGTTGTGACTATTGTCTTTATTATGCCCTTGGTAGAATGCAGCCTAGGCTCAGCTCTGTGTGTTACTTCGCTTGTTTTAATTAAGGTTTCCTGTGAGAACAGACATAGCGCAGGCATTGCTAGTTCTTGACCATACAAAGTTTTGTCTATGCAGTACTAGGCCTGAAATTAAAAGTAACAGTCTCAAAGCCAGCCTTGTAAATAATTTGGAAGGGATTAAAATGTCATCAAATGTGTTCTGGTGGCCACTGTGTTTGTGAGGCTTCAGAATAGTTCACCCCGGAGTCTGTGTAACTGAGAAGGCAAGAGAATGCAGAAATGGGAAAAACTTGCACTGGGAGGCAGCAAGTAGCAATAACTTGCAGCTGCAGTTGCTGGTTCCTCACACACGCGTACCTCACAGTCTAATGGCGACGTTTATCCACAAGGTATCTATCATGTTAGAATTCTAAGCTTTGTGCTACAGTGGTTTTATTTTTTTGGCATAACTGCATCAACTAGAAGCAACATACCAGTGCTAGTGACACTTGTCTCTGTGCTGATGGAGAAGGCAGCTTATAACTGTTGAGCAAACTTTAGCTCTGCTAGCATATACCACATCTCCAATAATGGGCAGGGCAAGACAGTGTTTTTTTGCATGAATAAGCTGTATGATACTAAAGGAGAAAGGACACTCTTAGCTTGTCACCTGAAGCCAAGGTAGGATTGTTGCTCTCAAGTCTTTTCCCATTTCCCAAATGACTGAATATAAATAGCTTCTTTGATGGGTATGGATTCTTCAGCAAAACAGGTTACACAGGACAAGATTCTACTTAATTCCAAATCTTCCTTTAATTTCATCTTGTTACACTCTAGTTACAGCCTCTCCATGCACAAGATGTAACAATTCCTGATTGATGAGTTCATGTTCTGTGGGTACATTAAAGTAGGTGCTATATGGGAGGCATACCCTATGTGTGGGTTTGTCTGCCTCCCTCGATTCTTCCATCTGTTGTGTGTCTGTGACTGGAAGCTGAACAGCTGGGAACAGACTGGAAACACACCTTGAGATGTGGACGAAATCCTCTGTTTAGGCTGTTTACAGTTTGTGAAGCTGAGGAAAGCTTTCGGAGTCAATAAGTTTTCAGATTTTTTCCTGGCTTTAAATTTTTCTCCAGTACTGCCTTCATATAATGGCTTACTACTGATACAGTGAAGTGATTCATTCCTGCCTCCTCCACCACCCCACTCCCCCTGGCAATTCAAGAAAGGAAAATAGGCAAGAAGTAAACTTCAGGTGTTTTACAGATTTTATACTTTAACTGTTTAGCATTAGTGAGATGATATTAGTTCTCTAGTGCTGAGTGTCTTTTTTGATAAGGTATTTGTCTCGGTGAAGGTTCTTGGCTTCTGTGTTTTCATGGATGATGCCGATTCTACTTAAAATTCATATACCTCCTTGGCTGCTCAGGTTTAGCAGATCAGATTGGGACTGGTGGTAGGTGCAAGTTATGGAAGAACTCTTCTGAGCGAAAGCCTAGAGCTCAGAAGCACTTTGATTGCAGCTGTACCTAAAATAACCAGCAGCACTTTCCTGAGTTCTCTAATCTCTAGGAAATCTAAATTTTACAGGCTGCTAGCTCAGAAAGCTGTTCTTCTGACAGGCAGATAGGGAAAAGTTTTCAGGGACTGAGCTCATCTTCTGTCTTATTACCACATTAGGGAAGCAGTCTGTCAATAGCTACTCTTTCCTTATTTGCTGCTGAAAATTCCTGCCCTGCTTAGAGGCTCAGGTCTGAGATTATTTTGTGGTAAGGGGCTTCTAGCTATAAGCTTTGTGAATACAGAGGATCAGAGTACATTGACCTTGTCTCTTCTAGAGCATAATGGAAGATAGACTTATTTTTTTTAAAAGAGGCAGCAATTTTTTTTTTCTTCTTAACTGCAAGTATCTCTATAGACCAGTCAAATAACTGAGCAGAGGAAGAGTGGAAAGATCTCATTTGGGGGACACGAGGTTCTCAGTTCATATTTTTGGTCCCTAGATATACTGGTGACTAGTAAACATAGGAATTAAATAAGTGATGTCATAAGAAGTATTTCCAGTTATGGGTACTGAGGAGTTGAAGCTGACAGCATTGATAGCGGCTCTGTTCTATCCAAGACTATGTAGGCTTGTGATTTGATATGAAGGCAATTTTCCCCTTGGTTAAAGCCACAGCAGATAATGTTGAGGTAAAAATGAACAGAACTCTTATCATGACCTCAAAGAAGGATTCTCTTTGTGCTTATAGGATTACTCTGCTTGTATGCCATTTGTACCTCTGTTTATAGACTGAACCTATTATCACCAGACGAATAGTTTGAGCTGTTCTGAACAGATAGCTCAGAAAAAAAATTTACCAGTACTAAAGTACCCTGTGGTCTTCTCCATCCCCTGAGTGCCAAGTCCTTTGTTAGCACTCTCTCCTGTGTGATACACTGATTTGCAGCTCCCCCTCCCAGGCTAAGTGCAGTATACAGAAGTGGAAGGGTTTGGTTTTTTTTTTTAAATGCCTTCCTTCAGAACTAGCGCAGAGCTTTAATCCCAAAGAACAGAAGTCTCCCAGGGTGAGGCAGGAGTGCCCTAGCTGCACTAATCTGCTTACAGGAGGTGCTCACACTGTCCCAAGGTACATTCTGTTTGTCAGGGTCACTGCTGCTGACCAGCTTTTTTATAGAGGACTCAGAGTTTCAGAAATATATTTTTGTAGACAATGACTAAACTGTGAAACATTGAAATAAAGCATGTAAACAAAAACTTACAGCACTGTCCTCTGTACAGATGTTTTTCTCACTTCAGTTCTCTCCTTACTCATTAGAAAATGTTTGATTACTTCTTGGATATATTTTAATAAAGTTCTCCAAAGAACATGGCTGCTGTCTGTGGAAGGGGTGGCCTTAGATACAATATTGAAGGGGAGGGCTGAAAACCTGTATGTGCAGACACCAGGTAAGTGTCTGTATCAGTCCCACTTTTCTCAAATTAGGTAAGATGGATCTTCCACACAATCACTCCCTGGATCAGCCACTCTGGCAAATTACTTTCTTTGGATTCTGGAGCGTTGACCATCAATCAAGGCTGTGAAGGTGGCAGATTGGAGAAGCAGCCATCTTCAGTGGTTAAGGGACAGCTTTGGATGTAGCCTGGTGTTTACTTAGTGACTTCTCACAAGTTGAAATTGTGGTAACTGGTTTTGAAGCCTTTTAAGTGTGTAATTTAAATAGATGTGTAAACAGCAGTAGCTGTCTTCACCCTTTGACAGCAAGATAGTATTTGAAATTAATACAAATTTTTGTAACATATAATAAAAGTCAGTGCAACAGAATTAGCATAAAAGAGTGGTTAGGTATTTCATAAATTGAAGTTGATTCATGTTTTACGGCCTATGCTCCCTGTGTTGATCATTAATGAAAGTTAGGAAACCTCTTCCTATTCTTGGTGGATTATATCACTATTTGTCTAGCTGGCACTGCATGCCTTTGCAATATCCAGCGCCATGCTCTGGAGATGGGATATGGGAAATGCTGGCCTACTTTATCATGGCAATTTCAGTCTTGGAGCTGGTGGAATGGGAAGGGGACATAGGATCACTTGGAATCTTTCACATGGTGGTACTATTTCTAATACATAGCTGATCATCTTACTGTTTCAGTAAAGAAACTTGAGACACGAGGGCAAAGCCTGGTCTTCAGAGAATGTAGTACTGATCTTGGATTTACCATGGCAATCACTTGGACACAAGACACAATGGCTCTGCTACCCTTCAGTAATGTTTCATGTAGGTATTGGCTCCTGTACTTTTTTTTTTTTTTTAAAAAAAAAAAAAAAAAAAAAAAAGAAAGGAGGGGGGGAGTTAGTAATAGTGGCGTGTAGTAAATTAAAACTCACAGATGCTGTACGGCAGAGGAGGATAGAGTTCTGATGCCACTAATGTTGGTTCTTACGTTACATACAGTTGTTCAAAATACCAACGGAAGACCCCGCTTCCAAAAAAAAAGTCTTTTGAACCTTCTCTTGGTGTAATCATCTGTCTTAGAATCTGTTTGGTATTTCATCTGCATGCCACTGTAAAGAGTACAGATAATGGGATGAAATGATGAAATACACTTTTGAGGACAGGCACATTGTACAAACTGGTATTGGGCATCAGCTTACCCATTTCCCAGTACAGTAAATGGCATCCCTCTAACCAGAAAGTAACAAAGATGAAATGTTGTCATCTACTTAAAACAACCTGGCACAATCATTTTGAATAAATGAAAGGGAAAGCAAGCAACTTGCCTTTGCTGGTGCTAATTCAGTGTCAAATGTGATTCTCCCAAAGTGAGGAAACAGTACGTGCACAAGAAGAAAACAACTTCTTTCCCCAGGAATATCCTTGTTCTGGTATGGAGTATAGCATCTGCTCCTCATTCCAGTTTCTGTCAGTGCTACTGTGTCTTTACTGCACAGGCAGAGAGAGATGTGAAGTTGCATGGCAGAATCAGTGTAGGATTCTGAAGTATTTTGTGGTTGTTCAAGTATGTTGAAAAGGAGCAGATTTAGGGCATTGCACTATTCTACATAAGAACTGTTCAAATGTATCAGCTCATCACGACAGCCGCATCCCATTAACGTAACGATTTTGTATCTTAATCACCCCCTAAATAAACGCCTTTTCAAAATCTCCCTCACTGAAGAGCAAAGCACCTAGGCCTGTGACGCACTGCCGTTACTTCGGGGCCAACAGCATTTACTCATGCCAATCCCAAACATTCAGAACCGCAACTCAGGTACGTCTCAAGCTGTTAATTGTACTGTTTTTTGTGTGCGTTTACCTCGAAATTTAGACAAAAACTCCTTAATTTCTGTGATAATCTCAGGGAACTTGGCGTTAACGAGAGGCCCTGCCGCGGCTCCTCCCCGCTGACCGGCTCCCCTGCCCCGCCGCGGGGCCTGTCGCTCCCGGCGGCCTCTCAGCCGCACGACTGCTCCGGTTCGCCGCCGCGGGCTCGAGGCCACAGCGCCTTGTCTCTGGGCCGCGGCCCTCCCGGGCCGGTGGCGCCGAGACCCGAAGGCGGCCCCACGGCTCTGCCCTCCCGGCCGCGCCTGACGGCCGCCGAGGCGGGACGGGCGGGGCGGCGCGGGGCCTTGTGGGACAGAGGAAGGGGGGGGAGACTGTGCGAGCGAGGTGCATGCCGGGATCGGGGCGGGCGGCGCTCGGAGGCCCAGCGCGGGGCAGTCGCTTGCTCGGTGTCTCGGGGCGTCGGCGGCGACTGGTGGGCTCGGGCCGGCGGCGGAGGAGGCTCCTGCCCGTCGGGGATGGCGGACGCGGCGGCCTCCCCCGTGGGGAAGCGGCTCCTGCTGCTGCTGGCGGCGGGGCCGGGCGAGGGCGAGGCGGTGGGGCCGGAGCCGGGGCCTGCGCTGCCCTCCCGGGCCTGGCGGAGCGGCACGGTGCGGGCCATGAGCGGAGCCGTGCCCCAGGACCTGGCGGTGAGGCCCTGGCGGCGGGGGGCTGGGGCGACGGGGAGCCGCGGGCGGGGAGGCCGCGGGTCGGGCCGCCCGCGTGGGCCGCGGCCTCCCGGC
>JASVER010000039.1:4694883-4825412 GCA_030449065.1 Oceanodroma leucorhoa
TGGAGCGCGCTGCCCGCCGCTCCCCGCTGGGCCTGCCGGGACGCGCGCCGGGCCGAGGAGTGGCGGGCCCGGCCTGCGGGGAGTGCGGTGGCGGGGCGGCCCTGCGAGCTGCCGGGGCACGGGTGTCTTTGGGGCGGCGGGGGTCCAGCAGCCTCCGGTGCGGTGGTTGGAAGTAACTGAGGTGTGGGACAAATGCGTCTGGGACGTTTCTGCTTTCTGATGGTGATACGTCTGTAACTGCTAAGTGTTGGGTTGTTTTTTCCCCGGGAAGATGTTAGSTATTCTTGATCAGCCTAAATGTTGCCCCTTGTTTGAAGGAGTAATTTTGAGTGGGGATTATCGATTTTACTCTGTCTTAGATTTTGTTTTCAACTGTAGGAATTTGTGCTTAGCGTAATGTGTTTAAACACTCCTTAGCATTTGTTTGGTTTATTTCTAGTATACCTCAGTGACACGCTTGAGTGGAGATCTTAAAAAAGAGCTCTTAAAAGATATCTGTGCTGTTTCTCTTTGCGTGTGTCAGTTCTGCAAGTATTCGCTGTAAGTGATGGCATGCTTCTGAGAACTGTGGCTGTTAAAATGACCCCCATGTTGGGGGAATGAGGTTCTGTGTTTGTGAAGAGTTTTGTTAGTTCTCTTTATGATTAGATTTTTAAAAATTTGTTGTTGTTACAATGAGTTCTTTGGACTTCTTTGCAGAGTTCCAACTTTGGGAAGCTTCCTACAATGATGCTGCTTTCTTTGGCCTTGTTTTAGAACTGCAACTAGGGCTATCAGTAGGAAGTAGTATGCTGGTTTTAGCTTTGCAAACCCAGGTGGCCTGGCACCCAATGTCTGTGGTTGAGAGCTGTGGTGATGCACTCTAGCTGCTCCCTTATTTGTTTAAGGAGGAGGGGAAAAAAAAACCCATGCAGAAAGGGGATCTTCAAAAGGAAACTGGGACAAGTGATTGAGACTGTCTGAAACGTGAAAATGTATCGGGTCTAAGACCTGGGCTGGAGAGCTACTCTTGTAGCAGACTGCATTTGACGTGTGTATCATCGATACTCTTGCATTATGGAATCATCCGTCCCAAATATGAGTATGATGTAATGAATTTTTGGTGTGCCTGATCTTATTACTATTTTGGTGGAAGGACTGGTGGAGTGTTGGTTTTGTTTTTGTGTTTGGTTTTTTTTTTTTTTTTGTGTGTGTGTGTATCTCTGTCCAATAAAAGGTAGTCACTTGTTTCCTGGTTAGTCATTGCTGTCCAACCATGTGACACCTGTTAGACTACCCTAACAAAGTAAAAATCAACTTCTGCGCTTGGTAGCATGGGAATAATAGGATTTTTTTGGTGTGTGAGTGCATTACCTTCGTTCAGCACTGCAGTTCTCACCCCAGTTCCTTTCATCAATAACCTTCCACTTAGCACAGTTTCAGTGATGCAGCTGTCTCTAAACAGTATATTCTCCAAATCTGTACAAGAAGTCTTAAATGTGAACCGTGTAAAAATACTCAAGGCGGATTTTTCAGAATTCTGTAATGTGGAATATTTAGTGTTGTCATGGAACCTTCCATGCATAATGAACACTGCTTTGGCAGTGATAACGATGTACTATCAGAAAAATAAGTCATCTTTTTAAGCTCATTCTGCCAGACAACCTATACAAATACTGTGGAAGTTAGGAGGCCTAGGACACAAGGTGTTTTGAGTAGGGCTGTTTTGGAATAATCCACATATGCTTCTTATGGTGGATGGTAGAGAAAGGGTTGGGTTTGTTTTGTTTTGTTTTGTTTTCCCCTTTATGGTTAGTAAGTTATGTGTCACACAAGTTTTTTTTATGTTTGAGTTTTTGTCTATTTCCTACAGTAATCTGCACATATAATTGAATGTATTCTGAAGACATTTTCACTTCTATGTGATACGTAGATTATACAGCTTAATGAAAACATGTAGTAATCTAAAGTATCTTATTCATAAGGGATTTCATTGAATAAAGTTGATATTTAGAAATTATCTGAATTGTGGAATAAGCTTTGCAAGTATCAGAACTGTTTGAGTTAGCCATAAATATCAGGGCATTTCAACTAGTTTTTCTAACTAGGTCACATTGGAAAGGAGTATCTTCCTGTCTGGAGACTGTATGTAGTAGATGAGGGATGCTGGAACCTGGATTGGACKTAGATTTATGTGCTCTCCAGCAGTTTTCGGATGCTGCTTGAAAGTCATCTTGACAGTAGAGAAGAATGTGGGAAAATGTGCATATCCTGTCTGGTTGGGATAGGCTGTGGGGAGGTTCTTGCCAGCTGTGCGTATGTGTCTGCTGCAGAATTTCAGTTCTCTCTGATTGGGACTGAATGGGGAGTTTGTAGAGACTTTCAAACTGCAATAGGTATGGAAAGAGGAGTTTTCAGACAGGGAGTTGAAACTGGGACTCTGTGGAAGTGGTGGGAAGGTTCACGACAAGCTGGGGTTGTATGAGTCTGGGATATCCAGATTGCTTTCTGTGCCACTGTACTCGTCTTCATTTCCTTCTGTCCTGCAGAGGTGATCGTATTCCTGGATCATTCTTCTGTCAGCAAGACACTTGCATGTGTTTGCATATTGAAAGAGTATGAGAGGGAACTGGACCACAGAAAGTGGTCTAGGCTTTGTCTCACTCCCTAAGTAATGTCTCCTATTGCTGCTGTTGGAGGCAGAATACTGGGCTGGATGGATGTTGCGAAGACCAGTAGGCGTATCTTTAACACTTCTTGTTGTAAGAGAGATGTTTAGGAACACATAGGATGTTAAACTTTTTTTCAAATAAATTCTTACTTGCTTTGCAAGTAAAATACAGTTCTTTGAAGGAGAGCTGACTGCAAAAGTAGTGGATGTACATCTTCTCCACTTACTCTGATGCTTTATTGGTGGCCTAAGTACAAAGTACTATGAGTGCTTGTTATGCCACAGTTGTTTTTTTCTGATAGCCTTTCTTTCTTCCCATGTGTGAAAGATAGACATCCACACTGAAAAATTTGCATTCGTACAGTGAGCAATGTCTTCTGTGGCTCCACTGATTACTTTTCTCAGGGCTCAATAGGGTCATAAGGGATTCTATAACCATTTATACTACTGAAATGCAAGGAGGAGGGATGGTATGAGGGGGGTGGAATACCTCTGCATTTGTAGCTTACGTAAGTGTAAGTTTACATGATTTATTTAAAAAAAAAAAAAAAGTCTTTGCTGCTTTGGCCGTGTAGCTGCATTAGAGGAAACTCAATGTGACTTGCAAAATTCTCAAAAGGATCTTGGCAGGTCTGAAGTGGTTATCAAGTTATAGATGAGGAATGAGGTGGAGACTCAAGCTGATGAGCCTTCCCAGTCTTGTGCCATCTCTGGTGACCTTGTGTCATGCTCACCGAATAGTAAGGGGCAGGGCAGATGGTGGTGGTGGAAGGAATTGGTAGGACTGATCTTGGCAGTGGTGTTATCAGGGCTTGCAATGGGACTGGGAGGTGAAGGGCTGTTCCTCCAAAATACAGGTTATGGAGAAGTAACAGTAACAAAATTTGTGTGGCAGTGTACAAGAGGCTTAGTAGCCTGTACGCATTTGGTTAAACCTTTGCAGTGTTGTTCTTACACAACACTGATTCCATGTCCACTGGGTACCTTCTCACCTGCTGTCTTCCATGTTTCTGTTAATCAAGACACTCCCAAGTTCCTGTTTTTGTTTTTGTTTTTTTTTTCTCCTCTTTTCCTTATTTGAGGATACTTGTTATAATTCCTTGACACCTGGTAGCAATTACTCTACATGTGCAGGAGTTTCAGTTGAACTGCTTTATTCCTGGGGATTATGGAAATGCTCACTTTGAATGTTCACTGTGCCTACAGGGCGTGTTTCTGATATTTTAGGAAGTGTCACGCTATTGAACATGTGCTATGCTGATCTGCACATGTGCAATAATTTCAATACATTTTAAACCTATTGGACTTGCACAAAATAAATATGTTTGGGGAATTATAGGTAGAAATATGGAAGCTCTAGATTGAGAAGGTAAGCTTCTAAGTCAGAGAAGTGCTGCCTTTAATACAGCAGTTTGAGCATTTTACATTTGTGTCAGTGAAATAACAGCCGTACTGGACAAGGTCAAAGGTCCACTTAGCCTGTCCCGTCCCCCCCATCCTGTCTTGTGCTGGTCAGGTGTGGATGTCCCTACACAGCTGTGGAAGGAATCAAAGTTGTTAAGCCTTCTGCCATAGGCTGGCAGGTGGGAGTTTTCTGAAATGATGCTTAGCTGGAAAATCACACACAGCATGACTGCTATATATTTGCATCAGTGAAGGGCTATAAAATATGTTTTTGCTCATCTGATAGTGGATACTCTGTAGAGCTCACTGACTTGTAAATATTGGATTGACTTTGGAGGGTCGGTCTCTTCTTCCTTCTGCATGGTGTTTGTTGCAGCAGAATTCAGATTCTCTAGTTCAGATTTAGTGAACCATGATTATTTGACTTTGGAAAATTGCTGCTCGATTAGGCTTACTGCTTAAAATGTATATTCAAGGAATCTCTTGCTAGAGTTAACCCATCTTCTTTATATTTAGTAGTAATTGCATCTCCAAGATTTGCTTCTATTGGTATAAACAATATGAAAAATTGTAGTGTTCTTGCATGTTAAATTCATAGGATCCACCTTTTGCAAGTGAAAGCTGGAAAGTTACTGTGTACTGGCAAAGTTTGTCTGTGGGAAGCTCCTTATAAGTGTTTGCATTTGCAGTTCAAATTGTTTGCCTTTGAAGAAGTTGAATGTTCCAATTACAGGCAGAAGAAATTTAGGGATTTCATCAAAATTATTTGTTTTGACCTTTTTGAATATTGTTTTGTAGTGTTGAAGTGTAACAACAGAAACAAGGAAAAAAGGCTAGAAAAATAAAATATACTTTGGCAAGACCTTAGATTTTTTTCCCATCATTGTCAAAACATAGCATATTTTTCCTTTGGCAGTTTATTTTCTTGGGTGGACAGTGTTGACATAGTATGTACAGGGCTTGCTTTTTACCAAATAAAATGCCATAAGCTGGAAAAGTAGAAACTGTATGTTTTATGGTCTATTTGGTGAATATATAGTCACTTCATTTCGCTGAATTTTTAGTTATGGCTACAGAAAGCAGTAGACTCAGTAAGAGCTGTGCAAATAGAGTAAAATTTAGCAAGTTGAATACTAGTACATATAACCATAATTTAGGTCCCTGTCTTGACACATTTGTTGGTATGTTTTTCTCTAAGGCCCTTGTATGTGTCACACTTCAAATAAAAACAAAAGACTGAATCATGCATTTGTAAGGGCAGTAGTTCAGCACTGTAACTGATAAGGTTTCTGAGCTACAGGTTGACAGCTGGGAGTCCATTTTGTCATTCAAATGGTTGCAGAAAATCAGGTTTCTGTAATATCCATAGTAAGATGTTTTCTCAGTTTTCAGTGGAGGATTCAGTGGAGGTACTAGAAGTTTGAAAGGTTGGTTTGTTTGTTTGTGCTTCTAGGTGTGACTGCAGTGCATTGCCTGATGTAGGAATTCCTGGGGAATACTAGCGGTTGGGTACTTTTTTTTTCTGTCAGGTTTCAAATGGAAGAGTATTTCGTAGGAGGTGAAAACACTTGTGGATATGGAACAACTTCTAGTTGAAATGCAAGTGATTATGACAAAGTTGTTTGGGGTTTTTGTCTTGGGTTATTACTGTGTTACATCCCTCTGCTTTGATGACAGTCCATTTCCTAAACATTTTGGATGAAAAAGGTAGGCCAGTGTTTTAACCGAGCAACTGTTTCAAGAAGTCTGTTTTGTAGTTTTAACTTCTTGTCACGGATGAATGGTTAAAGGCTGCTTAAAGAATCACCATCAAAGGTATTAGCAAAAGTGGTTTTAATAGGAATTTATAAAAGTGCAACTTAACAAAGTTCGATGGCAAGATTCACTCTATCACTTACTACATGGATGAAACATATGAAGGAAAAATCGAGTTAGAATTGAGCTGGAATGATTTATACAGAAAGCAAAGATGCAAAAGGGTAAGGGAGACCCTCCCGTTGAGTCACGAGGTTCAGAGTGGACCCCCTTGCTTTCTGACGGAGCTTAGATGTGGCTGGATCCGCTCCTAGTCCCAGACTTGGTCAACGGTTTATGTCTAAGGGATTATATGTGTCTAGCAGCAGTCTAAGGTTCATTCACAGTTTTAAGGTGGATCACAAGATTTTAGCAGTACTTAATCAGTGACTAATTTAACATCTACAAAGTGAGTCAATAGAATTGACTACAATCACAACAGTGACTTAATTATAGATTCAACATGACAATATTTATACTATTTTTGCTATCGGAGACCTAAATCAATTCACACGCGCACACACAAACGCAAATATATATATACCTGTTAAAAATTCCTCTCGAGTTCAGTGAAATATTCACTTCAAATGTCTCGGCATTTCTCAATGGGCGAGGGTTGAGCCTCGAGGAGTGAAGGGTTTCAGCCCAGGTCCTGTCATCAACTTTTGGTGACAGTCCTCCAAACTTTGCAAACTTGAGAGTTCACGGCTCTGAGAGGCGTCCCACTCAGAGGGAGATGCTGGTCACAGCCCACTGCAGTCCAGGAGAGCTCAAAGGGCCTCACTTAAGGACTGCTGTTTATAGGGTTGCAAGATGACTGGCTTTAGTCATCTGTAAATTTCCGTCCTGGCCAGAGTCCAAGTTGGTAGTAACTAGCATTCTCAGGATTCCAGTAACAATGGTACCGTTCCACTCGAGCTACGATCCAGATAAGGATGTCAGGGGATGACGAATTATCCCCGCTTTTGTTCCCCACCTTGGCGAGGCAACAGGAATTCCTGGTGCGGTCAGTGCCGCTCCCCACCTCAGCCATGCAAGTTTCTGTTACCATTGCGGGACGCTTAACTGCCCAACTCATTACACAAAGGCCAAGGCCTAACGGGAATTCCTGAGGTTGTAGAGTGGCCCAGGAGAGGGGAGGGAAATGCACCACCACGCTTCTTAAGGTACAAGGTGTTCATTTGTTTTCCTACAGAAAAAAATCTTCTGCATGTAATATGTATATACATATTCCTTGGGCAAGTTGTGTGAGCTGAATAGCTATTTTCTTTTGGCTGATCTTGTTCTGTGCTTCAGTGAATTCCTTTTTTATTAATTAGACTACCATTCTTTTTTCCTTCAAGGTCTGTCTTGTGATTGTTATTTCTAGGGTTTTTCCATGCACATATTTTGACTTCTCTGTGTTGCCACCATGTGCTTGAGGTTTTTACAGAGCTCCCACTTTTTTAACCAACTTCCTAGCTGATGGTGGCTTCAAAAATATTTCTATATAGCCACATCATGTTCTTAAAGAAACGTTTGGAAAAATGCCTTTCCAAGAAGACTTAGCCAGGGTAATGAAAGTTTGTGTATCATGTTCGCATTTGGTTGTTGAATAGCTTTTTAACATGGTCATAAAATACATTTGCTCATACAGTAACTTCTCTCGATAGTGTTAGAGTGCTCTCTAAGTAGTCTTTAATGCTTCCAGTTTCAACTACTGATTACAGAACCAAAACAAAACTCAGTTTTACTTCCACATAGTTATTGTCCTGAGGTCACTGTGCTTGTGACTCRGTTACTTGCGCAATGCTTCATGCTTTCCCTGTGAAGCCGTCGGTGTCTGCATCTAATAATTTGTGCTACCTCCTTTTGATTAGATGCTCTATTTTATCAAGGCATTGAACTTTTCAGTCAGTGGCAGATTTATTTGCTTCTGTAGATTCCAAGTATGTTTTATTTTGAAACTGTTCTTACTGCAAGCTTATCTGTAGTTGGAAAAAATCTTACTACTTCTGTCTTGTTATTGATTAACTGATCATGCTCTTCTGAGGTAGGGCTGCTTGGTAGTGACTGCTTTGTTGCCAGTACTTGCTGTTGGGAGTCCCTTTTTAGTATCTCACCTACACTAGATGGTGATGCTCCATTTGCAAAACACAAAGAAAGATGGGGAGGTTTTCTTGTATAGTCAAGTTTTCTTTGCAGTTTTTGCATGCTTAGCAGACCTTTTGCCATCTTTCTGAATTTCCTCCAAAAAGCCATCGTTTTGTTGATGTCCACCTTGTTCATTTTGACATTAATAACTGTATTCAGAGATGAGTTTAGTTTGTTGGAGTTGCTTAGGATGCTACATGACATTGAGGTGGGTGATTCTGGAGAGAGGCTGACAGTTTCTTAGACATTCTTCTAAAGAATAGCATAATTTTCTACTTAAGAAGAATAGCTTTGGTTTCCTATTTTCAGATTGTTGAGAATGTGGCATTAAGCTCCAGGTTAAAGCTTTTCTTTGAGATTGGGCTTCTTTTAACTATAGTCATGTGGTTTATCATTTAATAACCTAAAACATAAATTTTTTTACTTTATCCAATTTAATCTATAAAACTCAGCAAAAATGAGATGTACTACTACTTTATCACTAATGGTTTTTCAAGGAAGATGCCAAACTTGGAAAGCAAAGGAAAAAGAGTGAAGCAAACCAGAATTAGCAATTGGAATAGCAAATTTTCAGAGGCTGTAATTGTAAGAACTTCCAAAAGCTCCTCAGATTTTTTTCTGGTCTGCCTAAGGTACCGTTAGACTTGAGGCCAGGAACGTGTCTAAAGAAATTTGATACTTTTTATGCCAGCTTTATCAGTGACATTATTAATAATGTTGCAATAATAATTCTACTGCTCCAATGCCTGCCATTTTAAAACTAATAATTTTCGTCCTGCTTTTACCATTCCCCTTAGACTTTTGTAAATCCCAGCCTTTGTTTTCAGTGCAGTGCCATTTAATGCTTTGGATACTCAAGTTCAGGTTAGATGCAGTAAGAGAAAAAAGTCCTTCATATCATATGTAAGCTATGTAGTTAAAACTTTCTTTTGCTTTTAACTCCTTCCATTTATTGCCATTCTTTTTGTTGCAGCCTCCTCCCCCAGCCCTTACCTGAAACTTATTCTAGTATTTGGCAAACCCCTGGTCTTGTTGTAACAGACTAATAGATACCAGGTTCGTTCTTTCTTATTTTTAAATACAGGTGCTGTGATTTCCACTTGCCAATTATACAGCTACCAATTTTAAATTGTTTAAAAAATCTGGGTATCAAACCTGCAATTTAAGGTGTTGCTTTTCCTTCAGTATTCTGAACTGGAGGTCCTCATACTTTTCTTCATCCTTTTCTAGAACTGGGTTGTAGAACAGCTGGGATTAGGAACAGCCTACTTGGATTTCTAGGTGATTTGTTTTGCGAAACAGAAGATACCGTCGTCTCTACAGTCCAAATAGCTGCAGAAAGAAACAGTAGTCAAAAAAGATTGTCTTGCTATTATTTCACTGAAGTCAGTTTTTATGATACTTTGATTGGGTTGCAGGCAGAGGTCAGGTAAAGATGCATTTTAGAAAAAATAGCAACAAAAAGCACAGTGTTTGACAAAAATATATGGGTTTCCAAAACAAATTTATTCTATGAAACTCACACTTTCCAATAGCTCAAGTGTTTCAATTTACTAATAGCAGGGAAAATTCAGAACTGTTAATTTTAGTATAAATTAAGGAAAAAAGGTGTCRCTTTTTAAGGATAGGCCTGGGGAGTGGTGAATGAGTTCTTAGTGTACAAAATGGGCTGGTGCTGTTTCAAAAGGCAGTCTGTCTCTGRCTATCCAGCAAGGAGGTCTCCGATGGCAGGAAGTTACTGTAGGAATGCAAACATTTTCTGCAATAAAGTTCCTCTTAAAAAGCAAGGCATAGTGATTAACATATTTGGCTCTGCCTGGTGTAAAATACACTACAGTTACTGGATTCATTTCAGAGTGTGTTTATAACTGGCTTGAGATAYGGCTTGCATAGAGTGGCACTGTGTCTAATGTGCGTGGTGTTGTGGTTTTCGATTCAGTTGCTTTGACGGACTGATGTTGACCATGCAGTCAAAGGGCTACGAGGTTACTGTTAGATCCCAAATTTGACTTAGATAGCATTTGTTATCCAAGAGAGATACCTGGCACAGTCATTTTCTTGTTTGGCGTAAACCAAAACTGTCTGGATCAGCTCATATCTGGAAGTGTTCAGCTGCTTGACAGTTGTTACGAGTCTTTCTGGATAAAGTGGAAAAAAGCAGTGCAGCATGTGGGAGAGATAATAGTCTAGTACTTTATGTTCCTGCTCTTAATGTGTAAGAAAAAACTTGTCGATGAAGACTTCAGTGGAAGAGTTTGGTCTGATGTTATTATTAAGTTAATACAGCAGCAAGCTACTATCAAAAAAAAAAAGTAATTGCCCATTAATTGTCCATCCTCTCTTTTGCGTATGATGCTTTATTGGACCCTTAAGCAAACATCATGGAGGAAGGTTGCAGGAAATTAACAATTCCTTGTGTGTGCTGAGTTTCAGGCCRCATATTCCCGAAGTCTACACACCATGGAGTCAGCTGGATTGTTCAAGGGGAAACAATGGGACTGTGTAGTGACAGTGGTGAGGCAATGGCCTGGCGCTTTCAGTAACAGCAAGCTGCTAGAGTGTGGTTTGATCTTCATCTAAGTTGATCTAAGGGTTTTTACCCATCTAAATTTCTAAAACACATTAACTACATAAACTGACTACAAAGAACCTCCAGCATTTTCTCAAAGTGCACATATTTGTTACTTGCTGTGTATCAGAAGAATAAAGCACTATGCTGCTTGAAGACTTTTTAAATTTTGAATTTTGGACAACAACTATGCTTCAACTGATGATTTTTTTGCATGGTGGCTAAATCTCACAGGGGAGGGGGCAGAAGTATTGAGGCCACCCTCAGTCTGCCTTTTGCATTTGGATTGTATTGAGCAGAGTCTTTGGAGTTCCAGGCTCAACGTAAATCTGCTTGTACTTCACCTTGTGTTGTAAACAAAATTGTATATCAGTTTTGAGTAGTGTCTTGTTATGAGGATGAGGTAGCATGGATTGAGGCCAAACTAGATTGCTCTCACATTCATACCTGTGATAATTAAGGTTGTGGACTGTCTCTGTGTCACAGAGGCACTGACAGGGCTGATGGTACAGGGCTCTGAATGTTGCTCATTTGTGTTACAACAGGAATGTGGCAGTTGCAGTGGGCTCTAAAATGTCTGCAAACTGAAGTCAGTACAGAATGGGGTAGGGCCTTTCCAAAGATGAGACTTCTTCCCTTGCATTTTGTGGTTTGTGTGTAGTTTCCAGCACTGATTCTGAGCTGTGATAATGCAAATGTCATTACTTGACATTTTCCTCCATATGTGCGGCCAGTGTTAGGGTCAGTAGTGATGCTCAATATATACTGAAATKAATATAATACTAAAATAAATGGGATACTGACAGAGTATCCCAGCTGTGGTGGATTCTGTTTGGTTTGGCACTTTGTCATTCTTTCTCTCCTACCTACTTAACCCAACTCATCTAAATACATACCTTTTTGAGCCACAGAAGGAGGTACTGGAAGACCAGTATTTTCAGGAATGGTTTTCTCTATTATTTTTGCTGAAATAGGTTTTGTGGGTTTGTGGGGTTTTTTTCTCTCTCTTTTTTTTTTTTTTTCTTTCTTCCTTCTTTTAAAGAGCTTATTAAACCAGGTCCTGCCTGGAACTGTCTGGGGTTTTAGGATAATTACAGAATTTAACTGTGGCATTCTTGTTTTGCAGTTGCTCCTAATTGCCCCTATAATTTGTTACTTATTAATTTTGAAATGTTTCTTTTTCCTCCTTTGTTAAACTAAGTAAAAAAATAAACCAAAACAGAAAAGGAAACTTTATCATCGTTGTAGTGTCAAATGAACAGAGCAAACAAACTCATATTTTTCAGATAATMCCAATATTGTCTCATCTCTGTAGTGGACAGAGCAAATAGGATTATTTMCTCTCTTTTTGGCAGGCCTTTCATGAAGAACGTGTTATTAATTCCCCTTTCAGTCTTCTTTTTTCTTGATAAAGCTACCTAATTTAACCACTCCAAAGTTTGCATTTTCTAGACCTTTGATCCTTCTTGTTTGCTTTCTTCTGCTGTCTCCTGTTGTTYTGACCCAAACTGGTCATAAGTATTTTAGCAAAGCACTCACTGGGGCTGAATAGAGAGACAGTCACTTCAGGTGTATTGTGCACTATACACCTGTTYATGTATGCATCTGTCCTTTTTTAAAACAGCAGGAGATAGCTGAACATATACCACCTCGTGATCCATTATAATCTGCTCACTTTTTTTTTCTATAAAACTGATACCTGTCCTGTCACTGGTAGTTTCTGCCATTGTTTATTTTCGTATTTTCGTGATTGTGTTGTGCTCTAATCTGAGGCAGTTTCTCAAGTTTGTCAAGGAAATTTTGAATACTGTCTTCAAATGTGCTTGCGGAGCTTTCCAGCCTGTGATCTCTCTGCTGAATTTTGCAATCTTGGTGTCAGTTACGATGTTCAATGACTGTTCTCAAACACTTTCATTTTTGGAACTAGAACAGATTCCTATGAAGACACTCAGTCAAATGCTTCCATTTTATCAGAGAATAGTTGATTTCTGTGCTCAGCMTATAGGCTATCTTTTCCTGGTGTGAAATGTTATACAAAAGTGTTCCAAAGCCTAAATTCAAGGTGTGAGACCTGTATTTCTCTACTTGGAAGACCCGGTAGTCTTTCTTAAAGCAGAGAATGACAGAGCCTAATCTGTATCTACCCGTGAATGTTTTTAAGTAATTTTTATATGGGGAAGTTACTGCTCGCTCTTTGTAGCAAGGGATTAACAGATCTTTTTCATATTTTTTTGGGAAAGCTTCAATAGTAGAGTGAGGCAAAATTGTTATTTGTGTTGTATGCAACTGAAGATTATAAAAACTATATTTTGCAAAAAAAGCTGTTCATTTAAAAACAAAGTGAATCGCTCGCATCTGTTGAATACTCCAGATGCATTGCTTCTCAGGATGCAATGCTTTGTTCTGACTATATGTCCAACATCTTATAGCAAAGAAATTGGCTACTGATTTCTGACTGGCAGTGCTAAAAATGTATTTTGTGGTGYCATCAGCCTACCAGAAAAAGTGAGGTAGGACTGTACTGTTATCCATCCTCGTTGTTTCCTTTGGGAATTTTTAAATAGACTGACAGCTTTATCATTGTTAATGTGTTTCTGGGTCATCGATGCATCAAAACTAAGTAACATTGGACCAAATACCAAGATCTGTTGAAATTCACATGAAGTACTCCTTTTCAGTGTTTGAGATCCATTAGGTTCACGGTTTTTGTGTTTAACTCGTACTCTTGCATGTATTTAGTACAGTGTGACACTAATATTTTACAGAAGTAATAAAAATAAGTGAAGTTTGAATATTCAACACAATAATAATTTTATCAAATCAGATTTGAGKTAGATCTGTCATTTTTATCCTGTCCTCTCTGTTTTGGCCAGAACTGTACTGAGGCTAGTAATCAGATTAATTCAGTGTTCTTTTTTATAACTGGCTCCTTAACTGTTGAAATTGTTGAAAGAAAAGCTTTTAAAAAAGTCTAAAGTACATGAGGGCAGGTATTTTGTTAAGCTCTTGCAAAAAAAAKTTACTGTTACCTGGAACCCATTGATTCATAAACTTGTTCATCTTTATGAGAAATTGTTAAGTACTGTTGTAGATTACTGTGCACGTTAAGTGTTGACTCACATGATACCAATGCTCATCTTCAATCTCAAAACAGAAACAGTTACGATAAATATTTGTGGCCATTTATTGGGGTAGCTACCCCATAAGGTAATGGCTTTAGCAGAGTTACAATTTCTCTAGCTCCTTCTGTTTAAATACTATTTCTGCCCTAGATCCTGTCAAAAGTGTTTTTGATTGTTTTTCTTAATTATCATCATGCATTATAAGCATAGGAAAGTGCCAGGGAAATATAAAAACTATGTATATTTTCTAATTTTAGTACTATATTTAGTGTCTTCACTAAATATATAGTGTCTTAATCAGTATCAGCCTTTAAGCATAATTGTTGTCTAATTGTGGTTTCTTGGTTAAATGATGAAATCTACTTTTTGTCTGGCTCGATACAAGTTATTTCAGAGGAGGATTTTACTCCTTAGTTTTTTTTTCCTAATTTTCCTAGCTTTGGAAATCAGCTGCAGTAAACCACTCGGTGTGTATATATATGTTTCAGATTGGATTTTTTTGCCTTTGCTTGTAAGAAATAGTTTGAAGCATGATTACTGTATTGGAAGCTAAAAATTTTCTAAGCATCGGTGTGTACATCATCTTTGTCTCACATAATGGATTAAAAAATAATACTTCGATTGCATTAGAAAACTATTAGGAAACTACTGTAGTTTATTTTTTTTAATCTCATTTAATGGTGGTACTAGCTGCATGAGAACTCAGCTGTGTCTCCCAAGTTGAAATCTCAGTATCTACCTTCCCTTCTTTCCTCTCCCACRTGCTGACAATGTAGTTCTTTCTACATCATGAGTAAGAGGTCATGGACCAACTTGTTACCCAGTTTTACTTGGTAGTCTGCAACAGATTCCTATCAGTGCCTGCTTTCTGGGCATAAGTACTATTATTCCAATTTACAGATGGGGAAACTCAGCCAGTGAGACTAAATGGCTTGACCAAGGTCATGCAGGAAGCCTCTGATGAAGCAGGGAATTGAACCTGGGTCTCTGGCTACTCTCTAGCAACTGATGGACCATCCTTCCTTTCAAAACTAGGTAAAATTTAAGACCATTTTAAAAGGGATATTTTTGAACTTGGATTTTTTGCCATCTTCTGCTTTTTATAATATATAAAACCCTAAAATGTAAAGATTTAATGTTTTTCATAGATGGCATCTACATTAGACCTTTGTGCAAATTCTAAYGCAATAAGCTGCAGTATTTTTTCTGTTATAAATCGTGTTTAGAGCCTGTGTGTCACATGATGAAAAAGACCAATATATCTGTCTTATCTACACTATGGTCTTCCTATTGTTGCTGCTTTTATAGTGGAACTGATGTTAGAAAACTTCRGGGGAAATTCCATTTGAACCAGATGATAGTTCTGTATAGCGTATTGAGGCCTGAATGTTAGGGTAGTAGCTAGACAAGAATATGTCTTCTGGAAAAAAAGCTTCAGGCTGTCTTTGTATATCAAATAAGGAGAGCAACAGCTCTTCTTTTTATTGGGACAGGCAAAAAAAAAAAGGTGGGGAGAGAGAATTGCAGGTGTGTATGCACCTTCTGTTTTTTATACTTGGGAAAAAAACTGGTTTTGTAGATTAAAAAAAAAAAAACACCAAAACGTAAAAATCTTTATTATTTGCAATTAGATACTGCTTAGGGAAGGCATTTTTTTCCCATAGGAGAACTTGGGAAATCCTGCAGATGCATTTTTGTTTAAGCAGCACCTTTTTTTTTTTTGTGATACGGACATATCTGCACTAATTGCGTATCTAGTTGCTGTCATGAATACCACTGTTCAAAACCATTGGTGTTAAAAAAGCACCGTCGCTGTTCCTGTCAATGGCTTGTCTAAACTGATTGTGAACAGTTAGGAGGGTCAGCAGAAGATACTGTCGGTAGATGTGACCCAATGAATTGTAGGGCCATTGATACATTTGAGAGGTAATTTATTCTGAAAAGCCAGGGCTTTGGATACAGACGTTTCCCTCTTGACTCAGAACTACACAATTTTYGAATTAAGGTGAGAAAAAAACCCAGGAAATTCTCAGTTATAATGCAGCCGCTTTGCTTAAGGTTTCTGTTTTTTCAACAAAGGTGGAATATTTGTTTACCACTTTAAGTATCAAAAGGAAATATGTTTATTCACTCTCAAGTCTGTCTCATCTGTCCTTACTTTCCTTGCTTTAGGCATCTCTTTCAGGATTCCTTTAGTGTTTTTCTCATAGAATCTAAGCATATTGGGCAACAGTTCATGAATATGCTGTAGGTACCTTCTGTAGTAATACAAAGTGGTGTATGCACAAACACTCAGCGTACTGCACAAGTCAGCTTCTGCTTCTTGCGCACCCAGTACACAAAGTGATTTCTATTGCAGATTCTGCAAACACAAACTGAGAACATAGCTGTTTATATAGAGGCTTTCATCCTTTTTGTTGCTGTGTGATCTGTTGGAAAATACTGTCAATACTGACAATATCATGTGTGGTGTTGCATGGATCTGGAACAGCTACCCTGCATATCTGTGTGTAGGAAAATACTCTGTTGGGTATTGACTTAGAATTAGTAACACCTTTTTTAATGGTTGTAAGTCGAAGTTTGGCAGGATTCCATTGCTTATGTTGATTATAAAAAGATGGAATAAAACTGAATATTGAACGTAAAGCATGTAAAACAAACTTGCCATGGCTTCTCTGTTTTGCAGGGCAGAGAGATGATCTTAAATAATAATTTAATAAATTAAATAATAATGTTGTAAGTCTTCTATCTCTTTTTGACCCAGTTCGTGGGTCTGGARTTTTAGAAAGGAAAACTATAGGGTCTGTTTTCTGAGTTAAGTGGTGGAATAGAATAGTTCAGTTGGAGRGGACCTACAATGATCATCTAGTCCAGCTGCCTGACCACTTCAGGGCTGACCAAAAGTTAAAGCTTGTTATTAAGGGCGTTGTCCAAAYGCCTCTTAAACACTGACAGGCATGGGGCATCGACCGCCTCTCTAGGAAGCCTGTTSCAGTGTTTGACCACCCTCTTGGTAAAGAAATGCTTCCTAATGTCAAGTCTGAACCTCCCCTGATACAGCTTTGAACCATTCCCACATGTCCTGTCCCTGGATCCCAGGGRGAAGAGCTCAGCACCTCCCTCTCCATGTCCCCTCCTCAGGAAGCTGYAGAGAGCGRTGAGGTTGCCCCTCAGCCTCCTTTTCTCCAAACTAGACAAACCCAGAGCCCTCAGCCGCTCCTCATAGGACATGCCTTCCAGCCCTGCCACCAGCTTTGTTGCCCTCCTCTGGACGCATTYGAGGACCCTCACATCCTTCTCAAATGGTGGGGCCCAGAACTGCGCACAATACTCGAGGTGAGGCCGCACCAACGCTGAACACAGCGGGATGATCCCCTCTCTTGACCGKCCGGTCGTGCCGTGTTTGATGTGCCCCAGGATGCGGTTTGCCCTCTGGGCTGCCGGGKCTCACTGCTGGCTGCTACTGAGCCTGCTGCCCACCAGCACCCCCAGATCCCCTTCTGCAGGGCTGCTCTCCAGCCACTCCTCTCCCCGTTTATACTTGTGTTGGGCATTACTCCTTCCCTGGGGCAGAATGCAGCATTTGTTCTTGTTACATTTCATGCCACTGATGATTGCCCAGTGGTCCAATCTATGCAGATCCCTCTGCAAGGCCTTTTGTCCCTTGAGAGAGTTAGCAGCACCTGCTGGTTTGGTATCATCAGCAAACTTGCTAATGGTGCATTTGACCCCTGCATCCAGATCATTGATAAAAATATTGAACAGCACTAGCCCTAGGATTGAGCCCTGAGGAACACCTCTGGTGACCGATTGCCAGCCAGATGTAGCCTCGTTCGCTACAACCCTTTGAGCCCTGCTGTCTAGCCAGTTCTTCACCCACCGCACTGTGAACCTGCTGATCTTGCAGTTGGACAACATGTCCGGAAGGATGCTGTGAGGGATGGTATCTAAAGCCATACTAAAATCCAGAAAAATTACATTCACTGCCTTCCCTTCATCCACTAGGTGGGTGATCTTGTCGTAGAGGAGATAAACAGGACTTTCCCTTTGTGAACCCATGTTGACTGTCCCTGATGATTGCATTGTCCTTTAAATGTCTTTCAATTGCACCCTGTGTGATTTTCATAATTTTTCCAGGTACTGAGGTTAGACTAACAGGTCTGTAGTTCCCTGGGTCTTCCCTCATGCCCTTCCTGTAAATTGGAATAACGTTGGCCAGCTGCCAGTCAGTGGGGACCTCCCCAGACTCCCAAGACCTCTGGTAGATGATTCAGAGGTGTCCTGCTCTAACATCTGCTAGGATGTTACAGATGGCATTGCTAGTGCTTTGTGTATGATGGGTACGCAGTACTTGTCAGAATATTTAGTGAGCTTCTTTAACAAATATGGAACACCCATCTTGAAGTTCATTACAGGCTATTTCTTGTAGCATTTTTCTTTCTTTTTTTTCTTTTTTTTTTTAAGCCCGGGGAGTAATGTGTAAAATTTGCAACTAAAAGTACAGCTGTTCCACTTCATCAATTTATAATGATTCACAGAAATTTGAGGTGTTCTGTAAGTTAAGACTGGAAGAAACTTTCTTATAATCTTACTTCATGTGTGTCACAAGGTAAATTGACTTRTTTAAGTCTTATGTGAAGTAGTAACTTAAAAATAAACCTAATGGGTATCCTTATTTATTTGGGACAGAGTGGTAAGCTGCACTATATTGCTTGTTTGAATTTGTCTGCCTTTAGTGATCCTTGCCAACCAGTTTAAGGGGATGCGCTAGTGAAAGGTCCTATCTGTGTAGTTACTTATAAAATCTTTCCTCCTTTTCATCAAATTCTTAAATATCTTGCACAAAGGCTTATATTCCAAAGTCAGCATTATTCTAATAGTTCTTTTTGACCTTTTTTTAGATAACCTTTATGATAAGAGAATCATAACAAGATGATTATARTACAAAGTATTATACTTTACATATAAACAAATAATTCCATTTTGTTATTCTTACATGATAGTCCTCTCTTTATGTCACATTCTACTGCCAAARTAGCACAAATATAAGAAAGGTACAGGCCCACTGAAACCGAAAAGGTGTTCAGTCCAATTTCCACTATATTGCTGAAATTTGTTGAATTGAAAGGAAGGATATCTTGAAAGGTCCAGTCTTCTTTCTCTGCAGGGCAGCTTAAGCAGTAATGGAGTTGAATCATCAGGAGATGAATTGCTTCATATTCTCTCCCTCTCCCCTTGGAGTTTGAGCTTTTGAGTCTGGGGGGAGGAGTGGGGAAGGGGTGTGTGAGTGGTCTCCTCTTTTAATAAGGATTACTGGTAAAGCAGAGAGCTGTCTGTCTCCGGTTAGTGCCCTGTTACCCCCAGTGATCTTGTAATTATTACAAAACTCTGTTTTGACTGTCCAGTGTAAGATGTTTCTTAGCTGATTAGGAATTTCTTGCCGTTCATCTGACATACTTGATTATATTTGTGTAGTATGTAAGTTCTGTAGATGAAAGATTGGAATGCGACTGTGTTTTAACATTTAGTAGCCCTACTTGTTAGGACATGGAATGAGACTTGTAACCCACGTTCCTCTTCTTAGCATTCTTGCCATCTAATTTCATATGGCTTTAATGTTTGTCCTTTGTGATAGAAAAAAAGAGGATGATATCTCAGAATAGTGATTTAGAATTGTAATGTGGTTTATATTGTCACACTTGTAAATAAGGTAATGAAAAATCTAGCGAGTAGATATTTCTGGATAATCTTATGCCATCCAAAATATTTGCATTCGGTTCAGGGAGTTTAATAATGTACAAGGCAACACAAAACTTCTGATTTAGAGTGAATTTCACAAACACAAACTTTCCTGGCTGAAGGATTTAATTCTGTGAATGCCAGTTAGCCGTACTGATAGAGGCCGTCTGTTGAAGTGYCAAGTAAAAGTGTCTAAATTCTCTAAAAAAATCGTGTTGTGAAAGAGGCTTGCATTGGGTCATCAGTTGTATTTTGGGATGAAGATTTTTCACATCTTTATTTTTTTATGGGGAAATGCAGCATTTGGAGCCAGTGGTGTGTGTTTGGGGATAAATAATTTTTCATAGGTTAGTAATTGCTGTGAATTTGATTCCCGTTTCTTTTGTAATTTTTGATAGCTGTGTAGATGTGATGTCCTCAGTGTTATCATTACAATACTTATCCTGTTTTTTCTGTCTAAAACTTCTGTCTCCTTATCCATAGGAATTGTAGGAATCTGTTCTTTTCTATTTAGTGTCTGAAAAGAGCTGAAATGCCTTCTAATTTTTTTTTTTAACAGATCTTTGTGGAATTCGATGGCTGTAACTGGAAGCAACACGCCTGGGTGAAAGTCCATGCTGAAGAAGTTATAGTGTTGTTGCTGGAAGGATCATTGGTTTGGGCACCTCGAAATGATCCGGTTATGCTTCAGGGGACTCGAGTCTCACTGGCACAGTGGCCTGCACTGGTGAGTATTTGGCCAAAAGCTCTCATATCCTCAGAGGTTTGCATTAACTCTACTGTGAAACACAAGGCTTGGATATCATACAGGGCATCATTATGCAGGTACCAAAAATTGCCTGGGATAGATTTTTTTAAAATGGTAAATAGGAGAGCAGTTAACTGGGAGTTATAGTACCTTTGGAAAGGCATCCGAGAGGCAGTATGCTTCCAGTTCCTGCCCCAGAAATTGAAAGCTGTTACCTCACAGAAATGAGATATTGTTTACCAGTGGGTCTCTGAAGAAATGTGGTACATATCTGAAAAGGTGGTACATATCTGAAAAGATTATTTATCCCTATTTTAGAAGTTTGAGTGTGTTAGGCTTTTCTGAATTGTGAGAATAAGCCTTTTGGTCTTACYATGGACTCTCTAGAGCTCTGGGTGGTAAAGGTTGCTGCATCATYTTAATGGATATTCCTGAAGGCACTTCGGGGAAGAGAATGGACTGTGGGCTGTGCCTGACCTATAAGCCATAAGTTGACCACTCCTAATCTAAACTAAAAATTTGATTTCAGTGTTGTTGTCAGCATTAACTAACATGACATGCAAAATCTTCTCCTGTTTCTTGAAGTGGTTATCCTTATTGCTGTTTACATGGCAGTTACATGTCATGACACTTGACACCAAAGCCAATATGTTTTAGGTAGCATATCTAAGTATACCCATTCTGCAAACATCCTGATGAGTAGTATATAGTGAAGAGCATTCCTTACGTCCTTCTTTCTTCTATTAGTGGCTTCTGAAGATGAAAGATCATTATATGTGAGAATCCTACCCTCATTTTCATGCTGTCTAATTTTTATTTTTTTTTCCCTGCTTTTGTTTCTTTTTTATTCCTGCAGTCCTTGGACTGCTTGGGATCCTACTCTGCTTTTTAATGCTACATTTTGTGCATGGGCACATTGAAATGTTTTTTCCAGGACCTTGTGCCTTGGTAGAATTTGACTTTAGTGTTTTAAATTGATACTTGGGCTCAAAGCAACAAGTTCAGCACTGCATCTTTGTCTGAGGGTTTCTTTACTGCAGTTGTCTTAAGGCCTGGTTTTCTTCTGCCTTTACAGCAGAGTGAACATGAGTTTAATTTCATCTGGGAAACTGTTTATACGGGATCAATTTTTTTCAGATGATTCCCAAGTATCTTGATATTTGAGTGATTTGGGGGTGTTACCATAGTCCACACACTGAATGTGTAATGAGTTGTGTCAGAACCTGTTAGAAGACTGTTAGAAGCAAATATGGGTCCACTAAGATCCCAGAGTATTTCTGCTATAACTCAAGCTATATCTGTAGACTTGCTGAAAAAATGTTTCCAGCCCCTGTACTCGGACAGCCATGTGAGCATTCAAGCTTTCATTAAGTACTAAAGGCCTACCCAAATAACTGGATGGGAATACAGACTGGAGTTAGCCAAAGCACCAGAGTACATATGTGCAATGTGGACAATTCTGGGAAGCYAGCTACTTAATGTTACAAAGTGGGTGGTATTTTTTGGGGGGTGGTGGTGTTTTTTGAGATATATCACTTACGAATGTGTATTCACCCTTCATTGTCAGTTTCTTATAGTCCTGTTCACTTTGAGGAAATAGTTTTACATAAACTGAGAAAATAAATTTTATATTCATACTGTTGTGTACAGGAGAATGGAGTGTGAACAAACTTGATGAGAGCTGTTAAGGGAGAAATGTCGTGAATACTTGTGTGTTAAAATCATGTAAGTGTGAGCATGAGACAGATAAMACGTTTCAAAGACTCCAGTGGTTGGCAACTTCCTCTTCCATCAGCAAGTTACGTTATAAGGTTATCATTCTGCTTCTGCTAGGTATTTTTAGTGATTTATCCTGCAGCTTGAAAATCAATAGTACACCTGTTGTGAACTTCAGTTTTGCACAAAAYGCTAGCAAAAAAGCTCCCCTTTATTAATATGCCTATGAATTACTTACACCTGACTTCTGTATGGGGGTAAAAATGCTCCTTTCAGGAGGCTATACCTGAAATCTATAGCATAGTTTGAACCATTAACCAAAGCTTTTTTTTTTTAACCAGAGCATCAGAAGGTGCTTATATCACAAATATCACAAAAGGTGTTTTCAGTTCTGCTTTAAGTTCTAATGAGGAAGTGGAGCCAATTTTCTGTAACTCTTTCTTGTAATATGCCTCACCTGCAAGAATTATTGGCTTAGACATAATGAGTAATAATTTGCATTAAAACTCAGGCACTGGGTGGTGCAAGTTGAGAAATGAAACTTTTTATYCTTTGTGATACTTAAATAGCATGTGAAGACAGCTGTTGTTGGCACATATGTGTGCTCAGTCATTTTTATAACCTTTGTTTTTTGTTGTTCATCACAGACCTTCACTCCTCTAGTAGATAAGCTGGGTTTAGGCTCTGTGGTCCCAGTGGAGTTTCTTCTGGACAGACACTTACGTTTCCTGTCTGATGCGAGTGGATTACGTTTGTTTCAGGTATTTGAACTATGTTCAGTTAGTGCAAATTTAACTTTGTGCTGTGATTGTCAGCTTAATTTTTTTTTTTCCTGTCCCACTTCCATATTCTTGTCTTCCTCCTTTCACTGCCCTGTCATGTATTTGCATTTGTTTCGCTGCTTTTCCAGGTGCTTACACTAACTTCCACCTGCATTCGAAAAGTCCTAGTTACTCTCTATATTGGTCAGTTGGAGAGCTAGCTGTCAARCATCATGTAGCTGATAATTGCAATGGAAGTTTTGCAACAGCTTTTGCATAGCTAGTCCTTTTTTTCCTCCTGGCRTGTTCAGCAGTGTTTTTCTTAATTTTACTTTTTTTGGTTTGTCAGTCTCTTGAGAGCAGTCCAAGAAGAGCTGTCCCTTAAAAACTAATGATTCTATTACCTTAAAAGACTATACTTTTATGTTAAAACCGTTTGTTGTTGGCAGATGGGAACCGAGAGTCAAAATCAGATTCTGCAGGAACAGCCTTCACTAAGAGAATCTGTCAATGCATTGATCAGTGACCAGAAGCTTCAGGAGATATTTAGTAGAGGTGAGACTGTGTTTTTCTATCTCAGAGCTACTTTGCTGCGGAACAGTTAGACTATRCTGGGATTTGTGAAGGAGAATAGTAGTAGTGTCTGTTACTGTTTGATTTGGAAGGTCAATTTTCTGTACTGTTTTGCAAGTTCTTTACAAAGATGCATTATTTTGTCACAGATACAGGTAAGCAGTTGCTGAGGTACAACCAGAAATACCCTACTGGGAATGATCACTGAAGATGTAGTTAAAGTAGGACAACATATTAGTGATAACATCCATGTATTTACAACTTCCCTTATTTTAAGTGTTAAGTTTTGAATTTTTTGGTTCTGTTCTATAATTCTGGAAATTTAGAAGTGAAGTTACTCTGTAGTTGTTGATCTTTAAAAAACTTCTTTTGTTATGTCAGATTCAAATTTTGGCATTTTGATAATTAATACATGAATTGTTTAAGTTGAAAATAATGGTGTGGCTGTGGCTGCTCAGCATAGAGTTAATACCTTAACTGTTGTCTGGATTGTGTTTTAGGGTTAAACCTGACTGCAGTTTCTGTTGTAAGATTGGGGTCTTCTAGTTCAAGTGCTAAAACGATTTTCTATYCAGAGTTTGGGTTTATGGGCCAGGTGGCCACCCCAGACGTAGGCCACTGTATTACGTTTGAAGGACGATGTAATTCTTAATGGGGATTTGGTGCCTTTTGATTAAATAAAATGTTTATTGATAAAACTGCTACGAGGACAATACTTCTTACATGAGAAAGGAGCTTCAAAATTGTCCAGTTTGGAGCCTTCTTCTGAAGCGCCTAGTTCTGGTTGTATCAGATGCAGGCTGTTGGATCATGTGGATTTTGATGATCTAATATTAACTAAGGGTTTTTTGTCTGGACTTAGGGTAGGAGGAGAGCTCTGCATGCTGATGTGGAGAGTGAGTGCAGGGTCGGAGGAAACCTTTCTGTAGATGATCCGTTACCTGTGTCAAAGAACTAAGACTGGTTGGTTTAGAGATGTTGGATATTTGTGCAATTATATTAAATTTTGCACAGTTACAAATATGTTTCTATTCTCAACTGCATGCAGTTTATACTGAGATTTGATGCATCTGGACTGAGTCAGAATGCTACGACTGTCCACTGGATTGATGTTCCATAGTTACTGACCTGTAGGTTAGAAAGCAAAAGAGTTTAGTTAGCAAGGAGCCGCCATCTAGCTTGATTTTGTCAAAGGGGTGAGTTTATTTTGATCTTTCGCCTTTTTTTTTTTTTTAACTTGTATTAATTTTGTCTTTACAATAGTTTTGAGTTACAGCAATGAGGGCATATTGACTTTTTACAATAGAATGCTTGGCTTATGCAGGATTTGCAGCAGAAGCCCTAGCTTTCTAATTTCCTTCCACCTGAAAGATGACACTTCAAGCCCTAATTATGTGCACGTAACCCTTTTTTTATTGTATGACTCTTAACTAGTATGACACAAAGCTTGTCTGGAAAATGTACTCAAAGTCCTCCTTTTCCAGGTCCTTACAGTGTCCAAGGCCAAAGAGTTAAGGTTTACCAACCAGAGGATGAAAATAGCTGGCTCTGTGGTGTTGTGAGCCATCAAGACCCAATAACTCGTCTTATGGAGGTGTCTTTGACTGAGGTAAAAATATGAAGCACTGCTTTGGTGTTCCTAAAATACCAGTCCTCAATATCTCGTGGAGAATGACAGCTTCACCAAAACTTATACTTCTGGTTCTTTTGTTTTTTTGCTTTAAAAGATGAGTAATTATCCATGTTGTGATTCACAAAATTTTTTTTTTCTGTTATGATGACTTTCTACACTAAATGATGATACACAGCCCGCTTCTATGAAAGAAGCTATAAGAATTTCTTTGGAAATGAGCACTATATGAAAAAAATATTGGAAGTGGGTTTCTGGATGGGAGAGTGTGCTGATGTACAGAAAGCTATCTTCTGGGTCTGTTATGCTGTGGTCTTCCTATGCCTTCTCTCAGCTTCTATCTGACAAACTGTACAAGTGGTTTGAAGCAAGTGTAGCACAGTCTAAACAAAATTGATTGATGTATTTTAGCTTAGGCTGTTTACTTTTGCCCTATTCCTGTCAGTAAACCTAGTAAGTGTTGTAAGCAGCGCAGAAAATCTGTGCACTGCTAGAGTTATCTGGTTTGTATTATATGCTTCTGTGATCTGACACRTAGTTCGGTCTTACCAGCAGCCTGCTCCTAATGGCTTCCTTTTTCAGGAGCAACTAGGAATAGGTCTGTGGTGCTGTGTGTAAATTACTGTAGCAGCAGCGCTCTTCTTGGCTTTTTTGGTCCTGTCCCGTGTCCCATGCCCCCTGCTCCTGTAGCCTTTTCCATGTCCAGTAAAATATGTGTGCAGAATGAATGCACTGAACGTGCCCAGTAAGTCCTGTGTACACATGCAGTAATCCTGCACTGACTACTAGATCTATTGCTGGTCCACAGGAAAAAAGTATACTGTGTGTGGTAAGTAAGTATAGTACTTCGGAGAGGCATTGAAATTGTGGAGTATATGCTTTCAGCAGATACATGCCAGGAAGCACCCCACTTACTGCGTATCTGCTGTGAAATAAAAAGGTAACCTCCAAGCACAGTTACAGAGATTGGGTATTCATTGCTCCTTTTGGGGAGATGCTGATGAAGATAGTTAGCATAAATTGATGTGCTTCCTTCCAGTAGTCTTTTCTACACCTAGCAGAGTGAATGTGCAGAAGGCTAGAACAATACTAAATCAAATTTAAGAACTGCGTTTAATGCAATGAATGCCTCTAGAGATGCTCAGTAGAACAAATATACAAGGAAACAGTGGTAGGAATCAAATCTGAATGTTTTTGAAATAGAGAAGGAGTAAAAGGATAGAAGGTAAGCTGGAAGGCTGTAGTATTACTAAGAAAGTGGGACAGAAAGAAAAGGCAAATGGGAGAGGGGCTGCAGAGTAACCCTGTATTTCAGGTGTCTTATGTTGATACTACATACTCTGAATTAAAAACTAACCTCCTCTTTTCTTCCTCCTACATCCTCAATATCGATCGGCATGAAAATTAGAGTGGTGAAATAAAGTCGGTGGATCCACGACTGATTCATGTGGTGATGGATAACACTTCTCCAAGCGAGGTACTACAACAGTTAAGGTCTTGTATATACAGTGTGAAACTTCATAAAGGTTTAGATACAAAACATATAAAACATGGGAGACAACTGAAAACTGATGCTATGTTCACTGTGGTCTTTTGATAATGTAAKTAGAAGAGGAAAATTTTCTTTACCACTTTGAGATATGGTCATAGCTTTCTTTAAACAATCATTTTCTTTTCATTCAGGCCTGTTTTACTAAATTCAGCATGGATCTTGGGGCGGTTCAATAAACATGGTGGTTGTGCTCCATTTTAAAGGGTAGTGCTCTGATAAAGAACGTCTCTGTGCTCATTGCTTTTTTCTAACAGGATCACTCTGTACTTCTTCACAGACCTTCTTAGGCATTTCAAAAACTACTATCTGGCTTCTCTGAAGCAGGCTTGCATGCTTGTGGCATTTCATTGCTTCAGTTGAGAGGTTCTATGATAACAATTGAGCCTGTGTTTTTACCGTAGGCTAAAGGGCAAGCTATCTCCTGTAAGTAAATATTGTAGACTTTGGGCAGTGGTCAGAAAGTGTGCCCTTCAAAAGAACTGTGGGGATTACACTTATAGCAAAAATTAGTGTGCAGATAGTTTTCATACATTAGCAAGAACTCTGCTGGAGTATGGCCATGTTGCATGTTTCCCAAAATCTGTCATGATGTGGTACGTGCTACAGCAAAGTAGCTCAGCTAAAAATCTTAYTGTGAAGATCCTGTCCTAGTACAAAAAAGACAAGACTGCACTTACGCTTGTGTTCTGTTCACATAGTATCTTTCCTTAGATGTCTCAATTTGTGATTAAAAGAAATGTTCCTAAGCTTAAAAGCAGTGTAATACATTCTTTGTTCTAACAGAAAAATGTCCTTTGAACAGGTATTCCTGATTGTTCTGTTTAGTGATTGCATGGTTTTGTCTATTATAGGGAGGGAGCCTAAAAGCAGCTAAATCATCTAAAGGGAAAAAGAAGAAAGAAAGTCTGGAGGGAAAGGATGGACGGAGGAGGAAAAATGCTTCAGATTCTGGGTGTGATCCTGCAACAAAGAAGCTAAAGGAGAGGGGTGAGGTGGATAGTAATGGTAGTGATGGAGGTGAGGCAAGCAGAGGTCCTTGGAAAGGGGGCTCCAACAGCGAAACAGGACTGGATCCAAGGGCCAAACAGTTGCCTTCATTCGTTCCTCAGATTAATCGCAATATTCGCTTTGCCACTTACACCAAAGAGAATGGCCGAACACTAGTAGTCCAAGATGAGCCAGTTGGTGGTGACACACCATTGCCCTTCACTCCATTTTCCTCTGTGGCTGGACAAGCGTTACTAGTTGGATCTGGATGTAAAGAGGCAGGAAAATCACTGGAACAGGTTGGSCAAGGCACGGTGACTTCTGCAACTGCAGTTACTACAACTGCTTTGACGCCAACAACTGTGAGAATCTCTGATACCAGTTTGCCAGCTGTTACTGGACAGGAGAAACTGAAAACAGGCCGATCACAAGCCCAGGGAGAGGTGAGTAGCTCATGATCCAGCATATTCAAGAAAGATGTACATGTTTGCAACAGATGTTCTGCCACATATTCCTGTTACAAAGTATGTCAGTGGAATTGAGAAAACTACTTTTTCTCTGATGAATCCCTCCCAAAAGAAACCTTTCTATTTTCTGATCTAAGAAATAACTCAAAAGAAAATGAAGATATTTGGTGGAGGAGTTGTAAGAGACAACTTTTTAGTGCTCTTATCTTTATTGAGCCTTAATCTGAGAAATGAAGCCTCAAAGTCACTTTAAGCACTGCGCTTAATATAATTGATTTTGTTGTGTCATATGGAAGATAACCTACTTAATATCTCTTGCCTTTATATAAACAAATATGGATGAGAATGTGCATTGAGTTGAACATTTAAGTTACTTTTAAAAAAAAAAAAGGCGCCTCAAAACCAGAAAAACAATGAGGCTACATTTAGAGGACCTTTTATAAATGCCCAACTTGTCTGTAACAGCTATGATATCTCCACAGTAGAAAAATGAGCCAGTTGCATCATATACTATCTAGGGCTGAAAACAAAGAAATAATTAAAACATTTGAGATGGGTACGTTTAGAATAAATTTTAATAAAGAGCTCAGTCTGGAAGCAGCTTGAAGACCTTTTAGTTGTGTCTTTGTTTGCAAGGGGAAAAGTGGAAATAGAAGGGAAACCCTGTTAAAAACAAAATAGAAGACTTTTTAAGTATTCAGGTAAAGGCTTATAAAAACAAAACAAAAACAAAACCCCACCTCAGTAAGTCAGCAAAAATTAAGAAACTTGTAGTCTACTGTGTAAAAAAGTGAAGAAAATGGGAGATACAGTAGAGAGTCCAAGGTGATTGCCAGGAGGTTAAATGGATTACTTTCATCCCTGTCTTTTGTATTAACTAATGGAACGGAGGGAAAGGCGAGATGTTTACCTTGGGATAAAGATTCCTGGGTGGTGAGGTGTAAAGGCGAAACAGAATTGTAGAAGACAGGAATGTTACATAATTAAATTGTTATATAACAATATAACCTGCTCTCTCTTCCACCCTGCCCAAAACCAAAMCAAAACAAAAACCAAAAAAAAAAAAAGGCAAAAAATTCAGAGTTGGGAGCAACTACAAATTGTGTAGGTGAACGGTCCGAATTGTATCTATCATCAGTGGCATTAAGGAAGAACTTTGGTACCACCTCTCCTTCCCTTCCTCTCCCCAACCCYAAATCACTTATTTTAAATCATTATTAATAATCTGGCTTCAGAATTTGCAGGTAGATAAGTTGAGATTACTTAATAAGCTTTGTTTGCTTTCATATTCATATGCTTTTTAAAACTGTTAGAACTCCAGTTTGTGAAAATTACTTTGGCTCTAAAAAGAAATATCTGAAATTCTAATATCTGGAAGAACTGTCATGGGGGACATTAATATGTTATTAAAGTTGCTACAGCTTCAAGTTGATAACGAGGAACAAGCTAAACATTAGTTTGCAGTGCAGTAGGTGTGCAGTGACACTAATGACCAGTAAGRTGTGTTGCGCAGAGGCTGTGGTTGTATTTAACATGGCCTTGGAATAAAAGTGTATTARTCATGAGTATTCCTCATGAGAAGATGTCTAAGTGGAGATTCAAAGAAAAGAAATAGAACTGATGAGTTAGTCGCAGAATATAATCAGTTACAATAGGACTGTGAGAAATGGAAAATCTGAGTAAGTATAAATTGAGAAGAAAATAAGTGAATATTCCATATCACAGTTATGGGTCTAGTAGAAATCTGCAAGTCAGAAAACTTGCCAGTATTTGAAGATGATAAAAATTAAGCCCTTTGTACTTAACTTCTATTGAGTAATCCCCTGGAAGGCACCACTCCATAGGCATCTGGCTACCTGTCAGCAGATGTGGCTTGCTGTGACCAGGAACAGTTTGTTCACTAACTACTAGAGGGCTTTCTTTGTTTAATTAACTTTGCAAACTAAGTGAATTATTTCAGGGGTGCTGGTTAAGTAGGAGAAGCTTGTCAGGATGATCTTGGGGGAGGGTGGGAGGCAGGAGATTATTGAAAAGCAGCGTCAGTTAAGGTTCCCTTCTTGCTGATTTGAATTAAAACAATCAGCAGTTTAAATAACTTGCTTTTCTGTGAATTAGTTCACCTTGTCTTGTGTCTCACTTTTGTTCTAAAGCGTGCTAAGACATTAAGTGTTCGTTTTCTCCACGTGTCTTTAGTATGTAATGGACACTGTTAGCTCATAGTTCAATAGCTTGTAGGTAGAAAAAATTAGTCTAACAGAATCTTTAGTTTCTTCACTGTAAATAATTCTGCTGGAAGTTTCTATTACAGGTGGATAAGTAGAATGCTAATTGTACAATTAGATGAACCAAAGTATTGCTGAATCAAAAAAGAATCCTTTAATAGGCTAACGCTTTTTAATTTTGTTTCAGAATTCCCGAAATTCACTTTTGGCTTCTACTGGATTTGGGGTCTCTCTCCCAAGTGCTTCCCAGTCCTTGGTATTTGGGGGTGGAAGGAGCCAATCAAATGGAGTGGTGACTCCAGAAAGCAAGCCTTCTGGATTTCCTTTTGGCTGTAGTACTGGGCAAGAGGCTCAGAAAGATTCTGATCTGTCCAAGAACTTGTTTTTTCAATGCATGTCCCAAAATCTACCTTCCAGTAACTACTTCACGGTCATTTCAGAGAGCTTGACTGAAGATGCCTCTAGTCGGGACTCATTCAAGCAGTGTACAGAGAGTGTGGGTGCTGGGATCTGTAAAGGTAAAATTCTTTCAGCGGACACTAAACCAGGAGCCCAGTCTGGCAGTTCTGCGGAGCGGAAGCTGCCTGTGGAATCTATGCCTACCCTTACTCCAGCCTTTTCACGAAGTCTCTTGAATACTCGCCCCCCAGATAGTCATGAAAACCTATTTTTACAGCCCCCAAAGCTATCAAGAGAGGAACCCTCAAACCCTTTCCTGGCATTTGCTGAGAAAGCAGAACTTAGTCCTTTCAGTGGCTTTGCGTCTTCATCTCAGACAGGGGTTTCTACTCCCTCTACACCTGTGGGTCATAAGGCCACTTCTGGCTGGCCGGAATCACTCACCTCTACAGACTCTTCTCTAGCTAAGAAGAAAACCTTGTTTATAACAACTGACTCCTCAAAGATGATCTCCAGTACTCCTGGTTCAACAGTTGCTTCTGGTGTTCAGAGCCCTTCCACTGTAGGGAATGGCCGTTCCAGCTCACCGACCAGCAACCTGACACAGCCTATTGAGATGCCCACACTCTCCTCCAGCCCAACAGAAGAAAAACCAGCTGTTGGGCCTGGGCAGCAGGACAATCCTCTTCTGAAAACTTTTTCTAATGTGTTTGGCAGACATCCACCTGGCTTTTTCTCTTCGCAGGCAGAGTTTCCACAGGAGAACAAAGCCCCTTTTGAAGCTGTGAAAAGGTTCTCTCTAGATGAGCGGAGCTTGACATCCAAACAGGACTCGGACTCCAGTACCAATAGTGACCTGTCAGATTTGAGTGACTCTGAAGACCAGTTGCAGGCCAAGGCTTGTATGAAGGGAATCCCAGACCACTTGATGGCAAAGCTAGGCCCCAATGCAGAGCGCAATGCTGAATTGCTGCTGGGGAAAGGAAAAGGGAAGCAAGCCCCAAAGGGCCGGCCTCGCACAGCTCCCCTAAAAGGTGATGACTTGAATGCAGGGTGTCTTGGAAGCACAAGGAGGTGGGATACTGGGAGATCTCCTGTGTGATCAACTATGTGAACTAACCACAGGCGTAAACCTCATTTATGCTCAGTAGGCAGCACACAGGATATTTACAAGGCTAGAGCTTAATGCTTCTTGCATGTGAATTAACATGTTCACTTTGAGAAATGTTTAAGCATATATTTGTCAGGACAACAGTGTGGTATGCTGCAGACTTGAACAGTCTTATTGGTTTTGCATGGGTATGAGCATACAGATCTCTGAAAATATGTTTACTGGGGCCAGTATCCTTTTGCTGTTGCAGTTAACTAATGGATTGATTTTTTTACTTCTACTTTCCCTCACTCAGTTGGSCAGTCTGTGCTGAAAGATATGAGTAAGGTGAGAAAGCTGAAGCAGTCAGGTGAGCCTTTTCTCCAGGATGGCTCTTGCATCAATGTAGCTCCACATCTGCACAAGTGCCGGGAGTGCCGTCTGGAGCGGTACCGCAAATTTAAGGAGCAAGAGCAGGATGACTCAACTGTGGCATGTCGCTTCTTCCATTTCCGGAGGTGCTCAAATCCTTCCTTCCTTCATATGTAGTCTATGTGCAGAGCTTGGACCATGTCCAAGCACAAAGTAATTATGTTTTACTTATTTAATGTGCTTGGGTACAATAATGAAGATTTTTGAGTGTTGCRTTTCCCTGCATCACCTGGCTGGAATTCCCTCACTGGGGTGGGAAGAGCTGCTGTTGGAAGATACAGCTATATGATACTAAGTGAGCCTCCAGGTCCAGCCTCACGAGATTGAATTTGCTTTATTGGGTAGAATTTTACTGTTGGGTAGCAGTTTGTATGTAATAACTGTTCTCTCCTCCTTTCATAAGGAGTTCAGAACAGAGATAAAATTTTAATTTAGTCAGCAAGTAACTAAACATTGCCAGTGTGAGGCTAATGTTTGACTAGGTTTTGCCAAGTACAGGACTGATTTTTAGGAGTACAACACTGCCTGTGTTTCTCTCTGTGTGGTGTACACATCTTACAGTTCTTTGACCTGTYATGCTTCTCTTCATCTTCCTTAAATGCCTATTCTAGCAAGCGCTATGCATCATTTTCCAAACAGATGTTTGTTCACTTTCTGGCATATAAAGGACGAAATGAATTTTTAGTATGTACCACCCATCCAGTAAAGGTTATAGCTGCTTCTCTTCCTGAACTTGTTAAAAATTAATCTAGCATTKAGATTAAAGACAAGATTGTTTTTGCTTGAAAAGGAAGTTACCTTTAATATTGGCRGGAGACGTTCAGGGTTCTGTAACTTATGTTCTTACACCTTTTACCACACAAAGACTAGGAGGGTCAACAGCTACTGATAAAACAGTTGTGACTCGTCTATGGAGAGCAGTGGCAAGAACAGTAGGTATGTTAAGGATTTTTGTATGTCTTGTAATGTGAACTGTTAGAACAGTTGCCAAGTGCTAGTGGCCCTAGCCAGAATTGAAATACTGGTTTCCCAAAATTTGGGAARTAACTTTCTCCTGAGTTAAAATAGAGTGAGAACCCATGCACAATTTTACAAGGAGCAGCAGCCCAAATAAATTGAATTTTGTCATCTCTTTCTATTAATAGTATAGAGAAATGTGACTTACCAAGCTGTAGCAATTTTCTGTTTGTGGAATTTCCCACCAATGCTTACTGGGACCTTGGGATTCGTTCTAGTGGATTTTGCAGCCATTGCCTTTCTGTACCTTATTCTCTGTGTTATTTGGATTTGCATAACAATTGTACTGGCTGTAGAGTAYAGAACTCTAGCTCAAGCCTTTTTTCCTCTTTCTGGGTTTATGTTCTGACATAGATGGTRTTATAAAGTTAATTAAAGGTGGTTGAGCAGGTTCTCAATTACTCCATCCTGTTTTCTGCAGGCTGATATTTACTCGGAAAGGTATTCTACGAGTAGAGGGTTTCTTGAACCCACAACAGAGTGACCCTGATGCCATGAGCCTATGGATTCCTTCCTCCTCCCCTGCAGAGGGGATCGATCTGGAAACTTCCAAATATATCCTGGCCAATGTTGGGGACCAGTTCTGCCAGCTTGTTATGTCAGAGAAGGAAGCAATGATGATGGTGGAGCCACATCGTAAGCTGGGCTTTTGACGTGTTTTTTGTCCATCTTCTCTGTGTAATGTGTGTACATTGCAGTGGAATAGAGTTGAAAGTACAGTATAATTTCTTGTTAAAATGCTTCTCCTTTTCTTCCAAAGAGAAGGCTATATTCAGTTCTTTGGGGTGTGTGTAATTGTGGGACCGGCATTTGGGATTTTTATTTTGGATCAGTGCAACATTACTACCAAGGATGCTAACAGTAACTTTCGCAGACATCATTAAATTATTTTTCAATAAATAAATGCAGAAATCRGCTGACCCATGCTCCTAAGAAAATAAAAATAAGTTCAGAACACTTATCACACTGACCAGCTATGCTTTAATGAGCAGCTTTTCTTACRTATTCCTATCCTGTTATGCTCCAGGGACATCACGTAAAAGCTCAGGGTTTTCTRGGGAAGGAGCAGCACCTGTGTTCAGCCTGCAAGGACTCAACTGAGCAACTAGTTGACAGTGTTGCCACTACAAGGGGAGTGGGTTTAGAAAAAATTTTCTAAAGGTGTCCAGTTCAGCCTATCCCTTTAGCTTCTTGAATGTTCAAGGGCAGTCATTTGGAGAGGACTTCCCCTTCCTCAGCAAATATGTTGGTTTAGAATCCAAAGAGTTGACAGGCATCCGATTAGTAAAACTAAATACGCATTCTTTATAGTTCTATAAGTTCACGATACTTGTTCATAAAACTAGAAGAAGTTTTATAACTTTGCTGTAAGTTCCTTGAAATTCAGTTACTACAGAGCTCTGTAGGGTGCTCCATTTCCTTGTAGTGTGTGCATTTTGGGAYTTGACCTTACCCGCTCTTAGAAGTGGGGGTTTTAATAGTGTCACAMGACTAGCAACTCAAAGAATGCGTCTTTGGATGTAAAAAGTATGTGTTTCTATACTCTGCCCTCAAGTCATGTTTCTTTTATCAATGTTGCTGTGAATTATTTCTTTTACCAATGCTACTGTGATGCTCTCAAATTAGGTGGGAGAAATGCAAAATGTCAAAGCAATAATTCCTAATGTTCCTTCTCTTTATAGAGAAAGTGGCATGGAAGCGAGCAGTACGTGGCGTGAGGGAAATGTGTGATGTATGTGAGACAACACTCTTCAATATTCATTGGGTTTGTCGCAAGTGTGGTTTTGGGGTCTGTCTGGACTGTTACCGGCTGAGGAAGAGTCGTCCACGTAGCGGTGAGCACTGGATTTTTTTCTCCCACTGTAATCTTTGAACTGGCTGGCTTTCAGTGGGTATAGTTTCTGGGAAGTTGCTGAAGGTTTTGTGGGAGAGTTAGTGAGTATCAGCATGGGAGGCTGGAGGTTTGGAATTTTGGCACTAATGCTGTATATGCTGCTGTTCCATTCTTCATTTCCTTAGATACCTGTGTTTTACCTATTTGGTTAGAATTTGTATATTAAAATTATAACATCAGCAGGYATAGGCTGTGTACTGAGACACACTACTGTATAGTTCCATCTTTTCCTCAGAGAGTATAAAAGAAAAATTAAAATCTTAACAGTTGGAACCATCACAAGATGAACTAGTAAGCAGACATTGCAGAGAACTCCTTTCTGTAACAAGGAGTTAGATTGGAAAGTTTTCTTCTTTTTCTGATTCCTTGACGCACTAGGGTTTGTAATTCAGGAAAAAGTTCAGTAAATTCAACTTCTAACAAATAGAGGCACACTGTGTTTATGAAAGTGAATACCTGGTTGCTTTTTTGTGTACTTTACTGTATTGAGACCRCTTTGGTAGCGTGGGTGCTGATAATGGACAACCTTAATAAGTGTAAGGCTATTAGTGACAGTTACATTATTATATGGAGCAGATGTACAAAATACTGGATGTCGATAAGTGTGAGTACTGCTGTCTATTCATTATGATAAAGGTGCCAGAGAACACTGAACAAATTACAAAAGCCATGGGGTTTTTTAAAATAGAAAGTCACCTATTTTTATACTATTGTTGTGGGTTAACCCCAGTAGGCAGCTAAGCACCACGCAGCTACTTGCTCACTCCCACAAAGCACTGGGACTGGGGAAATAGGAGAGGAAAAGTAAAAGCAAGAAAACTTGTGGGTCAAGGTAAAAATTGTATAATAAGCAAAGGAGAAATAGAAAAAGAGAAAAAGAAGACARAACAAAGCAAATGACGGAAAGGCAATTACTCATCACCACCTCCCACGGGTAGGCCRTTGCCCAGCAGTTTCCCAAGCAAAGCCCCCTTAAACTTCCTCCTCTCTTTTTATTGCCGAGTGTGACGTTGTATGGTAGGGAACATCCCTTTGCTTAGTTTGGGTCATCTGCCTGGTGGTGTTTTGTCCCAACCTCTTGTGCACCTCCAATCTATTCACTGGGGGGGGTGGGTAGAGTGAGAAACAGAGAAGACTTGGACACTGTGCAAACACTGTTCAGCAATAACTAAAACATTAGTATGTTATCAGCATTGTTTTGGTCATAAGTCTAAAACACAGCACCACACGAGCTGCTATGAATAAAATTAACTCCATCCCAGCCAGACCCAGTATAATAATGAAGCCTATGACATTACTGCCAGAATACACCAGAAGAGAGCATAACAATCTTTAAGATGTGGTTAACCAGGGTACAGTGGAAATAGTTGAAAGTAAGTAGAACAGGATTTCTTGTATCTGGCACTGTACATGTTTGGAAAAAGCATTTGGGACTAAATATGTCACTGACAGAATGTGGTATAAAGATGGCCATGATTCAAGGGCAATGGTCTCTTAACCCCTTTTCTTCTCACATCAAGGAAATAAATATGATAACCTTACCTGTGCCAGGTTAAAATGAAGAGCTGTCCTGGGCACWTGAGAAGTTTTACTCACTGGTGTACAGAGGAGGGTCAGCATTGAAAAGATTGATATTTTACAATGTCAAATGATAGTGTGTATGTATGTATATATATATATATAACTTATCAATGATGTCTTCCTGAAAACAGCATTGTAATTATGGATTATTAATCAAGTCTGAAATTTTTGAATGGGCCAAAATGTAGAACCAAGGCATTACTTAAATACAATTACTTGCCTCAAGAGACTTCTGAACTTTGTGCTGTAGAAACAACCTATGCAGATACCAGGTCTAAAGGACCCTGAAATTAAGTTTTATATGATCCTTCTCATATTCTACCCCACTCACCCTTCTCCCCACCTATCTTTTTAAAGGAAGAGAATGGCATGCTGCTTTTGCAGMTACATATTTGTAGGCCCAACTTGGTTTAAAATCGGAAGAATTAGAAATTTGTCAGACTACTTTTCAAACTATTAATTTGCTACTTGTTAGCTTTGTAAGTAGATATACTGACAGGAGAGCTTAGATTCCTCTTCCTGGAACTGAACTGCAGATACTTTTTGTTGAAAAAGAGATGATGGTAAGAAAAGACAGAATTTCTCTGTAACTTAGGAAAGCATAATGAGAATGAGAGTGTGATATTCAAAAATGGAGGCTTAGAAGCCAAGATTTTTAGGTGATTGAAAATAACAAGCTACTAGAGATGAAGGGGAAATGACTGTGGTAGTTTTATAATCTGAAGAGGCAAAGAAGTTGCTGTAGATCCTGTTCTAATGGTCTGTATTTATAGTTTATTTCTGAGATCACCAGGTTAACCTCCTGCACTCTAAAGAATCTAAAGAAATCTAAAGAATCTAAAGAAACAATATTGATGCAGAAACATTCTGTATTGTAAAGTTTTAGTGACTTTTGTACAAAATTTTACTTTTTTGTGTCTTTATTCCAGAGACAGAGGAGATTGGTGATGAGGAAGTCTTCTCATGGCTGAAGTGTGCAAAGGGTCAGTCTCATGAACCAGAGAATCTTATGCCGACACAGATCATTCCTGGTACAGGTAATGCTTGAAACCTGAAAGGAAATATTCAAAATTTTTTCTCAATTCTGAGCAAGCAAGTGGAAAAAGTACTAAGATGGTTGGTGTTCTAGCTGTTACCTTTTCTAGCATGGATTTAGAGGAGATTTCCACTTGCTACAGTGGAAGGGTTGAAGGGAAGGTARCCCAAGTAAGATCAATCTGTGGGTTTGACGTGAACACCCTTCTGATACTAGCTGTGACTTCTTGTGCTCAGCTGGTTTTAGTTGTGTCAGTAAATCTGGTTAACTTGCAAGAAAGATCTTTTTCTTTTCTGCTGGGGGGAGGGAAGGTAAATGTTCAGTGCTGACCATTTACTTGACTGTTTACATAACTGGTCCTAAAAAACATAGAATCGTAGAATGGTTTGGGTTGGAAGGGACCTTTGAAGTTCACCTAGTCTAATCCCCTTGGCATGGCCAGGGACATCTTTCACTAGGTCAGGTTGCTCAAAGCTCCATCCAACCTAACCTTGAACACTTTCAGGGTTGGGGCATCCACAACTTCTCTGGGCAACCTGTTCCATTGTCTCACCACTGTCACAGTAAAAAATTTCTTCCTTCTGTCCGATCTAAACCTACCCTCTTTCAGTTTAAAACTGTTGTCCCTTGTCCTGTCACTAGAGGCCTTGGTAAAAAGTCTCTCTCTGTCTTTCTTATGATCCCCCTTTATCTATTGAAAGGCCACAATAAAGTCTCCCCAGAGCCTTCTCTTCTCCAGGCTGAACAACCCCGACTGTCTCAGCCATTCCTCATAGGATAGGTGTTCCAGCCCTCTCATCATTTTTGTGGCCTTCCTCTGGACCCGCTCCAACAGGTCCATGTCTGTCTTGTACTGGGCACCCCAGAGCTGGATGCAGGACTCCAGGTGGGGTGGGGTAGAGTATAGTAGAGGGGCAGAATCACCTCTCTCAACCTGCTGGCCAYGCTGCTTTTGATGCAGCCCAGGATACAATTCAGCTTTCTGGGCTGCAAGTGCACATTGCTGGTTCATATCTAATTTTCCATCTACCAATATCGCCAAGTCCTTTTCTGCAGGGCTGCTCTCAATCCRTTCATCCTCCAGTCTGTATTGATATTAGGGATTGTCCCAACCCARGTGTGGGACCTGGCCTTGTTGAACTTCGTGAGGTTCATGTGGGCCCACTCCTTAGGCCTGCCAAGGTCCCGCTAGATGGCATCCCTTCCCTCAAAATATCAACTGCTAGACACAAYTCARCTTGGTGTCATCCACAAGCTTGCTGAGGGTGCACTCAATCCTACTGTCTGTGTCGTTGATGAAGATATTAAGTAGTATTGGTCACAGTAAGGACCCCTGAGGGGCACCATCTGTTACTGATTTCCACTTGGACATAGAGCCGTTGACTGTAACTCTTTGGACGTGGCCATCCAGCAACTTCCTTATCCATTGAATAGTCCATCTGTTAAACCCATATCTCTCCAATTTAGAGGCTAGAATGTTATGGAGGACCTTACTGAAGGCCTTACAGAAGTCTAGGTAGATGACGTCTGTTGCTCTTCCCTTGTCCAATGATGCAGTCACTCTGTTGAAGAAAGCCACTAGATTAGTCAGGCATGATTTGCGCTTGGTGAAKCCATGTTCGCTGACTCTAATCACCTCCYGGTCTTCCATATGTTTCAGCATGTCTTCTAGGAGAATCTGCTCAATGATCTTACTGGGCACTGCGGTGAGGCTGACTGGTAGTTCCCAGGGTYCTCCTTTTTACCCTTTTTAAAAATAGCCATGATGTTTCCCTTTTTCCAGTGACTGGGGACTTCATCTGACTGCCAGGACTTTTCAAATATAATGGAGAGTGACATGGCAACTACATCAGCCAATTCCCTCAGGACCCTGGGATGCATCTCGTCAGGTTCCATGGACTTGTGTATGTTGAGGTTCCTCAGGTGTTCTTGAACCTGATACTGGTGCAGCCCCACCTCGCAGTTTTGGGTGCCTCAATACAAGAAGCACGTCAAACTATTGGAGTGTGTCCAGAGGAGAGCAAGCAAGATAGTGAAGTGTCTTAAGGGCAAGACTTACAAGGAGCAGCTGAGGTCACTTGGTTTGTTCAGCTTGGAGAAGAGAAGGCTGAGGGGTGAACTCATTACAGTCTACAACTTCTTCAAGGAGGGCAGKGGAAGGGGAGGTGCTGATCTCCTCTCTCCGGTGACCAGCGACAGGACACGAGGAAATGGAATGAAGGTGCACCAGGGGAAGTTCAGGAAAAGGTTCTTCACTGAGAGAGTGGTTGGTCACTGGAACAGGCTCCCCAGGGAAGTGGTCATTGCACCAAGCCTGTCAGAGTTCAAGGAGYRTCTGGAYGAYGCTCTTWGTCATATGGTTTAGTGTCAGGTAGTCCTGYGAGGAGCAGRGAGTTGGACTTAATGATCCTTACGGGTCCCTTCCAACTTGAGATATTCTATGATTGTCCTATGATGAAAGGAACTTTGTTCCCCCAGTCCCTGCCTTGAGGTTCAGGGGCTTGAGAGAGGTGGGAAGAGAGAATACCAATGAAAACTGAGGAGAAGAAAGAAAATTATTGAGTACCTCAGCTTTCTTCATGTCAGCTGTTACCAGCTCTACGGTCTTATTTAGTGGGGGTGGGGTGTACATTTCCTTTAATCTTCTTTTTCTGGCCAACATACCTGTCAAAGCCCTTATTGTTCTTTGCATGCCTTGCCAAATTCAGCTCCAGCTGTGCCTTAGCTTTCCTGGTCCCATCCCTACACATCCAGACAGCATCCCTCTATTCTTCCCAGGATACATGTCCCTGGTTTCACTGCATTTCCTTCTTACATTTTAGTTTGAGTGGGAGGTCCTTACTGACACATGCTGTTCTCCTGCCTTCCTTGCTTGATTTTTTACACATGGGAATTGAGAGCGCTTGCACTCTAAGAAAAATGTTCTTAAAGAGCTGCAAGCTCTGTTCAGCTCCTTTGTCCCCAAGGGCAGTTTCCCAGGGGGCCCCATTCCTTAAGCAACTGCAAGTTCACTCTCCTAAAACTCAGCATCCTGACTCTACTCTTCACCTGGCCCCTCTCCCTCAAGATTGTGAATTCCACCAGGGCATGATCACTGCAGCCCAGGCTGCCACCGATCTTGACATCTCTAATTAGTTCTTCTGTGTTGGTGAGCAACAGGTCCAGTAATGCTTCTCCTCTGGTCGGGCTGTCTGTCTCCTGGATTAAGAAATTCTCCTCAGCGTGCTCCAAAAGTCTCCTTGACTGCTTACAGCTTGCTGTGCTGCTTTTCCAGCAGGTGTCAAGGTGATTGAATTCCCCCATCAGGATCAGAGCCTGTGAGCATGATGCTTCCTGTAGTTGAATAAGAACACTTTGTCAGCAGGCTCCCTTTGGTCGGGCGGCCTGTAGTAAACACCAACAGTGAGGTTTCCTTCGTTGGCTTGGCCCCTAATTTTTACCCATAAGCTCTCAACGTGTTCATCGCTGTTTTTCAAAGACAGCTCTGTGCAGTCAATCCATTCTTTTACATAGAGAGCARCCCCCCCCGCAGTGCTCCGGTTGCRCGATTTGTCCCATCACGTTTCAGCGATAGCAATTAGATCATAGCTTTCTAGCTGCACAGTGACTTCCAGGTCCTCCTGCTCATTACCYGTGCTGCATGCTTTGATATATAGAGGCACTTCGGCTGGGCTATGACCTTGTCACCTCTGGAGAAGGAACATGCCCAAATTCCTTCCAGGCRTTTCACAGGTGTTTCCCTGTTGGTTTCTAATGCATCAGCAAACCCTGACTCTTCTCTGTTGCTCAAATTTCCATCCCCTTCCCCAGCTAAATCTAGCTTAAAGCTCTCCATGTAAGTCTGGTCAACTTGTTGGCAAAGACTCTTGCCCTGCTTGGGCAGGTGAATCCCATCAGCTGCCAAGAGACCTGGCTTCTCAAAGGTAGGTTCGTGATCATAGGAGCCAAAACCTTGAGTATGGCACTGGCCACACAGCCAGGCATTCATCTGTTCAGTCCATCACCTCCTTCCTCTTAGTGGGAGGATAGAGGAGAATACCACCTGTGCTCCAGATCCTTGTAACAGTGCTCCAAGGGATATATAGTCTCTTTTGATGGTTCTAAGTTGCCTCATTGCAGTATCCTTGGACCCTGTGTGGTATAGTAGGAGCAGATGATAATCTGTAGGATTTGCCAGGCTTGACAGTCTCTCAGTGACATTGCGAAGCTAGTGTTAGCACAGTTCTCCACACTATTCAGAGACGTGTCTTGTTATAGCATGTGATCTTAAAGATACTTAGCAGTAATACTAAAAAAAMCCCCACCCTTCTGAATATAGTTAAGGCCTTGTTTTTAGATTTCTTTACATTTAACTTTATTTTAACTGTATTTCCAGCTCTTTACAATATTGGAGACATGGTTCATGCAGCACGAGGCAAATGGGGTATTAAAGCCAATTGTCCATGTATTAACCGGCAGAACAAATCGGTGTTGAGACCGGCTGTCACTAATGGAATATCACAGGTATGTAATTTGAGGCTGAAATTACCTTGTTTGACATTACATTTTTAAGATCCSTTCAAACGTTGGATCCTTTAAACTATCTGTTGTGACATACAAACGTTATTTTCTCCATATGTATTCTGAGTGGTTTAGCTTAACAAAAATCTTCTAGGACATTTTTCGGGGATGTATACTGTAACTGTTATTTACCAAGTGGATATTTGGGCTAATACTCTTATGTAGAAGTTGGGTAGGAAGCCATTCATATTGATGCTGTATCTTAAAACAGACCACTATGAGTAGCTTGCAACATGTGCATTTATTTTGTTACGATTTCTGAATGTTATGCTGAATCTAGAGCAGTTCTGTTACTGTTCACACAAAAAGTCCTCCTGAAAAAAAAAAAAAAATCGAAAAGCCTGGGCCTGTGTCAAAAGATGACTAAAAGATGATGTGGTAAGAATTCACACCACAGTGCAAGGTCTAATGTACACAGAGAAGAAGCTCCTGTACTCTGCTGCTACATAAGCATAAAGGAACTCTACTGTGTGTTTAAAGCAAACAAACCCCAATGCATTGGATAACTAAAATGTCTCCCAAGTTGAACTCTTCCCTTTATTCAACATTTAGCAGTTGTTTATATTTTTGTTTTAGCTTCCAACTGTAAATCCTAGTGCATCAGTCTCTGGAAATGAGAGCACCTTTTCCACTGGAGCAGGGACAGCAGGAGTGGGGCAACTAGAACTGGACACTGTTCCAAAATCTGAAGCAACTGATAGTAGGATAGAAGAATCTGCAAAAACAGAGACATTACCAACCAATAACACTGGTGAAATAAAGACTAACAGACCACTTTGTCCAGAAACAGCTCCATCGTCAGCCTTGCACTGGCTTGCAGATTTAGCAACGCAAAAAGCAAAAGAAGAAACAAAAGGTAAGCAGAAGACATGCCCTCTGGGGTTGGAATTAAAAGATAAATGATAGCGTACTGCTTGGTTGCTATTCTTTGTGAGAGTGCCTAGCCCTAAATAGAAAAGAACATGGTCATTTCTCTTCCTTTGCCTCTTAGAACCAGTTTTCTTTTACAGGCTTAGGAGTACGCAAAGCTGGAAAGATGATGATACAGCTGAAGATAAAAATACTGTCTTGTCACTCCGAGTTTATTTCAGTGCCAGTTCTTGTATTTATTTTCTAAGTAATAAGCAGCTGCTATCCTGATGTAAAATGATAGTAATTAATTTCAGATGCAGTTTTGTCACTTTCTAACTATTGAAGTAAATAAAGCTGGTTTGTGTGCTATGTGAAGAGTGCATTTCCAAAGAATTGAGAGAGTAGAGTCTACTTGGAGGGTCAGATGAAAGCTTAGAACCTCTTTAATACTTAATAGTTTGAGTGTGATTCTCAATATGAAATAATGGTTTACAGAATACACCTCCCAGTTGTCAGAGGTAGCATGACTAACATAGGATTTATTCTTGTCCATATGTTTAGCAGGAACTACTTTATATGTCAGTGTTAAATGTTCATGACTCTCTTTCGCTAGTTTTGCAGGGCTTAGCCGTTGTAATATTTTGACTAGAGTTAAAATTTGAAATATTTCATATTGAAATATTAATTCAGAAAGTCAAGGAAATGTTTTTTAATTGAGTCTATTACGAAGTTGTGGTTTCTTGTGTATCAAACACTTTCAGATCCGATCTACTGTGCTATTCAAAACCTTAACTAACAGCATACTAAGGGTAAAATCTATCTGAAGTACATAATGTCTTTGATTGTCTTTGAGGTGCCTCATTCACTGTTGCAGTGATAATTTACCTTTACCACAAGATTCTGTCAATATCCTATTTAATGCAAGAGCAAATAATTTCAGAGAACTTTGTGGTCATTTGAACTTTGATGGTTTTTTCTTTTTTTTTTTTTTTTTTTTTTTTTTTCCCCAAATGTTGATATTTATCTTGCAGAATCAGGATCACTGAGGTCAGTGCTTAATAAAGAATCCCATTCACCCTTTGGATTGGATTCCTTCAACTCCAGCACAAAGGTTTCCCCATTAACCCCAAAGCTGTTCAATAGCCTCTTGTTGGGCCCAGTGACATCTAGCAACAAAGCTGAAGGCTCCAGCCTCAGAGATCTGCTACACACAGGGCCAGGAAAGCTTCCTCAGGTCCCATTAGACACAGGAATCCCCTTTCCTCCGGTCTTTTCTGCAGCTTCTACGGTAAATAATTTTTATTCCTTCAATGATATCTGTTCTAGGGAGGAATTTCATGATGATCTAACAGTTTTCATCTAAATGTTTTATAGTATCTTATTCTTAAGTGTTGAAACAAATGCAATATCTCACAAAAACTCACGASCCCACAAAGTTGTGGAGAATTTTGATGCTAATCGTTAGTTTGYGGTTTGGTTTACTACTGCTATGGAGAAGCTATTCCTTGCAAGAGACCAAGARAGTGAGTTAAATATAGCCTTTAAATTGTTTAATTGATAACCAGCATCCCTATAAAAGCTCACTTTAAATTCCACGTCTTTAAAAATACTGCAAGAGCATACCACAGAAAAAGACAAAAACCTATGAGCAAACCAGTTCCCTTAAAAAAAAAAAGTGTGTATACTTGAAAGGCATTTAACATAGAATATGAATTTAAGAATATAAGGTGTAGTTGCTATTTCTGGATGCTTATTCTGGAATAAGGATACTTTGTTTCTCTTTAATCTGTTTTGGAGGAAATAACCTTAAAACGAACTGAACAAATCAATTATATTTGAAATGGTGAAAAGCATTCCATTTAAGAGAAGTATAGATTCTGTGGAACTTACCGAGGCTTAGCTCTTCTTGGAGAATACTTTCTCCAAAAGCTTAGGCAGATAGAATGAGGAAGATGATTAAATGGCTTGTTTCATATCAGAATTWTTTTTTTTCCTCCGTGTTGGGCTGGAAGAATAGAACCTTAATAATAGTTCATGTTGTTCGTTTTTGGTAGAGGGAACTGTACAGCTGTACGGGAAAGTGTGTCACTGCTACAGGAAAGTGAATCCAATAATCTTCCCTCCCTGCCCCTGCATCACTGAGTACAGGGGAAGAAATTGTGATCACTTGTTTTAAAGCAAGTTATTCCTTCCAGGCTTGAGAGGGCCTGTCTCAGCTTGTATCCCTGTCCCTGCAACTCTATGCGTTCTCTCACCACTTTGATTAGATCTATTGTGTAGTGTCTTTTTTCACTTTCTTGACTTCTGGTCTTCACAGAGTAATTTAGATTTGAAAGAACTTGTGGGGAGGTCTGGTCCAACCCCCCACTTGAATGCCTGGGTGCTTAATATAGAGTTTGTATGAACAAAACATACCTGAGAAACGACAGTTGTGTTGGTCAAATTGAGAGGAATAATAGATTGCTGCTCATGAAGAGAATCATCTTGGTGTTTCTGGAGCATTTACATTCTGTTGTGAAGAGTAGCTAGCATTGACTGTAATAGTTAAACTGCATATTATCTTTTTCATGGCCTCTAGAGAGTTAGCCTAAAGGTACATTTTTAGGACCATCATAAGCGGATGATGTTATGATCTACTCTTACTTGCCTAAGACAGGCTGTAGAAAACTAATGTAATCCCAAGCAGTAGCACAGGCTGGCGTCTGACTAGCAGTGGGGTAACCCTTCTGAAAGGAGCCCAGGGTCCTGGAGGACAGCAAGTCGGCATTGCGCCCTTGCAGCTGCGAAAGCAAACTGTCCTGGGCCACATCAGGAGGCATACAGCTGAAGCACATCAAGGAATGTGATTATTCCACTCAGCACTTGTTAGGCCACACCTGGWGCACTGTTTCCCGTTTTGGTCTCCCCAGTTGAAGAATAACACTGAAAAATTGGAGGGAGTCCAGTGGAGGGCCATGAGGAATGATTAAAACATTGAAGAGCTTGACACACGAAGAAAGGTTGAAGAAACTGGTTTTCTTCATCCTAGAGAAGAGAATGCTTTGGGCATCTGATCGATCTTATATCTCTAAAAGGTAGTTGTAGAGAATATGGAGGTGCTCCTTTCACAAGGATGCATGGTAACAGGGCAAGAGGCAATGAAGACAAGTTGTCTTAGGGGAAATTCTGTCTGGATATAAGAAAAAAAATCGCACTTTGAAATCAAGCAATGGAATAGGCTGCCCAGAGAATGATGTCATCTCTTTCCCTGAGAAGTTAAGGTTTGGCTTGACCCAGCCCAGGGAAACTTAACCTGATTTCAACAGAAAGTTATACAAATGATCTCTAGGTCTTCCTTCTGACCTAGACTCTTCTATAATTCCAGGAATATTTTCAGTTATGGATAGTGTTATGTTTTAGATTGATAGCTCTGCGTATGGTAAATTTTCTGTCTATTGAACTTTAGTTTTAAAGAAGATGGCAAAATTGTTCCAGTAATAGTTTTTCGCTGTTACTGTTCACTCATCTTCCAGTCCCTGTTTTTTTGGTTGTTTATTTTTTTAGCTAGAATGAGCAGCTCTTTGCTACCAGAAATCTGTCACGCCCTTGCTCCCTCCCATAGATGTCTTGTGAATAATGATCCAGTTAGAGTTTAAATGATCCAGTTAGAGTTTATCTTCTGTTAAATATATGAAATATATTTAGTGTCTTAAGTATCTTGCTATAGGCAAGGCCTATAGGCAGGGTTTGTTTTTTTTTTTTAAAGTTAAGAACACAATTTAAGATTGTGTCATTGATCTCTTTTGACTTTTAAACATCCCTTGAGGAGTTAAACATCCCTTGAGGAGCATGGACTCCACAACCAGAGAGGCTGTCTGCTAATGGTTCTATTAACATGATACAGGAAGCACTTTCTCCTCTCTGTCAGTGTTTACTTACTGTTCCCGTATTCCACAGCTTATCTGTGCCAGGGTTGAATTCGCTTCCTTAGTAATGGAATGAGGAAAATGGRGAAATAACGTTCAGGTATTAATGAAGCTAAGAAAAATATGAACCATTTTTACCATTAAAGTAGCAGAGTTTAGATCACTTAAGTTTTCTATTCCATTAATGTTTGCTGTGATACTTTTCTAGATAGCCTGTAGCAGGTTATTTAATTTTTACTATTATAAAACAGGGGCATAGCTGTTTCTTTTCTTACTGGACACATGCCTGTCTCTGAGCTGATTTGTTTATTGTTGCATGTTTTTCTGATAGCAAGATGTCTGTAACTAAAATCTGAATGAGAGCAGATATGCATTAATATTTATGCTGTTGCAAGACTAAACTTACCTCTGGATTTACATCTTCTAGGGGGCCAAAGGTAAAGCCAGCCTGCCTAACTTCTTAGACCATATCATTGCTTCTGTGGTGGAAAATAAGAAGACATCTGATGCTGCAAAACGAGCTAGTAATTTAGCTGACACACAGAGAGAGGTGAAGGAAATGGTAATGGGCTTAAATGTGCTGGATCCACATACTTCGCACTCGTGGCTGTGTGATGGTAGACTCCTTTGCCTTCATGATCCTAGCAACAAAAACAACTGGAAGATCTTCAGGGAGTGCTGGAAACAAGGCCAGGTGGGTGATGACAAATAGCCAACCCTTACTGCTTATAAGTATCCTGAAATGTTAACCTGTACTTTGGTTATTGACAAGTCCATTCAAACTTTGGCCAGTTGCTCCTGAGTGAATATGGTGAATGAAGATTTCAAGTGTAGCACTATAAACAGGGGACACAGCGACCCTGTCCACTCCATGCTGTACTGACTCAAGCCCGTGTGCCCTTGCACACTGAGCTTTTCTGAGCTTACCAGTATGAGGGTATTTGCTGTGACAGCCTTTTTAGTTGTGGTGTGGTTTGYGCTGAACCTGCTCTACTACAGTCCAGTAATGAATCTACTATGACTTCCTGCTTGCATCCTAGCATCTACCCCATACTTGATGTTTTATAGCCTCAGGAGAAGGTCCATTCCTTCTAGCTGCAGCCTGTACAARAATAAAAGTGCTGCATGCAGTAATTTCTGCTGAATTTCTACTGAAATTTTTGGATATACTTGATGCAGTGTCTCATCCTGAGCCTGCAGCCTGTGTGAACCCAAGTATTGTTTTGACCTCAGCATCTCATGTATTGAGCACTCACCTGGATTGCCTGAGGGGTCATCAACCAGTTAGGCCTTCAGTCAAGAGACTGGACCTTAGACCTGCTGCCAGCATAGCCACTTTTTCAGATCTCAATCYGTAGTGCTACAGCTTAGACTTCTCCAGAGGGTCATAAAGTTTGGCCTGGTCAGACGAGCTGAATCTTAAAAAATGGGTCAGTAGCTGCTGCTGCAGAGGAAGCACACCCATAGCTCTAACAGAATATGGTGTCCATCAGTGTTCAAACTGTGTTCTTGACTCGGTTCAGCAGCTACCTCTGACACCRTTGCCTTCACCGACTACTCAGAATTGAGACCGTTGGTGCTAGATGATTATGTCCCTCATGATCTTTCCTGGAGAATTCCTTGTTGTCAGCTGTTCTGTTATTATTGTGCTTTTGGCACTCACATTCCATACTTATTTGTGGTTGCTTGCAAGACATGCGAACTGCTGAGCTGTGTCAGAGGAACGGATCAGGCTGCATGTTCCTCTTTTGGCATTCAGGGTCCATTTCTGCCAGAAGTAGAGTACTTTTCAGTTAAGTTTGGCGTGTCCCATGGGACTGCACACTCTCTGGGTCCCCTAGGCACAAGCATACCTAGCACATACCCATGAGAACTGTGGAGAGGATTGTGGCACCACCAACCACAGAGTTACCAGTGCCTGTTTCTGACTCCCCTAGCCAGCTCCTAATAGGTGGAAGAAGCTACAGTGCAGCACACCCTCGCTTGTCTGACTAGAAACTTAGCTTGCTGCTGGTATTGCCAGCTTTCCCCCTAATTGCAGTTATCTTCTTGTCCTTGCACAGGGGTCTCTTCTCTTTTTTTGAACCTGTTGCATCTTTCTGATTTATGAAGGATTTCAGATCTTTCTTTTGCAATGCTGTGGTGTCAATCATCTGCCTGACTTGGCAAAGAGCTCCTTAGTTTCTGGTCAGTATACTCTGATCATTTTCTCAACCCTCTCTGTCAGCAAATAATACTGTCTCTCTGAGGAGGATCCTAAATATTTTGGGAGCTACTTACAAAAGATGRGCCTGTCAGTTTCTCTGCATATGAGACTGGTTCATCACCAGGTGCAAGATGCTGCACTTGGCCGTGGGGTTCTTGACTGTTAATGAATCCTGAGAGACTCCTTATGGAGTCTAGAGATGTGATTACCGATGTTCTGTCAGATGTGTGGCTTGCAGTGTGCGTCGCCTTCCAAGTTGGTGCACRCTGTGAGGCTCTGGCCACAACTGTCATGCTCATGTAGTATTTGTGACCCTCTATTTTAGGCTTCGCCCCAAGACGTGCTATTGATGCTTTTGGATGACTTTATCATTCAGAGGACCCCTTGTATAGCAACAGACTAGGCAAGTCCCTTGCTCATTCAAGGATTCTCCAGTGGTGTTGCACTCATTTGAGTTTCCTGCTGAAATGTGGAAAGCAATCTAATGGAACCTCTCTCATTCCTGCACAGGAGAGAGCAGGTGACCCAGGCAGGTGTTGCTGTCTTGACAAGGCGATTCTAAACAGAATTTCTTCAAGCAGAGATCCTCTCAACAAACTCTGCTCTGTCACAGTTGTCCCTTGGCTGACATCCTGCTGTACATCCCAGCTGCACCTTTAAAAGTGAAGACAAAGAACATTAATTCTACCACCATCCCCCAAATCATCTTCCCCTTCCCATTTTGTGAGCTGGAAAAGGTTAGTTGGTAAAAACCTCTTAGTTCCCTCCCCGGCACAAGAAATGCGCACTGGACGCTAGATCTGAGCCATATGAAGACCTTACCCATGGTAGCATCCCAAATTGTTAAAAGAGAAAATTTGTTTCCCTTTAACAAATGGATAACGAATGGCACTCTTTCAGTGTCATGCAGAAAGAGCAACATTTTTCAACTCCTTTGTCTTAGAAATTGTCAGAAATAAGTTAAACTCTGTCTTATCCCAGAATTCACTGGCAGACCATAGGATTATTTCTTTCTGGAGCTGTTCTTCAAGAGCATTTTGCTCTCCTGAACATGGTTGTTGCTCATCTGGGGATACTGTCAGGATTCTCATCCTATAGCAACCTGTTCTTTTCTGAGTTTTCATACTAGGCTTTCTCTTTTTGAGATACTGAAGATTTCGGGTGGTGTTGGAGGTTTTTATTTGTTTTCTCCCTGTAGTCTGAGAGCAGATCTGGCAGGAAATGTTTACYGGCCAAGTCCGCTATCCTTTTATCTTGCAACCATAGCTATGCTCTTCACTAGAGAGAGCATTTTCTTTCTTCCATGAGAAATTCTCTGCTTAATAGCTGGAAGGGTTCTACTAGGTTAAGTAGATTCTTTTTTTCTTTTTTTTTTTTTTTTTTAATTGTGATGTTCAAGTGAATACAACAGGGATCAAAATTTGTCATTATTTTCCTGGACTGAAGAAGACTAACTTATCCATCAGCTTAAAAGTCTACCTGGCAGCAGTTTCTGCCCATCCTGTGAAAGGTACTGTCATTTTACTCCTCATCCATGATCCCTAGCTTTTTGTAGAATACGACTAGAACCGTTTCACTGCCTTAATGTTACAATTCCTGCTGGGATCAGGGAATATATTTAAACTGGGGGTCAGTGTATCTGCTCGTGTCGTCTTAGGGAGGTTTACTGCTTGTCAGGGCCTCACATTTGGGACATAGTGGAAAGACTGCCAAAGCATGTCTGTCCCTCAGACATTTACTCTCTGCTGCTCTTCTGTATTGGCACGAACAATACTACCGGGAAGACCTGGACAGTATCAAGATTGACTATAGGGCTCTGGGAGTAGTGGTCAAGGCTGTGGAGCCCAGGTGGTTTTCTTAATCCTGCTGGTGAGGGGTAGAGGGATGGACTGATTCTGCATGTCAACCATTGCTTGTGCAGCTGGTTTCGATAACAGGGGTTTGGGTTTTATGATCATGGGAACCTCTTTGAGGATTCAGGACTGCTTGGAAGAGATGGGATCTATCCAAGTGGGGCAGGAGCATCTTTGCCCGCAAGCTGACCAACCTGATTAGGAGAGCTATAAGCCAGGAACGACAAGGGAGAAAGAGTATGACCAGTGATCAAGAAAGGAATTAGTTGATTGGGTTGGCAAGCAAGCAATGTGGGGTGATGTGAACAGGAGAAATCTCATACTCAAGAAAACAGGGATGAAAGATGTCCACCTCAAGCATATGCACATAAGTAATGAACTGTGTACATTGCAGCATTGTGAGGAAAGCTCTCATACCGTTTCTGGGAAATCAGCATGACAAGGTGCCTTTCTGAAGTACCAGTATACTAATGCAAACAGCACGAGGAACAAACAGCACGAGGAATTAGTGTGCAGTTGCACGACCACAGTCTCATTGGTATGACAGAGAAGTGGTGGGGTAACCATGCAACTGTAGTATGGCAAGGGGTAGCTACAGGTGGTTCAGGAAGGACAGKTCAGGAATTACAGGCCAGGAGGGTGAGGAGGGAGCATTGCTGTTTATGTGAGGGAGCAGCTGGAATGCATGAAACTGCGTAGGAACGGATGATGAGCCATTCGAGACCTTATGGGCCAGGATTAGCGAGCAGACTAATGTGGGCGACCTTGTGGCGAGTATCTGCTACAGACGACCTGATCAAGAAGAAGTGATAAGGCTTTCTTCAGACAACTGGAGGAAGCCCTTTGTTCACATTTCCTGGGCCTCGTGGGGCCACCCTGATACCTGCTGGAGGAACAACACAACAGGTTATAAGCACCCCTGAAGTTTTCTGGAGTGCATTGATGACAACATCCTGACACAGCTGATCAAGGAGCAAACTAGGGAAGGGCGCTCTGCTGGACCTCGTGCTTACGCACAAGGAGGAACTGGTGGTTGATGTGAAGGTAAGGGGCAGCTTTGGCTGCAGTGACTATCAGGTGGTGGGGTTCAGCTCAAGATCGTGAGAGGAGGGAGCAGAGCAAAAAAGCAAGATCACAAGCCTGGGCCTCAGGAGAGCAGACTTTTACCTTTTCAGATATCTGCTTGGAAGAATCCCATGGGATATAGTCCTGAAGAGAAGAGGGGCTCAGGAATGCTGGTTGAGTCACGCTTAATCTGCCTCATAGCCTTCTGTGATGAGATGACTGGCTTGGTGGATGAGGGGAGAGCACTCGGTGTTTATCATCTTAACTTTAATAAGGCTTTTGACAGTGTCATAATGTCATCAGACAAACTGATGAAGTAAGGACTAGATAAGTGGACAGCGTGGTAGATTTAAAACTGACTGAAATGCCATGTTCAGAGGGTTGTGATCACTAGCACGAAGTCCAGCTGGAGACCAGTCGCTAGTGGTGTACCCTAGGGGGGTCAGTATTGGGTTGAGAAGTATTTAACATCCTCATTAATGACCTAGATGGGACAGAGTTCATACACGCTCAGCAAGTTTACAGACGATACAAAACTGGGAGGAATGGCTGATACACCAGATAGTTGTGCTGCTATTCTGAGGGACCTGGGCAGGCTGGAGAATTGGACTGAGAGGAATCTCGTGATGTTCAGCAAGGCAAAATGTAAAGTCCTGTACCTCAGGAGGAATAATACCCTGCAGCAGTACGTGCTGGAGGGTGGCCGGCTGGAAAGTAGCTTTGCCTGGAAGGACCTTGGGGTCCCGGTGGACAAAGAAGTGACTGGGAGCCAAGAAGGTGTCCTCGCGACAGAGAAGGGCAGCGGCATCCTGGGCTGCGTTAGGAAGAGCATTGTCAGCAGGTCAAGGGAAGTGATCCTTCCCCTCTGCCTGGCACTGGTAGAGGCCACACCTGGAGTACTGTGTCCAGTTCTGGGCTCCCCAGTACAAGAAAGATGTGGACTTACTGGAGCAAGACCAGTGAAGGGCCACAAAGATGATTAAGGGACTGGAGCATCTTTCATATGAAGAGAGGCTGAGAGAGCTGGGACTGTTCAGCCTAGAGAAGAGAAGGCTCTGGGGAGTGTGGGGAGGAGATCTTAYCAATGTGTATAAATACTTCATGAGAGGGAATGAGGAAGAGGGAGCCAGACTCTTCTCAGCAGTGCCCACTGACAGGACAAGAGGCAGTGGGCACAAATTAAAAATCAGGAAGTTCAACCTTAACACAGGGAAGCACTTTTTTTAGTGTGAGGGTGGTCCCTTCCAACCTAAATGTTTCTGTGGTTCTGTGGGGTTCTTCAGCTGTTTTTTCTGAAGTTGACAGGAGTAAAGTAACAACCCCTTTTTGTTTTCTTAAACCTCACTCTTYTGGAGTTGAGGTTTCATTGCTGCCTTCTAGAACTTAAAGGTTTGGTTTTCAAATATAACACAACATAGACTATTTCTGTTATCCCCAAAGTTGTTTTTTTTCCCTCCATTCATTTCTGAATGAATAGTTGTCCTCACTTAGAGACTATAATGGATACTAGTCCTGACAGAGGTCATCAGGCAATCCAGCTGAAGCAGTGGTTAGTTACTGGAGTGTTTTTAAGCAACGTAACTTTGGAGTTGCTTGTCTGTAGCTCTGTAGGTATCTTTGCCTAATGCGCTGATACTACTAGAACAGACAGGGGCATCTGTGCTCCTCACGGTTGTACTGAGCTCTTCATGTGAATAAACCCAAGATCCACCTTCATTGTTAGTGTATAGGGCACAGCTTGGAATTGATTGAAACTTGCATAGACATGTGAACTGTCATTTGAACATAGGTAGCAGTTACTAAACTTAGAGTTCTTCAGGTGGGATCGTCCATGTGCAAGTTCACTTCATACCCTCTTTTCCTTTTCTCTCAAGTCTTGTAGCTCTCTCTGGAGATTACAGGGTGAGAGGAACTAACAAGGTCTTGGCCAGTGTTGGGAGGATTGTCTGGTATACCTTTTCCTGGTATTGTTAGYTTAGCAAGTGCCTTGAGCATTTATGGGGAGAGGCCACTCCAATCTTGGTGCAGTATATATGTGGTTAGCCTAAACATTTTAAAACCCCTTTTGCAAGTGAACAGCCACTTTTCTGCTACTTGGTTTTGTACTAGGGAATTAATGTTGATCCATGATTATACATACAGAATGAGTGAAATAGTTTAAAAATTCATATCAGAATATGAAAATTTCATATGAGAAGGCTTTACTACAAATGCTGTTTCTAGTGGTAGTGGCATTTGTCCTTGAAAAGAGGAGAGGTGGTGGGACTCAACACCCACTGTACTTCCATAGGTGGATTGACCGTGATGGGCTCTCGCCAAGCTCTCTCCTAGATCCCTACCCAGCCGCTCTCTCGCTCCCCCTTCTCAACAGGACAGGGGGAAAAAATAAGGTGGAAAAGCTTGTGGGTCACGATAAAGACAGGGAGATCACTTAGCGATTGCTGTCACGAGCAAAACAGATTCAACTTGTGAAAAAGTAATTTGATTTATTGCCARTTAAAAATAGAGTAGGATGGTGGGGAACAAAGACAAAGCTAAAAACACCTTACCCCCACCCACCCCTCCTTCTTCCTAAAGGCTCAACTTTACTCCTTCATTCCTGACTGTTCTACCTCCTCACCCCCTGGAGCGGCACAGGGGGGATGGAGAATAATGGGGATTTCGGTCAGTTCATAACACTTCGTCTCTGCTGCTCCTTCCTCKTCACACTTTTCCCCTGTTCCAGTGTGGAGTCTCTCCCACAGGATACCATCCTTCACGAACTGATCCAGCGTGGGCCCTCTCCATGGGCTGCAGTCCTTCAGGAACAGACTGCTCCAGCGTGGGTCCCCAGTGGGCCACAGTTTCTGCCAGAAAACTTGCTCCTGCATGGGCTTCTCCAGGGGCCGCGGCTCCTGCCAGGAGCCTGTTCCAGCGTGGGCTCTCCATGGGGCTGCAGCTTCCTTCAGGGCATCTCCCTCTACTGCAGTGTGGGGTCCTCCACGGGCTGCAGTGTGGATAGCTGCTCCACCATGGTCCTCCACAGGTTGCAGAGGGGCAACCTGCTTTCACCATGGTCTCTTCCACGGGCTGCAAGGGAATCTCTGGACTACCTCCTCTCCCTCCTTCTTCACTGACCTTGGTGTCTGCAGAGTTGTTTCTCTCATTTCCTTCCCTCCTCCCCTTCCACCCTCCAGCAGATGTGGAGCATTTTTTACCCTTTCTTATTATCACAGAGGCTCCGCCAGCATCAATTATGGGCTCAGCTTTGGCCAGTGATGGGTCTGTTGGAGCCAGGTGGAACCATCTGTGTCCAGCACCAGGCAGCTCACAGCCTCATCTCAGAGCGCACCCCTGCTGCCARCACCTTGTTGTGTAGACCCAATACACTCGCCTTAGTAAGTCTAATACAATACTACCTCTAAGGCAACTGCACATGGCCTGGAACTGAAGTTTGCTTTGACTCTGGTTATTTGTTTGATGCACAAAAACCAGACATGGTTGAAAATAGATTTGTGGTGTCTTTTGTATGATGGTAGCCAGGAGTCTCAGCTCTTAAAGTTTGGCTGCATGTGTAAGAAATTTGGTTATGGTGGAGTAAGCATTCATCTTTGTATTCTCAGCCCGTGCTGGTATCTGGTGTCCATAAGAAGTTGAAGTCAGAGCTTTGGAAACCAGAAGCTTTCAGCCTGGAATTTGGAGATCAAGATGTAGATTTGGTGAACTGCAGGAACTGTGCCATAATTTCAGACGTGAAAGTGCGTGACTTCTGGGATGGCTTTGAGATAATATCTAGTAAGTAATATCTATGGCTGACTAGTTTAACTGAGCAGTCTGTCTTGCTACCTTCATCTCCTCCTTTTCCACCTATTTTCTCAAAAAATAAAAAATAATAATTAAAAAATCCGAATAGCTATCAGTCTCATCCAAAGAAGCCATTGCTCCTTAGACGTAGCGCACCCTAGAAAATACTTTATTGGTGAAGATTAGGGCAGGGCTGCCCAAGAAAACTTCRTCTGTACTACAGCATGTTGGTGTGTGTTACTTTCATGTGTCAAAAGAGGATCCATTTCATGGGAGACTACTTTTTTTTTTTTTTTAACTTTCCTCAGTGAAATTAATGATCAGTTACCGTTATTAAGACAGTACGTGATTTCATTACCCTTACTCTCCTTCCAACCTTAACATTTATTGTAAAACTAAAGGGAACCTGCAGAGCTAAACCACACCGAGGTTTTTGATGCTAAAACTCAGAYTTGGTGGAATACATCAACTAAGTAAACTTGACATTGCAAATTATTTTTATAGTAGATCATCTGCGAGTACAAATACATGTTTATATGTATTATGAATAGCGATGCTCTATGCATACCTCATGTGATAACACATTATTTAATGCTTGAGTTCTTTGTTGAGAAAACCATCTGTCAAGGGTGGCTGTGGAAGCTAACTAGTTAAAATTCCTGGGGATATAATTSGTCAAAGAGCTTCTGAAAAGCAGAGTGCTCTGTTTTAGATTGTATATAGCTAGATCAGAGTAGTCTTACATTTACAGATGTTAGAGYTGTAACGGTTCATTGCAATGTTCCTGATTTCAGTGTTGTGTATAAAACATTTTCTGCATTTATTGCTATGTGCACATAGCAGAAATGGTGAATTATTGGATGACTTAATGGAATGTTTGTTCAACAGCGAACAAAATGATAAATTTGTAGACCAAGAATATTCCCTTCCCTAGTCATTTTCCAATCAAAGAGCTCCCAACTTTTGACTTCTTTTTATATGGTTCCAAGTACCGAGTCTTGTGTTTTGTACTGTTAAATTTCGTACTATTTCTGTTATTACTCAGAAATAAATGGCCTAGAAGGATATAATGGTGTGGTCTTTCCGTGTATTAATGGTAATTGGGAAACTTCACAAACTCTTCACTTTTGTGCCAGGGTCATTCATGAAAATAGTAAATTTGTATGGGTCAAGTTATCTTTGAGAAATGTTATTTGTAGTTTGTCTCCAGACAGGATATGCTCCCTTCTGCAAAATCAGCTGCTGCCTTTCTTTTAGGCAATGCCTTTACCACACTTTATATGAGAAATGTTAGTGATCTAGGTTGGAAACCTGATTGCTTCTGCTAGTTTCTTTTAAACAAATTTTACTTAGTGTCTTCCAGCCATGTGCAATCCTCAATTTAGAAGAGTATTGTTTGCTACTAGTCCAGAGATTTCACACACTAACTCATATGAAAACTGTTTGCAAATTATATAATGACTCTGACTTCCTCTGCATTACATGAATTTTAGATTTCTCAAATATGTGGCTGGTCCCACATTAAGGTATYGAAGAGATGTAGAACAGCCACTGAATTTGGAGGTGGTATTGAGATAATCCCTTAATTATTCTATATGATACTTTATTTTAGTTAATTTTAATCTTGTGCTGTTTACTTTTAATATCTTTGAGTTCTAAGTGGACTTTTGGCAGGTCTAACTTTTTGTTTTGATCCTTCTTAGACCTGCTTTTCTTTGCTGATCAGATGTTTTATGGGTTTTGTCCAGTTCCAYGTAATTTGTCAGATCCGTATGTTTTCCTCCAGGTAGCTCTTCAGTCTGTCCTTTTTGAATAGCCTTCCTACAAGTTTCTTCCTGTTTGGAACAGATCCTTGATGAGTTCAAAATCTTGAATATGGGAAGTTCTGAAACATCTTTAAATTCAAGTCCTTGAGCTTTTCAGTTCATTTGCCTCTCTAAAATCCATAGCTCATCAAAATTTGTTTTATTTAAATCAGTCACTTTGGCTTACATATCTGCAGTTCTTAATTCCTTTTAATTTCAATAAAATCATTTTTTTTATATTGCAAACTAAGGATGGCTTCTGTAGCCTGTGAATATATAACGCAGATGTGATTCACAGGTCTCCAAGTCCTAGTTTCTTAGATATGCTTTCTCTTTTGGTGCTGTCAGCAGCTCTACTAGGTCTGAGTAAGATCAGTTGCTTTTTGTTTGGCTGACAATCCTTGGCAAGGTAGGAAGTGGTGAAGGATGTTACTTTCTGGGGAAGAGGAGATGTGAAGGTGTCAGACTGCAGTACATCCTGTTTTCCAGCTGATGGCTTCATGTAGAGTTGTGAAGAATCTGGTAGAAGARTGAACTTTGTTTCTCTCTAAATGTTATGCTGAGTCTTCTAAGCTGCTGTACGTACCACTTCCAGATATACTCTCTTAGCCATTGAAATATCTGAGGCAAAACAGCAGTTGATGTGGTCAGTGCTGTCATATCGTACATCCACTGTTGCGTACATAATGTCATCTTTCTGTGCTACCAGCTTTATCTGTTACCAGTCAGGACTCTCGTACAACCCTTGAAGTGAAGAACAAATGTTTGAATTTGAATTCGGCACCCTGCTAATTTGAGTGCCTCCAGCAAAGAAGAATTTAAAAAACTAAAGGCTGTCTTTCTCAGTAACCACCTGCCATTTAGCTTTTTTGAGTGTGGTGTACCATGGTTTCTTGCTTCATACTGAGGTTAGGGTTGATTTCAGAGCATGAACCAGTAACTTTAATTCTATAGAAGCACCACTCCTCTTGAAATGAAACATAAAACTCCTTTAGACTTTGGTAAAAGTAGTAAGGCAGAATGCTTTGGAAAGTCTTGTTTTTGAAGTTGAATAAAAACTATTCTAAAACTTCGCAGCTGTGCAAGATCTGTCAAACTTCTGCTGTAGGTAATGAGATATATATATATATGTATAACTGTTAAACTGTTGTTTGGTCATACTATGATAATACTTGGAAGCCCAAAGAAAAATCATCCATCCATCCATCCAAATGGATCCAAAAAGGATCCATTTTGCTGTGCAATGTAAGAGGTGCAATGTAAGACTTACAGCTTAAACAATGTAATGGGCTRTGGTAAAAAGAAATAACGTGAAGAAATCTTAATTTGTTTCTTGCAGAACGGCTCAGGTCAGATGATGGTCAGCCAATGGTACTAAAGTTAAAGGATTGGCCTCCAGGGGAGGACTTTAGAGATATGATGCCTACAAGGTAAGTAAACCTTAGTATCAATGCCTACAGGACTGCTGTAGGCATTACAGGAGGAAAACATGCCTTTGTTCTCTTTTTGCTCTCTAGGTTTGAGGACTTGATGGAAAATCTTCCACTTCCTGAATATACCAAGAGGGATGGCAGACTGAATTTGGCTTCTAGGCTGCCAAGCTACTTTGTCCGTCCTGACTTGGGTCCCAAGATGTACAATGCCTATGGTATGTCAGAATAGTTCTGCAGATGTTGATTTTTGTGACTTTTTATTGTACTCTTTATTATACTTAGGGCATATGCATTAATCAAAATGTGGCATTAATCAAAACACAGTGCTTATCCTAGAGCACACCATCATTTTTTTAATTGGTCCTGCGACCTATTCCTATGCTAGTCCTCTCTCTGTCAGATGTGCCCTTTTTTGCCTTGTGGTTTCCGAGAGATGTGCATATGATAAGTTTGCAAACAATTATTATTTAATACATATAGTAAGCATAATACCGATACAGGGTACAAGGAGAAGTTAATATCTTTTTGAGACCAACTGATACATTTCAGAGGAAAATTAGCCAGCTTCTGGGCACTTCGATCTGGSTGTTCATGTTTCCAACCAGGGTTGTAGTTTTCTTCATCCATGTCTAACAACACAGACCACAGACAACATGCAAGACAAGACTGTCACCATGTTCAGCTGCCTGAATTGGATAGTTTTGTCCTCTTAAGACTGTAATTATATAGTAGGTAAATAACATACAAATGGAGGAAACCTTTGTCTGAACACACACCCTGCATAGGGCTGTGAAGCATTAAATTTTCAAATGATCATCAATATAGCATGAGTGTGGAGGATATATGAACAATTAATGCATGTCTATCAACTTGAATTATTTCAGTTCCTGAACGTACTGACTCTGARGTCATGGCCAAAAGCACGTTTTGGAGACTTTTAATTTAAAACAAATTATTGTTAAAGTTCCAGGATACTTTTAAATAACCAGTTGATTTGGAAGTATGTACTTTTGCGACTTTAAAGTAAGATAAATAAAGTAATTGCTCTTTGTATATGCTGAAAAATGTCAAGTGATRCTGATAAGGAAAAAGTTGCGGCCATCTTGCAAAGCAAGTATGTGGAAGCAAACTTTCCCTAATGTAACTTCTGTAGTTCTCTTTGAATATTTATGAGATGGGAGTGCAGGTTTTTTTAAGGTTTTGCATTCCAATTGTTGATATACCTACAGTAACAACTTTCCTGAGGGCATGAAAGATTTTTCATTGTTTTGTCTTTTTTAAAAAAATGTTTTAGCTCAGTAACCAAATGTGGATTAGACTTAAGCTGTAAATCAACATATTGCAGTTCTGAGAAAGTGTTTGTGGRGTTATTTTGGTTTTTTTAGCAGTATGACATCACAAATGTAAGTTAAAAAAAAAAAAGGGGGTTTTAGGTTTTAGGTGAACTTAGGCAAATTGAGCTTATTCAGTATTTAACAGTGTTCAGTGTTTTGGTTTATGTATTAYTTGACATGTAAGTTAAGTGAAGAAGGCTGTGTGCTGAAGAGCTTATAATGTAATCAAGCAATATATATATATGAGTGCAGCAAGAAGCAAAGTAATGAGTGACAGTTAACTTGTCTTTGTGTATTGCTAGTTGCTAGCAATGGAAGGAATGGATTCAATTTGTTGAATTTATCTTAAATGTCAAAGTTTTCCTTTGTTTCAGAGTTTGCGGAGGGAGTGTTGACAGTATTTTTTTAGCATAGAATATAACCCTCTACTATTTGATCCTTCTTAGATGTATAAGTCTTGGTCTGAAGAGAGAAAGTATTACACTTTGTTTACTTTCAAGTTAAAAGAAAAAATTTAGCTAGGTCTGTCTTCAAAACCAGTTTTCTATCTTTTTGTTTGTAGCTGCTTTACAGACAAATTGAAGGGTGGATCTAGATATAAAAACAGTAATTCWGTCTATGGTGAATAAGCATAACTTTCCTAGTGTATTAAGTGTATTTTGGTTGTAAATATATGGCTTTGTTTTCTGAATATGTAGTGGAAAAAAGTTCTCAATAGTGAGGTGAAKTCTTTCATATGCTTAGCATTTTAAAGCATTAAGATAGAAATATTGTGACTGGAGCTTGATTCTTAAAGTGATACTCAGTTACCTAAGTAAAAGGACTGTTTACAGAAGTTAACTGTGAAGAAATCTTATTCCCTTCAACCAGTTTTGTGTGTAAAAGACCCTTAAATATTGACCAATTTTTATATATAAATACCTGAACTGTTTAACATAAGACTTGCCACTGATGTTGTATTTGTATTTCCCAGCATACTCTGTGTGACTTAGACCACTAGCAAATAATTAAGGAAAGAGTGACACTTAAATKATATCCTGCTGCATCTGGCAAAGCACAGTTTTGGGGTGGAGGTTGTAAGGGCCCTTACTTGAGGTCAATAATTAACCTGTCTTTTGTGAATTTGTCTGGCCTGTTTTTTGAASCTATATATTATGTTTATCCATGTTTGTATTTCAGTTGTGCTTTCTTTAAAGTTCATTTTACAAACTGTCTAAATTAGCTACTGTTTCTGTTCTGATAGGTACTGTACAGTGAGTTGAGTTCCTGTCCCCAGAAGCTTATATTTTAAATAGAAAAGGGATAAATACAATGGTGAGCCTAAAACATGACCAGTAGTCTTGTGGTCATACTTATATTAGTGTTTGCTGATACAAAGAATTTTTTAATTTTTTCCCCATGTTTCTTGCTAGAGGAGATGGTAAAGAAAAAGTAGAGAGAGAGAGAGAGTGCTATTGAAGGGTCAGAGGAAGAGAGAAGTATGTGTTATATGAGAAGGTGAAAGAATAAAGCAGCAAACATTTGAAATCTTTCTCCATTACTCATAGCCACTTGAGAGGGCCAAGATCATCCAATGTATAAAGGTATAAGCACTTGAGAGTATGCAGGTGTTTTTCCTTAATCAGTAAACTTTTTACTTATGCCACACATGACATGAAGATAACGACTTCAGCTGCCCTTTGACATTGGTTTCTCCTCTCATTGCTCTGTAAAGTTAGCTTTCTAGAAAGATCTTTCAGGCTGGTTATTTCTATAAGAGCTTAAATAGAATTTGATTTTATTTTACACTCTATTATAGGCTTAATTACTGCAGAAGACAGACGAGTTGGTACCACAAACCTGCACTTGGATGTGTCTGATGCTGTTAATGTCATGGTGTACGTTGGGATTCCCATTGGGGAAGGGACCCATGATGATGGTAATGTTTGAGGAAAGCTGTTTTCTGTCCATTAAAAATCAATTGTACATGTGAGAAAGACGACTGTACCTTTTATTGTTTAAGTTTCTCATATCTATGAAATATAACCCAAATATACAAGGCAGATTGCTACGTCTGCAGCACATATTTAAAAGTGCAGTAATGTTTCGTTGGTTCCCAACTGTGGAAGCAGCAGAGTTTTGCTAGAAATTAGATACCTTCCTGAAGAAAGGGTGGTAAGTTACTCTTTCTTCTCCTTGTATTTGAGTAATTGTAGCTAGTTCAGTTTGAATTCTGACTGAGCTTTGTGATTAGCTCTCAGTTGACACATTTCCTGAATTTTGTTAAGATGAAGCTTGATGTGCTTAGAACGGGCACTGTATGATGCAGCAGTTGCAGTAGCAGTGTGACTGGATTTAGCGACTCAAAATGCTCCTTCCTCTTCTATCTGTCAAAAATCAGAAGCTTTGTAATCATGCCGCTTTTATGTGGATTCCCCTTTCAGAGGTTCTGAAAACAATTGATGAGGGAGATGCCGACGATGTAACAAAGCAGCGAATCCATGAAGGAAGAGAGAAACCTGGAGCATTGTGGCACATCTAYGCTGCCAAGGATGCTGAAAAGATACGGGAACTTCTCCGGAAGGTAGGTTGGTTACAAAGGAGGCTTGAGCCTACAGGATTCCTTGACTAGCTTGCTTACAGCAGCGGAATGATACGAATTGCTATCAACATCATAGGTATTCTAATGCTGTCTTTGAGGACATTAATAGTTGTTATGTTCCCAGGTTTTCAGCCTGGTCTAGAATCTTCATACTAATGCACATGTCACTAGTTAAGACCTAAATGAGCTTAATGAAAGTAATGTYCTACCTTTAAATAGTTTGTTGTTTTTTGGTACAGAGCTTTTTGTAAGCAACCCCATGTCTTGTCCCTAGGTTGGAGAAGAACAAGGCCAAGAAAATCCCCCAGATCATGACCCCATTCATGACCAAAGTTGGTACTTGGACCAGACCTTACGTAAGCGACTCTATGATGAGTATGGTGTACAAGGCTGGGCAATAGTGCAGTTCCTCGGAGATGCTGTRTTCATTCCTGCAGGTGCTCCCCATCAGGTAAGTATGCCATCTCTAGGCCATATTGACAAATAGAATTGAATTCGAGGCATAACAGAACTGTGACTTCAAAATAACTGTTAGTTAATATTGCTGACTTAGGTTCCTTTTTCTACGTATGCAGTTCTTACAGGAGCTATTTCAATTGGGTCTTAGTCATTATATTAGTAAAAATTACATAAGTACCTGAATGACATATACAGTACTGTGATGGAATTAAGAAAAAAAAAAATTAGGGTGAATGGTGGGAAAACATTTCTGTGTAGTGAAACTTCAGCCAAGGGAACAGAATTCCAAAATAGTCTGGAGAACAGTAGAGAACTTGCTTTAGGGAACACTAGTGTGTGTGGGAGAATAGGGAACGCGTTGAGATGTCATGTATTTTGTTCTCTTCTTACCAGTAGACACAATTCTGTGTGAGATCAAATAGGCTTCAGTTCCTGTTTCTGATAAGTAAATGTGGAAGGACCTAACATATGGGGTGGTGGGATTTTTTTAGGGGTTTTGTATGGTTCACTCAATCTTGATGTATCTATCATTTGATATGGGTTTTTTTAGGTCCATAATTTGTACAGCTGCATTAAAGTGGCAGAAGATTTTGTATCTCCAGAACATGTGAAGCACTGCTTCCGTCTGACCCAGGAGTTCAGGCACCTGTCTAATACTCATACAAACCATGAGGATAAACTGCAGGTAACCATTTTATGGCAGTAGTCACTAAGTATATCCTGTGTTTTGCCAGCTTTGTTCAGTACTAGAAACATGTGGCTAATGATTTAAGAAAAAAAMCCCCAACTTTCCACAACTGGAAGTTCTCATTTGATAAGTATTTAAAAAAAATTAATGCATCTATTTCTACAGTATTATGTAAACAAAAATCAGTAATAAAGTTTTGGATTTCCAGAGAACCTTCCCACTATCGGACTAGTGCATGTGTCAGTATTAATAAGTTTTTAAATGGCTGAATCCTGAATGACAGTGAAGCGTAGCAGAAAAAAAAAACCTATTAAAAAGGAAAAAGCAGTGCTTTGTTTTGAAGAGAGACGTTCATTTGACCAAGGACACTTGCATTTGTTTCTTTATTGCCTAAAGGAAAATTGCTTTTAAAGTGAAGGCTTGCTTATTTAAATCAGGGATATGGTTTAGTGGTGGACTTGGCAGTGTTAGGTTTACAGTTGGACTCTGATCTTAAAGCTCTTCTCCAACCTGAATCATAGAATAGTTTGCGTTGGAAGGGGCCTTTRAAGGTCATCTAGTCCAACCCCCCTGCCATGGGCAGGGACATCTTCAACTAGATCAGGTCGCTCAGAGCCCCGTCCAACCTGACCTTGAATGTTTCCAGAGATGGGGCATCTACCACCTCTCTGGSCAACSTGTGCCAGTGTTTCACCACCCTCATTGTAAAAAATTTCTTCCCTATATCTAGTCTAAATCTACATTCTTTCAGTTTAAAACCATTCCCCCTTGTCCTGTCGCAACAGGCCCTGCTAAAAATTCTGCYGCCATCTTTCTTATAGATTTTATAGATTTCTTATAAAAATTCTGCCGCCATCTTGCCCCCTTTGATAGGCCGCAATAAGGTCTCCCCGGAGCCTTCTCTTCTCCAGGCTGAATAACCCCAGCGCTCTCAGCCTTTCCTCATAGGGTAGGTGTTCCATCCCCCTGATCATTTTCGTGGCCCTCCTCTGGACCCGCTCCAACAGGTCCATGTCTTTCCTGTGCTGAGAGCTCCAGAGCTGGACGCAGCACTGCAGGGGGGTCTCAGAAGAGCAGAGCAGAGGGGCAGAATCCCCTCCCTYGACCTGCTGGCCAYGCTGCTTTKGATGCAGCCCAGGGTAYGGTTGKCCTYCTGGGCTGTGAGCGCACATTGTCGGCTCATGTCCAGCTTTTCGTCCACCAGTACCCCCAAGTCCTTCTCGGCAGGGCTGCTCTCAATCCCTTCATCCCCCAGCCTGGGGATGTCCCAACCCAGGTGCAGGACCCTGCACTTGGCCTTGTTGAACCTCATGAGGTTCACGTGGGCCTGCTTCTTGAGCTTGTCCAGGTCCCTCTGCATGGCATCCCGTCCCCCAGGTGTGTCGACCGCACCACTCAGCTTGGTGTCATCTGCAAACTTGCTGAGCATGCACTCGATCCCACTGTCTGTGTCATTGATGAAGATTAAACAGTACCGGTCCCAATACAGACCCCTGAGGGACACCACTCGTCACCGATCTCCATCTGGATATTGAGCCGTTGGCCACTACCCTCTGGATGCGACCATCCAACCAGTTCCTCACCCACCGGACAGTCYACCCATCAAATCCACACCTCTCCAGTTTAGAGAGAAGGATGTTGTGGGGGGCTGTGTTAAAAGCTTTACAGAGGTCCAGATAGATGACATCGGTAGCCCTTCCCACATCCACTGATGTAGTCACTCTATTGTAGAAGGCCACTAGGTTGGTCAGGCAGGACTTGCCCTTGGTGAAGCCATCCTGGCTGTCTCAAATCACCTCCCTGTCCTCCATGTGTCTTAGCATAGCTTCCAGGAGGATCTGTTCCATGATCTTCCCAGGCACAGAGGTGAGACTGATCGGCCTGTAGTTCCCTGGGTCTGCCTTTTTTCCCTTTTTAAAAATGGGGGTTATGTTWCCCCTTTTCCAGTCAGTGGAACTTCACCAGACCGATGATGATTCTATGATTCTAAGTTAGTCCCAAACAGGAAAATTAAATGTGTTTTGGTTTGAAGAAATGTGACTGCTTAAACTAATAATTATGCACAGAACATACTATGCACTGAAGTAGCACATTGTATATAAGACAGTAAGTTCTACAGAGAGAAGACCATAGAAGACCTTTTTGGATTTCACCTATGTATGCTTCTGAAGAGTTAGTATCTGTTTAGTTTGCAAATTTTGTTGTCAGCATTTTTTGTGTATTAGTAATCTCATGCATGTAAAATGAAGGAGGGTGGAGATCTGTAGAATGGCTGTTCTTGCAAAAGTGAGTACTCAATATATAGCCATTCTCCAGTATGTCACCCAAGAATGTCAGAACTTACCATGTTAATTCTCTCAAACAATTCAGTGAAAAATTGCTATAAAATTCTGTATGGATTTGAACAGGATTTTAAAGGAAAGCAGAAGTAGGATCAACTCTCATTGTGAGGATCCAGCTTCTAACACTGTACCTCRTCAGCTGTAGTGATACAGATGTGGAAGTGTTTCTGTAAATGAATAGGTTGCAAATGAATAATGCTTCTTACTGGGGGGGGGAGAGAAAAAAAAGTAACTGCTGGCAAAGTGGAGTTCAGTACTCCCGTGAAAAGGAATACTGGTTGTATTTGTGCATCACAGCCAAACTTTACCATTTTTCTTTTTCATTTTTCATGTATAGTATTTTTATATAAACATCTGTGTCTGTATTTTATATATATGTATATATATATATATATAAAAAAAATACACAGACAATAACTGTCGCATAAATGATACAAAAGACTGAGATCATATGTACATTAGGAAAAAATGATTGGCAGTTAGTTGAGCAAGTGCAATTAAGCTCCTCACYTAAAGGTGAAATTGTTCTGTTCAATACCTAGAAACTGAATTCATATAAACTTAGATCAGAAAAATCAGAAACAAGATAGAGCTCTGATTGTTAAATAGCTAAGTGTGGAATGATTGCTGTGAGTACTGGTGGATTTTTTCATCTCTGATCTTGCTTGCATTTCTGGAAGATGCACAAATTARAAGAATTTCTAGCCTCCATACAAAGTCAACAGGACGATTTGTTGCATCGTCGTAATTTACATAGGGTTAAACCATATGATTTTTGTGCTCCTTTTGGGTTTGATTCATGTGAATCTGTAAGTGACTTAGATCACAAGGACTTTTTCAAAATAAACTTATATGCGTGACTTAATAGTGTACTTCGTCCTAGCTCTCATGAAAGAGAGACTTTATCTTAAMATGAGTAAATATATGTTGCTGGGTGACCAGAAAATGAGTTAATGAKTGTAGGTGTCTAAAATATTTGTTGTCTAAACGTGACAGTTAAAATTTGTGCTGTTGATATCCTGAAGCAGTGATAGTATATAGTTTGTGTATACTTGCCAACTATTACAAATTCASCTGTCAAAGATGATTGCATAGGTATGTAAGACTCTCCTTGTTAGTCTGTAGAAGTTGATTTTTTTTTTCTTTCCTGTTACAGGTGAAGAACATTATCTACCATGCAGTGAAAGATGCTGTTGGCACACTGAAAGCTCATGAATCCAAACTAGCTAGATCGTAGAARTTGCTAATTCCAAATGCCCTGTGAAGTAAGCCTTTTGCTCACAGTATATACAGGGACTGCACATGACTGCCTCTGCAGGAGCAGAGGCTTCTCACTAAGAGCTGGTGTGGTCAGTATTACACACACTCTTCAGCCACTGTTTTCTACGCTGCCTCAATACTGAAGGTCTAATGGAAGGTCGCACTGTTACATGCAGAATTCCAGATTCTAACGAAAGGTGCCATGTCCCTTTCCTGTGGCCTTTTGCAAATTGGAAGAACATGGAAACCACTTGGTGTTCCTGCATATTATGATTAGAAATGGTATAAAGAGTGTGGATGTTTTTTTTCCTCATGCCTAGTTAGTCTCCACGAAGTTAGAAGGAATGTGCTGGAGGTGGGTTGTCCTACTGCAGACTTAGTTGATAGCTGCTGAAGGAGTGTGACCAACAGTAGCCCAACTGCAGAAATTTAAGCAAACTTCCCATGTGAGATACAGGCCAAGGAAAAGAATAAAGCTATTCTCTGCACTCCCCTTCTTGTAGCCGTTTCTCTATACACTGTAGAGTTGCAGAAATAAAGGGAGAACCCACTTTTTTTCCCCAGGAGACTCCAGAAATAGGAGAATTGTGTATTTAGTGAAAAACTAGGTTTGTAGTGAAACAGTTAATATTTCATGAAAGTAGATATTTTTAGTATTTTTGAAGTACCACAACTGTTCCTGGATTTTCAAGGAAAGGCGCATTACATTTAGTCTTCCTTTCAATAAAATCAAGAAGTGATTTTTAGAAAGCAGTCCAAAATAGCACAAAAACAGCCAAAGGAGAGTGAATAGAAATTGACACCCCACCTCCCTTGCCCATATTCCTCACCCATCTTCCCCCCTCTCCCTACGCCACCCTGCTTCCTCAGAATGAGAAGTAAAAAGGAGTATAAACTCTGTTCTCRTGTGGAGATGTTGTACATCTCTCCCTGCACTGGTGACTGCAGGCAATAGTTCACCCAATACCAGTGCTAGCTGAAAACATCTATCCTTTCCAAAGTGAAGGARAAGTTAACTTTCAGTGTCAACTTTGTCCAGAACTATTTTAAGTAAAATGTTCCTGCTTGATAGAACTGTATTCAGAATTTACTAATGTCAGCATTGATGCAATGGATTTCATTGTCCGGGTACATGGGGAAATGTATCTACCTTATATCCAGCTGTACTGTAGTGCCACCTGCAGGCCTGTTAATATGTTCACGGTTATTTCATTTTTTTAAAAATAAAAGTCATTTACTGTAACAGCCTGGGCAGTTTCTTTCAGACTCGTACACTGATCTTCCCGCTTTGAGTTTGTCCCAGCTTCTGCCTCTGGTAGTGTAGGCTACCTGTTACTTTCTTGCCCTGTGTCTGACCAGGAGGCTCGGGTGTTTTACGCCTGGTGTCCCAAGTACGTGCTGGGAGCACACCAAGCTGCCTGCAGATTCTGGATTCTCAGAGATCCTTTGAGTAGAGGATCTGTCTTGTCATAAACAGCATCTCTTGTGCTGTGCTCCCCACCTCTAACTGTCTTCCTAATGGGTTGGGGTGGAGTCACCATCCCTGGAGGTATTTAAAAGATGTGTGGATGTGGCGCTTTGGGACATGGTTTAGTGGGCATGGTGGTGTTGGGTCGATGGTTGGACTTGATGATCTTAGAGGTCCTTTCCAACCTTAATGATTCTATGATTCTATGATTCAGAGCTGCCCCCTCCACTGGAGATACGGTTGGGGTGGTAGAGGTTCCCTGGTTTCTGACCTCGGAGGTTGTGATGGCAGCAGCAGTTCGGCTCACTGGCACGAGGCATGCTGGCAGCTTTTCAGGTTGGTTACTGTGTGCAAGTAGTTCACTCACAGACTTTTGTTGCCTTCATACCCTTGCAGCTATCCTGTGAATACGGGTAATTCAGTCCACTACAGATGAAAAGGATTATCCCAGACCCATGAACCATTCAACTTCACCATATTCCTATTGTGCAGCATTTCTTGTGCACTTCTGTTGTACTCTGTGCATGCAACTCATTCTGAATGGTTAATTATAGCTGAGATGTTTCTCTCATTTTTGTGTGTGTGTATCAGCAATTAGAGTTAGATAAAGATCAAAAAGACAAAGACTTGGCTATGTGTAATGCATTAGCTTCAGTTATTTCCAATGCAGTGATCTGCACTGAGTTCTGSATCTCATGCTGAACCTTTGTTTGGTTTGAGTCTATCAAATATTGTTTCTGTCTCTTGAATTTCCTCTTTTATTAATCATAGAGTACAATCAACCTGAAGCAATATTCAGCCAAAATCAGAGGAATAATTTGCACAAAAATTAGAGATTAAAATTAAGAAATACATAGCAATCCAGATTTTAGACCAGATGAGGACAGGAAGAATTTGTAAATTGGTCTGGCAAATCAGTTCCAGTAACTTATATTTGAAAACTTTTAACCTTTATCTGGATTGTATGCATCAGGAGATGGAGACCACCACTTCTTTTGGCAAGTTTTTCCAAGAGGTAATTCTTTTATATAGGGCACAAATTTGCATCTATGTAGATTCAGAATCCACTTATCAATTCTTGCTTGTTTTCCACCAAGAGCTSGTCTTCAGTTGATTAAAAGCTGTAATTGTCAGCTCTTGGAATTCTGTTCAACTAATTAAAGTTTAATTGTTACTGTACAGCAATTTCAGAATTTCTGAAATAGAATTTTCACGTATCGTGTATCTGCAAACATAGGGTTTTATTTATTAATACTAATATATAAATGTATATAAATCATATATAGCATTCATACATTTATGGATGTATATATTATGCATATTATCCGTTACATTTTATATATGTATATATATAAACSCCAGACTACTGCAGGGGTTTATTTTTGTTTTGTTTTCTTTCAAACATGTTTAGCTTCTGCTCTCTGCTGTAGCCTTACACGGTCAGGGACATTTTATGGTACTTGTAATTAGACTGTGAAGCTCACTGCAAGTCTATCATGTTGATGCCGGAAGTAATTGTATTTAGAGCTTCTACTATATCCTTTGACAGAGTTGCAAGATTTAATTATGCTTTGTTTSAAAGTATGTACCTTTGTTAGCTTAGTAATTTAACTGGGCTCCAGAGCCTTTTTTCCCAAGGAGACTTTGTCCTCTGTTTACCCCTTTGACCAGTTTCATAGCTTCCTAGTTCTTTTATGTGCCATTTCACTCCCCCGATGCATGTCTTCCAAAATGAACAGTTTTGGACTGTAGAATCTTTGCATAGAACCTGCTCAGTGCCTCTGATTTGTTCTTRCTGACTTTCTTGTGCCTCCTTTTTGTTCAGGTACCCCATTTTTGAGGAAAGATGATTAAAACCCTGCACGTAGCTTGAAAGCTTGTTCACCATGCGTTTCTGTGGTGAGATAATGGTGTTCATTATTCGTTTCTGAAACATGCCTGTTGCTGCATTTCTTACTAATGCTAAGCATTGAGATTTCCAGTAGTCATGACTGTACGATCTCCTGAGTAGTGACAGCTWATCTGGGGCCTGTCACATATACCTTTATACGTGTATGGTTAGGGTGCTCTCAGGGGCATGTGTTAGGATTCTCTCTTAACAGGGTTTGTGTGAAGGGCCAGTATAAGCACTCACCCTCCAGTACCCACCAGTTCTATCATACTTCATGTAGAGCTTACAGCAAAAGTAGCCAGCCAAAGTGATTATAAAATTGTTTTAAGATGTAYAATCAGTAGTTTTTATCACAGTATTWTCTGGTTACAAATTTTAAGGGGCAKCTGATATGTTACCTGGAATGTAAGCAGATTAAAGGAGACATTATARATCAGAAATTTTTGAGCAGGGGGAAAATAAAAACTTCAGTTGCGTGTCTTAAAATTTAGTTCACTGCAGTCATGACACTTGTTCTACTGAATGCTGTCTTGCCATTWCTAAATGGAGCTGCACAAGATAGTGGGCAGGCACCATTTTTGAATATAGGCTTTAAGCTCTGGCTGTCTTTTAGCCAATGTCCTGTGGAACTACAGACAAGTGGAAGCAGGAATTCAGGATTATATGGCTGTTGGCCTGCCCAAGTGAATTGGGATTGCATTCACAATACTGAAGCTTGGTGTGTGCTCAACCATGCAAGGGCATACTCAGCACTGTCATTCAACAGTTTCACAGAGCCTTCACAATGTTACACAGGACACATTCATCTTTTTCTCTCAGTCTCAGATGAAGAGGAAGAAATAACGTCCCTGGTCTGAATATTTCACTTCTTTTCAACCCAACAACTTCCTTTTCTTTATATTGATTAAAAATGTAACASTCTGCAAGGGTTAATTTTACAACACTTAATCTTTTTTCTGTTTATAAACTACTCTAAGGCAACTGAACTAGGCAATGTAAATATGGGGAAAAATAAGTACTTAATACATCAAAGGTTGTGATCCATTCGTTGTGCCTCTGAAAGACTCTGAGACAGCCTCTTGTAGAACCTGAGGATGTGGAATCAGGATTGGAGCAGACAAGCTAGATGTCAAGCAGTAACTTGAATTCACCTGCAATAGAAATAAGATGAATGAAGTTACCAGGCATGGATATTCTTTAAAATTATTGCTCCTATGTACATATGACTTCCCTCTCCTTCCTCACTTCTGATAGCCCTTTGATAGCTCTCTGAGCTTCTACAGTTGAGGTATTGGTTGAGCTGTATGACACATGCTAGTGACTTATTCATGCATCAAGCATATCTTGTAAGTATTGCTTTGGTGGAAAAGGAGTGTGAAACTACACAGCGTGTGAGCGAAGCGTAGGATGGAAGCACCTGTGGGCAACGCATCTTACAGGCTCTGGTTACTGGTAAGTAATCTTACCTTCTGATTGCCAACTTCAGTGTTTTCCCAAACTTATCCCCTGCCTATGYGGGATGCATAGACCTGCTTGTGGTCACTCTCTCCCAATGCATCTCAGAACCTGAAATCAGCCCACAGGTTCCTTTCCTCTTAATTGTCAGTGTCTTTAAGATCTCTGCTCTCAACCTTCGAAAAAGAGCTGCGCACTCCCACCAGGCATTTGAAAAATAACYAGGCAGAACTCCTCTTACTTTTCTCTCTTATCTCTCAACCCCGTTTCTCACAAGAGCTTTTTATTTTATCTCTCTGCCTTTATATAGACTAATATGAAAATGGTAAAGGGAGTTCCAAGAGCTAGATATAACAAAATACAGCTGCTTCCCCTAGGAAGGTCTCTTCTAACTAAACAGCTTTCAATCACAAAGCAAAACAGGTAAAGGAGGGAAATGTTCTCAGAATAATTTCCAGTTCTAGGGCCTTACCTCCCACAATGTCGGTTTATACTCTCAGCTCACACTTTTTCTGTGTTTTCCTTATCCCTTTTTCAGTTTGATACTCTTCCATTACAATTTGCACCTTTAAGCTTCACAGAGAGGGTTCCCATTGTGTTCTTCCACTTCACCTTTCTTTGTAAGACCCTTATTTATTCTGTTAAACTTTTCCAGACACGCTCTTGTGTTCTTGAGTCCTGACTAATTGCTGTTCCTCTTCATTACAGCAGCTTCTGCCTGAACCTCAGCTTTAGCGGGATCTCTGGATCTGACCTGACATTGTTCTAAATGTAGCTTTGCTTAAGCTGCTCTACTCAAGGAGCAGTTAGTTTGATCCCATGCCTTATTGTTTAGGCCATAATAGATTGATAGATATTTGGTMACCTATTTTAACCATTTGTAGAACACAAATTTGTCATAAGTTATTTCAGCAGTAGCATAACTGCTAGAGAAAATATACAGCCTTAATTTGAAAACAATCGATGTATTGCTTTCCTGGGGGTAGGTCTTAAGATCTTAATTACACAGCACTATAGAATATTACTAATAACTTAATAAAAAGAATACTACTAATAAATCATTCTATTTTAATTTGACCTGTAGCTGGCTTTTGTTCCAAAAATAGCCCTTCAGTACCAGTAGTTTCTCCTTGTGGGAAGGTAAGTTAATGAATTAATTTCTCATTCTTCTTTATGATATGGGAAGAAATTGAACTATTTATTGCTAACTGTAAATTGCTAGCTTAAAATACATTTCCTGAAGTCGCTCTAAAGCTCAATGTGCTGCTTAACAACGAGCTGCCACTTAAGGCATTCACAAGACCACCTGCTTTACTAATGTTGATGTTCATATTCTGTTGTTCTTACCACCATTTATTTCTAATGCACTGTAAATCTTCATACTGCTCCCCAGCACGTTAAACAGTTTAAAACACTAAGGCACATTTTATTTAGGTGCCACTTACCCATCCTGCAGTTATTTAGCACTCTTATACTCTTCATACGTTGGACTTGCCAGCTCTCTGAATTTTCTCTCTTCTATTTGCATCTTCCACTCACCTGAGTATGAACACATTATTCAAGCACCAGAGCTATTGCCATGCTGGTCCCTGGTATGAAACTGGTGCGGTTAGAAGTAGAACTATTTTGGTGAAGGTTGTGCGTGTCTGTGTTACTTGGATATATGAGAGCAGGTTCCTTTTATCCTATTTGTAGGTCAGTTATGCCATCAATGGTGTAAATTGTGCAGTCCCTTATGCAATCATTTTGTGGCCATTCATATCCAAAAAGCAGACTATGAAAAATGTTGTCACTGTCTGTAGAGACATCTGCRTTTTCAACTCTTACATGCAATGGGAAGTTGCTCATGTTTTGTATTTTTCATCATTGCTCATTATACTAAAGTTCATGCACTCATGAGAAAATTYTTCCCTAGCAGCTCTTTGTTTTTGCTCTCTTTGGTCTCTTTCTTTTTCATAAAGGCTRTTTGGCAAGTAATGAGGCTTTGCCATAGTGCCTTCCTTCAGGGTTTTTTTGGTTAGCTGACGAACCACAATAGTTTTCTAGAAAATCAATTTTTGTTTTTAATTAAAAATCGGCTTATGTAATAGTCATTTTAGTGCGATTCAGAGATCTGTGTACTGGGCCTGATCAATCAACTGTAATGTGTACATACAGGCTGGGGGGTGGGGGGGGGCAAAAGCGACCCACTAATTAACTCTGGCATTGACYGAGGAGGAGGATTCTCTTAATATTATTCCTTTGTGAGTTATTAAAATACAACAATTTCTGGTACTCTGGTATGCTTAAGCATACATATTCCCACCCTACAACAAGGGTATTTCCCTTTTTTTCCCCACTGTTCAGCCTTGTCTGTGTAGGTAAGYGGTCCTTGGCCTCTCAGCTGAAGTTTCTAAGAACAAGAGCACTARGCAACACTGAATTATCCTGGAAACGACCAGTAACAGCCTTCATCCCTTTGTTTTGCTAACCCCGACCTCTCTGTCAGCGAGTTAGTTTTGTTTTACATCCGCTTTTGGGTGAAACTGCCAGCCGTGGGACTTCGAAACGCTTTTAAACCCAACCACACTGTTAGCAGCATTTAATCGCTGTTGTCTTGAACTCCCTCGAGGAGGCAACTTTAYGGAAGATGGCTTCTTCTGCGGTCTCTGTTTGCCTCCCGAAGTATCCGCGACCTCCGTTCAGCACTTTCCCGTCTGTAGTTTTCTCACATTGCGCATGTTGCCCTCCTGCCATCTTCCCAGCAGGTTCCCCTTTGCCGCTGCGCTGCTGCCAACCTCCGCTCCCCCGGGCCGTACCGCTCCCCCGGGCTCTGACGGGAGCCCCGCCTCGGTGCGGCCGAGCGCGGGAGCCGCCCCGGCACCGCCCCCGGGCGCTTCCCCCGTGCGGGGCGGGCGGCCCCGCCGCCGGGGGCTCGGCAGCGGCGCAGGGCGGGATGCTCGGGGCGCGCTGCGGCCCTCTGCCTCCGACGCCTCGGCTCCTCCCCTTCGAGTACCCGGGGCGGGGCTGCGCTTGCTGCAGGAACCTGCCCTTTAAGAGCCGCCCCCCGCCGCCGCCGCCGAGCCCCGAGCCGCCGCCCGAGCCCGCCCGGCGCCGCCATGGTCTCCTGGATCATCTCCCGCCTCGTGGTGTGAGTGCGGGCGGAGGGATGTGCAGGCCGCCGCGCAGGGCCCGTCCCCGGCAGGGGCGCCGCGGGGGGACGGGGCCGCCGCCCGGAGCGGGGCTGCAGCGGGGCCGACGGTTCCGCCCCGCGGGACCGCGCGCCTCGGGAAGGGGGGGGGCGGCTGTGGGGCGGCTGTTGTCTCGCAGGCGGCTGCGGCCGCGCACCGGCGGGTCGGCGCAGGCTGCCGCGGCCCAAGGGCGGTGCCGCGGTGGGGGCGGCCGAGCCCCGCCTGGGGCGGTCGGCGGGGGACCGGCGTCCCGCCGGGAGCTCCCCGCGGCGGCGGGCGGAGGCAGCTGGCGGCGCGGGACGCCGCGGAGCGCTGAGGGGTCTGTTCTTCCCGCAGGCTGCTTTTCGGCACCCTCTACCCCGCGTACTCCTCCTACAAGGCCGTGAAGACGAAAAACGTGAAGGAATATGTGAGTAGGGGGGGGCGGTACCGGCGCGGCCCCCGCCCTGACCCCGGCGGCTGCCCCGCCAGCCCCGGGCCTGGCCCCGAGGCGAGGGCTCTCCGGCTCCGGGGGGCCTCGGCTCAGCCGGGCCGCCTGAGCAGCGGCCCCGGCAGCCTCTGGAGAAGCTGCCGAGGAAGGGCGCTTACTAAAATGGGAGGTTTCAAACCGTAAAGGTGGGCAGTTTTTTCTTAGGAGATGCTGAGTGAGGAAGGGAAAGTGGGGGAACCATTGCAGTCTGGAAGCATCTGAAAGTCCAGGACAAGTTCTTTCCTCTAACTTTATCCTTATCTGTGTCCTTTTACTGCTTTTTCAGTACTGCTTTTGTTTTCTTCCAAAAGGCTGAGTAATTTTGCTTGGTTCGTGTCTTTCTATCAACCTGGCTTGTGATCAGTGTTTTCTGTTGGTCAAGACTTCATCCTCCTTCCTTTCTGGAATCGTTTCCCCTTCTCTCTGTCTACGCCATTGTTACAATTACCATATTTAAAACACCAAATGCTTTTTAGTGATGTGATGTGTCATCCTCTTACAGAAGAGGTGTTCTAAGTTGATCAGTGGAGACAAGAGCGATTTGGTTTATGGGTGGGATGAGTTTCCGTTTATCTAGAGCAAGGAATAATCTGATGGAGAAGTAACATGGGTGAATAGGATATAATTTGTCAATATTGCTTTGTGGTGCAGTCTGAGACTCTTCATCCAACTGGCTCCGTTTCCTCCTTACAAAATGACACGTCAACAATAAATATTGCAGGATATAGTCATTTTTTGTCTCATGTTGCTTCAGTCCTCTAGAATTGCCTAGACCTTTCCTACGTGTTGGCTTAAAATTCAGCCCGCTGTTTTATGAAGGAGATGCCAGCTGAGGTGAAAGTCTCGCTCATAGTGGACAGCTTTGCAAACCACAACACCTGGCTGAGGTGTTCTGGTGTTTGGGTTTGTTTGTTTTTTTTTAGTACTGGTCTCAGCAGAGAGGTCGAAATGTGAATTTCAGGAGGTATTGATAATTGATGCAGTGTTTTGAGTGAGTATTAGAGATATAGACAGAAATACGATGAGCCTTACTAAACTTTGAAGTTTGTTAGTAATAATATTAGAAACTGCAAAGAAAGCATGAAAGAAACTATCTGAATAATCGCATGATCCTGTGACTTCATAGTTATCTTTGAAGTTATGTATGAACTAGTATTATATTACTATTGTCTTCTCTGGCCTTCCTCTCCTCTTTCCTTCCAGTTGCCTATGACCTTCATTTGTTGTATGAAATGCATTTTTTTTTTTACCCGTAATTTTATTCTGGCTCATGAGTGTCTGTCACAGAATGATTGTGTTCCAGTTACAGAATCTGTGTTAACTTTAAGACAGACTCAGATTTCAGTTTCAGATTGTTCTGTTGAGAACTTGAGAGGGGGAAAAAAAAAAAAGTCATTTTTTAAAACAACCTTATAGCATCCTTGTTCTGGAGCGCAAAGACCCGGTAAATATGGAGCCTTTGAATTTGTAGGCATTCTTTACAGTAAAAACCTGCTTATTTTCTGTGGGTAGGTTAGCTGTTGAGGTACATAAATGCGGTGTTTCCTTGCAGAATGTAAACATTGTGTTGATCTGATTTTCTTTTGGTAGGTGTTACTTAAATTGCTGTAAGACTTCCCTAATCCGATGGTGAAAAAGAAATGAGATGCAGTACTTGAGTATCATAAAGTTGTCTTAACAACAATATCAACTAATTGCCCGGTTGTAAGCCCCACTAGGGCTGATGTGGAAGAGTATGGCATTCATTTTTGGGTTTTGTTTAATTGATACAGTTTTCTTGAAGTAGATAGTTCTGGATTGCTGCAGCAGAATATTTTCTCTTGTTTTTTATTTTCAGTGAAAATACTGGAGTTGGTTCAAGAAAATGTATTTGAACTGCTAAAACTGATCTCTCTATATAATTTATTTCTCCTTGAGAGGACTACATCAGAAGTAAGCATTTAGATGTTGGACTGCCATCTGCCTAATACACTTACCTTTGGAGGGCTTCTTCCTTCTCAACATAAGTGGAAAGACGGGGAAAAAACAATTTTGTTAAACACAGGAAAGGGGGCCAATATCTGTTCAAGCTGCTCTTCTTGTGAAAAGTCAGTGGAAAACTTGAATGCTGTGCTGTAAATTTTCAAAACCAGTTGTGTCTATGTATTACTACTGGCTTATAGTGCTTAAGGACCAACATTGGTGGGGGAGAAAGATCTTACAGGTCTATCTGTGCTAGAGTGTGATGAAGATTGAGTTACACAGACCAAGCTACCACAAGCAGTCCAGCAGTGGCATCAGAGTACAGTGCAAACTTGCTCTTCTCCCGCAGCATGAGATACACTTATGATAAGTCCTTGAGCAGCTGTGACAAACTGCTTCTAGTAGCTCGGACTGTTTTAAAAGTAATTTCTTTTTACGTGTCATCTTCAGCTTTGGTCAAATCTACATTCCAATTATGCTTTTGCATTTACTCAATTTATTTAGGTCTTGGTGCAAGTTGGGGAGACTACGTATGTGCAGTTCGCTGAAGTTGGTGGTCATCAGCTTGCGCAGCAAAGACCTTACTCCTTTTTAATGGATTGAAAAAAAAAATATAGCCTGGTTTGACCCTCAGTTTTTGAAGGTGTTTGTAATCTGTGGATTAATCTGTGGATTACAAACATCGTAAGAAAAAAAATTAGTGATTCCTCCCCTCTGCTTTCTGCTCTTCTAGTTTCTGGTTGTCTGCACTTCAGGGACTTCCAAAGCTAGAAGTTGGATCCTTCTACTTTATTTAACAGCTATATTTCTTTCTGTCTTTGGCTGTAGAGCATAGGGTGAAGGGTGGCAGGAGGAGACAGAGGGCAAGAGACCTGCGTTCAGCATCAAAGATGTGAACACGCGGTTTATTTAAACAGTAACAAAGCAATGTTTTCTGTTCTTCTCAGTTCCTCTTGTACTACTCCTGAGCATTCTGTTAGCAGAACGAAAAAGTCTAATGAGCACTGAGCTCATGGTTTCCTGAGGCTGTCTACAGTGACCAGTCCYGAGTGGCATGAGCTAATCTATGTAACCACAATAGTTTTCACTAAGAAAAAGCAGACACTGTAAGTTCATTACTTTGTATTTAATGACATTTAGCGACAAAATGTCAACTGGAGATCAGTCAGTATAGATCCCTTTCTGAATCCTTTAATCAACTCATACCTGATCGCCTGGATAGAAAAGTATCTTCTGCACATTTTGTCATCTTATTATTCGCAACCTTTTCCAGATCTTTCATGAAGATGAGCAGCACAGATCTCAAGACTGATTCCTGTGGGATTCCACTGGTAACTTTCCTCATTGTGAAAAATGGCCGTTTATTTTTATCCTTTGTTTCCTCTCTTTTAACCAATTGTTAATCCTCAAAAATCCCTTCCTTTTTATCCTTGACAATTTAGTTTGAGTGTTTATTTAGGCCTGTTGGAAACTTTGTAGAAACTCCATACACCCTGCCTGTAAGGGAAGCACTATAGCAAGAGCTTATGGAAACCTTCTAAGAATTCTGCTACATTTGTGAGATTATTTTTTTTTCTGCAAAAAACATATTCTTCATTATGTTATATATATCTATGTATCTGCTAATTGCTTTTATTATTATTGCCTTCATTTTGCCTAATACTGAATTTACTGGTATGTAGCTTCTCTGAAATCTCTTGCCCATTGGGATCCCTGTTTGCCACCTTTGATTTGCCATTATTCACACACTTTTTCATATAAGAGCTGATTTATGTTGCTGCATTGAAAGGTTAATAATTCGTTTCATAGAGTTGCTTGAGAAGTCAAGTGAATGGCACATGGTCCAGTCCAAACTGATGGTACAAGAAGAAAAAAAAAAAGGGCAGGAGAGCGCCATAAAATACAAGTTTTGCTACTTTCTGTTGTGAAAAAATGGCACAATAAAGTGGAAATAATTTGGGCTACTAGCCACTATCTTCAAAACCATCCACTGTGTTAGAAGGATTGGAGGCAGCATAATTTTGTTGGGTTTTTTTGAAAGTTTTGGAGGGTCTTTCAAGAACAGATCACCAGATTTTCCAACATGTACAAGTTTGGGGAAATATATGCTTTTATAACTTCATTTGCTGTAACAAAGACTGTCACTAAACTGTTCATGTAATTTTAATATATGGATTAATGTGTGGATTTAATATGTGGAATTTCCTTGATGCAGTTTAGTTTTCCTTTCCCGTTCGTGATGACACTAAGAATGTTAAGTTGCTTTTAGCAAAGGTGACCTTTCCATTTATCTGCTACTTACATTTATTTTTACTCTTTAACAGCACAGAAAACTGGCAATTTCCCTTATAAGTTATTGACTCTTCTGCTATTGGAAATTTTTGGGTAGCACTTTTTATAATTCAGCTGGTTCCTCTTTAGGAATAATTGGCCTGTAGTTGAGAGACTTGTTACTAAAACAGCAGAGTGTAAGTGTGTGTGTGTTAAGGGGGAATTATTTTATGTTTGCTTTGAAAGAAATACCTACTGCTCCAGAGAAAGGTGTGAGGAAGTAAGGAGATAGATGATAGGCATACAGATGTGCCGTAATAGCGCAAAGGACACTTTGTAAACTATACTCAAGACCTTAAACAATAAGATAAAGTTGATGTGGCATGTTCTTTGCTTGCTTACCTCTCTTCCTGAGCCTTTATTTAAAAAGAAAAGAGAAATGCTCATCTAATTTCTGGGAGTAATGATTAAGGCAAAGAATGCTTATTAATGAGTTAGAGCAAAATACTATATATGTTGGTTTGTGGTTTTTTTTCTTCCCCAGAAAAAACTTTAAATCCAGAAAATATAGGGCTACAGTTGAACCTAAACTTTTGCATGTGTGTGTATATATATTTACTACAATAATCATGATATATGAAATACTATAACTTCTTAAAGTGAACTGCTTCCTCTTTTTAGATAGCTTATGTGGGCCTTTAGCACTGTTGCATTATGACATTGCTGGAGAGCAGGCATTCATCAGTGTATCTGTATGCATTTATCTATTTGGAGCACATTAATCCTACATGTTTTCCCAAACTGTAATGTACCATTTAGTATGTGATCCTCTCCATTACTGACTATATATGCCTTCTTGTGGTTGAATTCATCTTAACATGTGGAGGTGATGGGTCATTTTTACTGAGAAGACATTTAGCTTTTTTCTGGGTTCTGATGGATGTCTACTGAGTGACTGCTCTTTTGCAGGTGAAGTGGATGATGTACTGGATCGTGTTTGCCTTTTTCACCACCGCAGAAACACTCACAGACATTGTTCTTTCCTGGTGAGTTCCTTGGTGGCATGGTTTTTTTTGTTGGTTGTTTTTTGAAGAAGAGAGGAGTAGTGTTAGGATGCTAAGAATAAACTGTCTCTCCTTTAGGAGTTTTCAATACCTATGAAGAGTCTGCAGGTTTGTAGATACTGTGGGTAGCAGCTGCTGTCTTAGCTGTTTTGTCTCCTATACTTGCAAACAGTTAGGATAAGTACACAGCATCTGTAAGAGGATCGTCATCTGTTCATAACATAAAATATTTTTGAGAGGCTGTTAATGTGAACTGGTGAAGTTTGAGAAATGGTGGTCTGAAAGACACTTAAAAAAGAAAGATGGTAGAAGGAAGGGACCTGTTTTGCGTTGCGAGCCTGTTGTGTGGAGGAGCAGATCAGATGCATGTCTGCGCTCTGAGTGGTGGTTTGCATGATGAAATTCCCTTCCACGGGTGGGGTGGGGTGGAGTTGGGGGAAGCAGGTTCTTAATCCTTTCAGTGCTGTGTGTCATGCTTGGCAATATGGAGGCCTCCAAAAATGACAAATAATGTTACATGTCTTCAACTGAACCTTTTCAACAGGGTGTCTTCAGTTTCTTCATTGCTTTAGTGTTCAAGCTTTGCATACATCTCTGAAAGAATACTAGTCAAGAGGTCATCTTTTAAAGAAATGTGAAATGGCTACACATGCCTTACAAAAGTGCTCAGCAGTTTTGCCTCTTCCTGCATAAATTTTGAAAAGCAAAGATCTAAAAAGTACAAGAGCTTTGGCTGGTTCACATACTTAAAATGGACCACTGGAAACAGAAGTCTCTTACTAATAGAGACAGTAGAAAGTTTGCATTCACTTGTTTCAGTCTCTGCTACTGTATCTTCCCAGAGACTTTATTGGATAAGGGTTAGAGATGAAAGGCTTAGATGCTGCCTGCTCTTTTTCATTTACACTGATCTTCCTTTTGTGTTTTATCTGAGGAGTACCTACTGGAAGTTTCAGAGCCATCAGCCGTAGGAGGAACTTGAGATTTATTGAGATATGTAGTTGAAAACTTTAGAAAATGAGAGGGAAACTAATGTAATACTAACATCCAGTGGATACTCTCTGAACAAACGTCAGAATGATGAGAGTAGCTATCGGATTGTAATTTGGTGTGTTTGCAGGGCTGAGAGATGCCCTGTTTATGGAGTTTTCATGGCTATGGATGAAAGACTAAATGAGACTCGAAGAAGGTATGTCCTAGGATTCCAAAGAGGGTTCTGCTATTCTGACCTGATATATTGATTCTTTTGTTTCTGAGCCTTTATCTTGCCTTTGCTCTTTCTGCCTATGCTGCTCTCTACCAGTTATCTCCACCTCTCTCTGTGCTGATCTTGATTCCAGTTCTCCATCTTTCTCTCTCTCTCTCTCTCTTCTGTTTTTTTTTCTTCCCTCTTTCTCTCAGGTTTCCCTTTTATTTCGAGCTGAAAATCGCATTTGTGATTTGGCTGCTCTCCCCTTACACCAAGGGCTCCAGTGTCCTCTACAGGAAGTTTGTGCACCCAACGCTCTCCAATAAGGAGAAGGTACTCGCTTGTTGTTAGAAGATGCTGACCTGTCTGGGAGCTGGCTGACTTCTGATTCAGTTACGCCACAGTAGAAATGAAATGCGTGAATCATGCTTGTGCTGACATTAGTGGATGTAGAATGATTGTGTCTCTGGCAGTGATGTCACACTGCAGCTTACTGAAGGTTGTAACGTAGCCAGTAGCTCGCCTAATGCTTAGAAAGCATGTTTGGCTAACCCAGTGTCATGAGCCCTTGTAGTCACTGTCAGTAGTTAAGCTCTTTGAATCGCGATAGGAGCAGCATGTTCTGTAGCCATGCTGTTTTTTCACATTGTCAGTATAAGCAACTGCTTTGTTTCAGTTGCTACAATTCGGACATAGCATACTTTACTTTAAGTTGCATTTGCAAGCTGTCTGTAAGTAGCAGAGAAACCGCAGTTAATTGATCAATGACAGCTGATGCTGCTAGCCTGGAAAAAAGCATCCAGATGAGCTTTGGGTTTTTAAGGGTGATGGTGGGGAGACTGTTCATGTTTGTAACGAGGAGCTAAATGCCATGTTCCACATTGCCTTCCTAGGAAATTGATGAATACATTACTCAGGCTCGTGACAAGAGCTATGAAACCATGATGCGAGTTGGCAAGAGAGGGTTAAACCTTGCTGCCAATGCAGCAGTTACTGCAGCTGCAAAGGTAATGCAACACCTTCTGTAACATTCAGGAATTCCCCAGCAGTTTAGCTTTGTGTGCCAGCAATTAGTGCTGTGGGTCTGTTAGGGATGCTGGTACTTGTTGGCACCGATCTACATTTCCTTTCCTCCGGTTTGCCTTGCAGTTAATCCTATCCTTTGACTTATGAAAAGTGGAGGGAGAGTGGAATGGATTTTGSTTTAACCTCTTCCCTGTTGGTCTTGGGAGCATGCTTTTCTTTTTCCCTTCTTTGTTTTTTGAGTGTACCCTGGTGGGGAGTAGGGCACCTTTCCTCTTATTCTGAATGATCCCATGTGAGATGATCTTGGTGAAGGTGAAGTGCCCTTGACCCTAATTTTTATGTCCTCTTAGGGCCAGGGAGTTTTGTCTGAGAAGCTGCGAAGTTTCAGCATGCAGGATCTCACTCTGATCCGAGATGAAGATACTGTGCACATGCGAAGCCACGAACCACAGCTGCACCCCTCTGGTGGGAGTCTTCTTGAAACCATTGAGGATTCAGGTACAGAACACCCCTGCTGTATGAGGCCCATTGTATGAGGCCTCATATGGTGAGCCAGAAGGGGAGGAGGGATTCCCTGGGCTTTTCATGCATTGGGTCTCAGAAGGACTAGAAGATTCCAAATTATCTGGAGAAGTTGCGTTGTCTTCCCCAGTCCCTTCCCATCTACTAACACATCTCTGTACTTTTTGGATTRTCCTCCTTAAGGATTGTTGACATCTCCCTTCCATGTGGTCCTTCAGGATGGGCCATTTTAGACTTCATGTGATTTTTCAAAAATATTTGCTAAAACTTTCTCTCTTGTTCCTTTAGCTTCCTGTTACTCCTCAGGAGAGGAGAGCAGCGTGGCGCAGAGGTCTAATGGAACCCCATCGGAGACTAGAACAGACCCATCAGATGAAGATGCAGGAGACAAACTTCCTAAACGTACCCAGAGTCTCAAAACTCCTAAGAAAGTGATGAAAACTGAGGTGAGCTGGTGTGTGAATTATTTCCAGCACAGAYATTGATTTGTGAGCTTTGTTGGAACGCTCTGGCTTCCTCGGTGCATTTAAAAGCTGTTTATATCAACTTCGTTGGACTAAGTCTTTTCTAGTTGAGTCCTGCATCAGAGGACTTGCCGTCTACTTGCTATACTAGTCTCTAGCTTTTGTATTTTTATCATGCCTGTAAGCCTCTGTCATAAGCCAGGACCCAGCTTTGCTTTCTTTCAGGTTTTGTGTTGAAGGGAGGGGCATTAGATATTTTTAACATGTTTTRTGGACTATATTCTCTCTCCTGTCTGTTACAGTCTGAATATATAATGCTACTGTGACATTAATCCCCGAGACAGCCACTTTCTCCTCATCTAAAATGCAACGSTTCTGTACCCTCTTAGGCCTTCCTGGACTTCTGCATATTAGATATGGGGGAAATGTAATTTCCACCTCCACACCACTCCCCATCCCCCTGCCTCCCCCCCTGACCCCCCCAACCCTGGGGTTTTGTCTTGAAGTTTGGGTAACTAGTCATTGTTGAGCTGTCCCCTCCGTATGACCGTGTGATGATCCAAGATATTTACAGCCATTCAGATGGGACATGAGTTGCCTGTATTCTTATTATTAAAACAAACCATACACGAAAATAAATGCAGTTGTRTCCAAGAGCCATTTTAACTTAACAATCTTTTTTTTCACCTGTTGGTGTGTTTTGTAGAATATGCTTTTTGAGGTGCTACTTTCCAGCTTTTGACTCTTATTTGAATGTTTCTTGTGGTTTGATTTGTACGTGATAAAATTCTTCTCCCTTTTTGTGAAGTTGGGGTCCTATTTGCTTGATTCAACTCAGACTTCTAATTTTATTTTTTGTTTTTATTTAAGATAGAGTGCTATATGACTGGCTCRCATTGTTGAGCTTGTCAGGCTAAATATTGAATAATTTGGAGGAAAGTAATTGCTTAGAGCATCATTTTAAGTCAAACTGTTAACCTGATTTTACGGTGTACAGGACACCTTTGCATGTGATTAAGTACTCTTTGTAACAGAATCCCAGAATAGTTGAGGTTGGAGGGGACCTCTGGAGATCATCTAGTCCAAGCCCACTGCTCCAGCAATGCCATCTAGAGCCGGTTTGTCAGGACCATGTCCGTATGGCTTTTGAATATCCCCAAGGATGGACACGTATGCCTAAAGATGCATTTAAAATCAGCCTGGATCATTTTTAAATTCCCAAGGCTTACTTCTGAGTTGACCCCTCTGCTTTCTTCTCCAGCATATTAGACAGGAGCAGGGAAACAAGAGGAACAAAATTTGATTCCAAGCTTCCTAGTGAGGAATTTTCAAAGTGAAATTGTGAAAAGACAGTAGCAACTYTTCTGTGCTGTTTATTGTGAATACAGAAATTCTGATAAAGCCCTTTGCAGGCATATTGGTTTTTACACTCAGTCTGTTTGGATCTTTGGTTCAGATGTAGGAATTGTAGGAGGTCTGTCTGAGATCTCTGAGGTTGCCCGGAAGGGCTGGATGCATCRTAGATCATAAATGCACTTTTCTTGCCAATATCTAGAATGAAAGGCACTGGAGTAAAGTGTGCAAACTAATTCAAGATGTTTCTACATCTTTCAGAGAACAGCATTTGGGATGGCAGTCAAGAAGCAGAAAAGTTATAGCAGTGAAGTGTTATGTGAATGCTACCAGTTAGAAATATCTTTGTCTAATCTTTTGTCGAGACARCTGACTTCGATTTTATTATCACACTTGTCCTGTTGTAGAATGTCTTCCTCTCCTGGTTGCTATTTGATGGATATGCTCAGAGTGATTTGTTTACTAACAAAAACCAAATGGAATGGTTAGAATCATAGAATCATAGAATAGTTTGGGTTGGAAGGGGCCTTTAAAGGTCATCTAGTCCAACCCCCCTGCCATGGGCAGGGACATCCTCCACTAGATCAGGTTGCTCAGAGCCCCGTCCAACCTGACCTTGAATGTTTCCAGGGATGGGGCATCTACCACCTCTCTGGSCAACSTGTGCCAGTGTTTCACCACCCTCATYGTAAAAAAATTTCTTCCTTAYATCTAGTCTAAATCTACCCTCTTTTAGTTTAAAACCATTCCCCCTTGTCCTGTCGCAACAGGCCCTGCTAAAAAGTTTGTCTCCATCTTTCTTATAAGCCCCCTTTAAGGATTAGAAGGCCGCAATAAGATCTCCCCGGAGCCGCCTTCTCCAGGCTGAACAACCYCAGCTCTCTCAGCTTTTCTTCACGGGAGAGGATTTCCAGCCCTCTCATATTTTTTTTTGTGGCCTCCTCTGGACCCGCTCCAACAGGTCCATGTCTTTCGTGTGCTGAGGACCCCAGAGCTGGACGCAGCACTGCAGGGGGGTCTCACCAGAGCAGAGCAGAGGGGCAGAATCCCCTCCCTCGACCTGCTGGCCACGCTGCTTTGGATGCAGCCCAGGGTATGGTTGGCCTTCTGGGCTGTGAGCGCACATTGTCGGCTCATGTCCAGCTTTTCGTCCACCAGTACCCCCAAGTCCTTCTCGGCAGGGCTGCTCTCAATCCCTTCATCCCCCAGCCTGTATTGATACCGGGGGTTGCCCCGACCCAGGTACAGGGCCCTGCACTTGGCCTTGTTGAACCTCATGAGGTTCATACAGGCCCGCTTCTCGAGGTTATACAGCTTCTTGAGTTAAATAGCCTTTTTGGAATAATGGATGACATGGATGGGGTCATCGTGTTGTAGCTGTTTTGTCCTATTTTCACTCTGCATTCTTGTATCTTTCTGTTAGACGTTTAGGTGTTCAAGTAAACTAACCTAAGGTGCCTCTTTTTCTTTTTCCTCAGCTTCCAGTAAGAAGTGTGAAAGCCCGCCCTAAGAAGAAAGCTGCAGGCTCTCTTGCTTCCGGCGAGTCATCCTAAGGAGACCTCCCCCTCCCCAGCACCTGTCTCTGTCCCGGGATTTGCCTGTCACTTTTGAGGGGAAACTCCCCAAAGGAAGGGAGCTGAGATTCATGTACATACAGATACTGCTTTGTAGAGCTCATTCCAAGGCAAGGGGGAGGCTGGGATTCAGAAAATGGAGTAGAGGATACGCATCCTCAGGAATTTTCTCCTTTTCATCTCTCTGTTGGAGGGAATGCTGATATGTCTGTACATAGCCTGTTGCTTTGGAATTCCCACTGTATAACCCTAGTTGGGGAGAATCTTTGCTGGAAGAACTGACTAGGGTTAGAGACATCCATTGCACAGAAGCTGGAAAAATATTAGACACTGGAGTTCCACAGGGGTGGGTGGCTCCCTAAAATGTCTTATCTTGCTCTGGGTATTCTTCTGCAGCTGTGTGTTGTTAAGAAGTACCCACCATGATTCATCCTCCTTAAGAATGGACCATACCTGTCATGTCCATCCCCTTTGAGAAGGTGACTGAAATGATGTATGCTGAGTGCTTTTGAACATAAAGGACTAGCTCATGGGAGGAGTATGCTAGATCCCCGTTACTAGTACTGGAAGATGAAGAGGTTGTTTTTTATTTTATTTTTTCTGGAAGGTGAAGGGAGATAATTAAAAAACTGACTAATGAAGAAAATGTGCTGATACATGCACATGKGATGGAATAGATACAGGTATCTGTAAGAGTTAACTACTGAGAAGGAAAGTTGGGCATCTGTAAGATTTTGGCTCTTTTTGAAGCTGCTTGAATTTTATTTCAGGTTCTGTTGTTCATTTTGAATCCTGTGAGAGCATCAGAGTGAGGTGAGTCCCATGCAGTGGGAARAGTTGGCAGGGAGATTGTTGCTTTGCCGTTTAGAGGTTGAACGCCATGTCATCCTGATGCTTGTTGCTACAGACAAATTCTTTTATTTTAGCACATGGCTGGGGAAAATCTGGCTCAATGTAGTCTGTAGGCATACTTGAGAATTTAAGAAGCCCTTATCTCTCAGCTTCATGAGATCCAGTCCTCAGGGCATGAGAACTGATAAATAGCTGATGTATGAATTTCGCTAATTCCAGGATTCCATTTATGGGGGATAAAAAGCAGTGAGTAGGACACAATACTGTGATTAATCAGTCCTCTTGCTTTATCCTACTGCAGCCCTTGCACAAATTTTCTGTCTGACCGTGTGCCATATTTATCAGTGTCCCGAGACTTGAGCAATATGTAACACTTGGGACAGAACTACATTGAATGTAGGATATGTATCGTGAGAGTGAAATTGCAGTGCTGCAAAGAAAACTTGCATTCATGCCAAGCCATACTGGATTCTAATCTGTTCAACATTGTTGAGGGAAGATCCCCCATACACATGCCAACAGAATCAGTGGGAATTTATGAGATGAGTAGGGGTCCTGTTGTTGAGATCGATAATGGGGGAGCACTGTTACAGACATGGTTGTCTGAATGAATACTTGATGGTCTTAATCTTTACTGAAACTAGTTATCAAAGGAACCTGGCTCCTCTTTCCCTGCTGAAGACCATTCTTAGCTCTAGATGCAGGCATTTGTGTTTGCCCATGTCTTTTGCTGTCACATTTCTGAAATTACAGTGGATTCTTCACAGAGGCCAGTGTTTTGCTGTTGACAATGTATAGAAGCACTTCTGCAAGTAACGTTCCACAAGTATTTCTGTCCTAAAGAATAGCCCTTCAAAAGTTTGTAAAGTTGAAGATTAGGACTGAATTTTTTCTTGTTTCCCATTGTCTTGGTGGCAGATTGTTATGAATTGACTAGTTATTTTAGAAAACGAATTAAGTTGGTTTTATTTTTATTTGTAGCTTTTAAAAATTTCAGAAACTTGCATCTTGTCAAAAATACTTGTCCTAAATTATCCACAAGGCCTTATCCAAAAGATGGTAGAAAATCCTTGATTTGGCTTTGAGTTTCGAGTTTCACAAAAAAAAACAAGTATTTTGTTCTTTTTGCTTTGTTAGTAAACATTGTATATGTGTCTCACTAGTACATGCAAAGGCATGTCCTGAAGCAGGGATTCTTTCTGTTTCCAAAGGAAATTCCTCTCTCCATATGAGGGATAAAAATCTTAATTGATTATGTGGAAGATTCAGTTGTGAGGGATTGCCATCCTAGATTTTACTGTACTGAACAAGATAGAACCATTATTCTCTATATACCAAGTATCTCTATGACCGCGTTTCTTGGGAAAAAAAAATTTTTTTTTTTTTTTTGCTAAAAATTTCCATAGCAAATTATTTATGTAAATCATTGTGAGGAACTTGATTTGGAAGCCAAGGATTGGTTAGTCTCCCCTTATGCTGATCTTCGTGCCCTTTCCTTGTGCGTGTGTTGTGATAGTCTCGGATTACTCGGTTTTCATACAGTGACTTTCTAGAATGTTTTCTAGAATCAGTTCATTTGTAGTAACCCTTCCTGCTTTGAAGCACAGGAAGAATTTCTGAAGACTCAGTTTTGGCATTTGGGTTTAGCTTTGTCTTCCTGAGCTAGGTCCTGTGCTAAGTATCTTTTACTTAGCTTTGATGTTTGATGTCATTAGCCTGTGGGTAAGTACGGGTCAGCCTTACTCTGACTTCTGTTGTACAGGGGAATTAAATGACATCTGGTTGTAAGAGAGAGTCTGGAGTAGAGTCAGGGACTATTATCTAGTGTGTGATATCAAGCTGATGATGTCAAGCAGCAGAACTTACCCAGAGCAAGAACAAAGTCTTATCATGGACACTATTTTCGTCTTCCAGTGCAAATGTGACTGCTAGATTGTGCTCTGCTTGATCAAAGCCTTTGCAGATCTCCCACCACCCATGTGACCTCTTAGTGAGTTTCTAGATACAGTTCTGCATTGGATGGCATGGTCTTGCATAGAAATTCTCTTGTTAATGAAAACGCTGAATGTGCTGTTTTGATAAAATGCTTTTATCAGCTGTTGTTCAGTGTTTTCAGCAGGAAATGCTGCAATGTARTTTCTCTTCAGTATCATCTGTGGGCTTCATTGTGCAATTAAGCAAATGGTTAAATCTTCACCTAGCAGTAGAACCCTTTGTGTTCAGTAAGTGTTTATACCCCTTTCCTAATATGCCTGGACACAGAGAGAAACGCAGTAAGAGAGAATGATACCTGAAGTTTGGGGGTGTGGGGGCATGGTACGTGCATGTCAAACTTCGTGTGCCTAAAAATTAACCTAAARTACCTGTACCATGAGATACGAAGTGAAACCATGACTGCCTTTTGGAAACAAATGTTGTACCTCCACGCTTTTTAATAYTACGAGTCAGTGTTCTGCAGTTGGAAGAGAAAATAGTGAAATGTCGTTTCCCTTCTGAGAAACTTAATGATTTGCCGCATAGAAGGGAAGAATGTTTTCTTGCTTGGCAGTGTCCTCCATGGTGGGTAAGAAATAGGAARATATAGGGGAGACTACTGTCAGGTTTTAAACCCTACACTTCAACTAAACATCTTAATTTCTTACTGTTCTTTATCGAGTTTCTGATTCTCCAGCCTTACGTTTCTGAGTCTGGGGGGCTGATTTCTGTTAGACTAGATTAACTTCCTTGGTAGGTAGAGGGTGTATTAGAGAGAGGGATGCTGGTGTTCTTAAAATTGCAAAAGCTTGTTCTGRGGAAGCTACACCTTCCCCCGTTTTAGTGAACTGAGTTCCATTCATTGTCCTTTTGCAGTGCTGGGCTTTCTTTTTTATACATCTCTCTTGGAAGTATGGCTCCCTCACAATATACAGCCAAGTCATTTCTGCCTTGAAAAGCAAGATTTCTAGAGAACCTCGACTTTCCAGAAATTGTTATCTATTCTTTGCCATCTTAATCAGCAGGAAGTATAGTGCCTTAGGAGGAAAGTGGGATAACTGTGGAATACTCTGCTAGTTCTCTCATCTGCATGTAGCATTGTATCAAGGAGGCTTGCATGTTAACTGTGAAGTGTCATTGTATGCTTTAGAGCAGCTGTTGAATTGAGCTGTTGAGTTGAGTTTTCCTATCTGTCTTCCAAACTTGCATATAATGCTGGAAAGTGTGGCTTACTGCCTAAGAGAGAAATCTAGGGGAAAACAAAAATTCTTACCCTTCTTTCTGATGGGGACGCTGTATTGTCACATTACTCTGCTACTTGCTGGGGAGATGCTGAATCACATCTCTCTGTGACTGGTCAGTACTATAGCTTTTCTTGCTTTACCCACTAAGAATTTGTAATGTGCCACCTGGCTGAAGCATCTTGTGGTGCTGCTTTCTGAGTTGCCCTGTAAAGTCAGATATGTGGAAAACCAGCAAAGTATTCTGAAACTATATGAGCTCATAGAGTCGTTGGAGTTGGAAGACACCTCTGGAGGTCATCTGGTTCAGCCTCCCTGCTCAGACAGGGCCACCTAGAGCCAGTTGCCYGGGAGTTCCTGTGTGCTATTTGTGCTCTGGAGCCTACCATATTTAACGTTTAAGAGCTGTTATGTGCAGAAATGCATATGCTGTATGGGGATGTRCTTTAGTGTTACTGAGGAGAAAGGATTCCTGGTCACCTTTCATCTGGAATTTGGCACTATTACAAGACGCTATAAACATAACTCAGTCTTATGTTATTCATCAGTATTGTTAAGAAGCCTAGAGGCTTCAGAAGAGATCTTAAGAGGTGTGCAGAGCAACTTGTGAGAACAATTGGTTTGAACAGTAAATGAAGACAATAAACCTGCATAGCAGCTAAGAACCTGTCTTGTGAGATAGAATTAGAGTGGAAAATGGGCTGTGTACAGTGCAGAGTTGTCCAGGAAATACTGCTGRCTTTCTGATCCTCAAGCAATACTTAAACTCTGCACTCTACAGATTAGAGCCTGATTCTTCTCTTACAGCACCTCTCTCTCTGTGTCTTACCTTTCTAAGCTGGGCTTTGAGCTACGTGCATTGAGATTCTTGAACCTTTCATCACTTCACAACAGTAAAGTTTGAATTTTACCTCAGCAGGCAGCTGATGTGCAGGGAGGACCAGATGAATATCAAGTATCTCGCATCAGTTTGTAGTAGATGTGTTACGCTGGGGAAGCACCAGCAGGGAGCTCCGAAGGATACAGTCATCTGGGAAATTACCACCCACCCCCCCCAAAGCCTACATTTTTGGATGAACCAAATGCTGGACTTTGCTATGCTCATATACACAGCTATCTGTAGAATCCCAAAATTCGATGTCAGAATTGCCAGTGCTCTATTTCTGATGAGAACTGGAATCAAAATAATAGGAAGTGAAAAGAAACAGTGGCAAGTTGGTGGTTTTTTTCTGCAATTCTGCAGGTGAATTTAGGTCTTTGCTGCTTCTTTGCCTAAAACCTTTCTGTAAACCCCTTGCAAGCAAACTGTTACYTCCTTGCTCTGTTTCTCAGCTCCTGTCCTTTCATGACCTGGTTATGTTTCTTATGTTTTCTCTTATTAAGCAAGGGAATACTTCCATTTTGCTGACTGTGGAGACATGAAAAATACTGTCTTTTAGAGCTGAARTTTAGCCTTTTCCCATCATTTAGCCCTATGACCTAGAATCGTACAGTGACTTGTACCACAAGGCTGGATTCCCAGGTGGAATCTGAGCATCAATTGCCGATAGCATAGTTTGATGTATTTCCCTTTTCTTGCAGTGGGTTCTAGCTGAAATATGCTTACTGCAAACCCTTTGGACAAGAGCATTCTGTCTGCATTTAGCCAAATAATGTTAGAAGTAACAGTTGTGGGAAGGCTGCGAAAGTGAGTGAACTCTAGAGGAGCAAGAGTTCAAGTCTTCTGTAATATATAACTGTCTGAGACTATCTAAAAGATTTGTGGCAGCAGTAGAAATGCATTGCTATACTGACTTATCAAAGATGGGGAATTTAGTCATGTTCTTTGAAGCAGGTCAGGGAGGAGAGTCAGCCTGGATGGCAAGCATATAAAATTTTTACATACAAGGGAACTAAGTTTTTATCATAAGCAATGTTTGGTACCTTACCAAAAAGAAAGCAAGTTGAAAATTTTTGGTGACTTTATAAAATTGGGAGGTGAATTATCCTGATCGTCAACCCAGTATTGTACACAAACCTTTTGTATTCATGCTGCTGCCTTTTTGGGAAAGCACCGAGTTGATGGACTCCTCACTTTTGASTCCTCTGTTGGATTATTTCTCAAATGTTGTGAATGTCACATAGAGATAAATGAAATTTTTATTTTGACATGTAACCATGAATTCATGTCTAAATTCAGGCATGCTGAGCTATGTATGAGACAGTGTCGGCTGAATGAAAGCCCAGTAAGAAAATGGAGAAACTGAGACAGATCTAGCCAGGTAAAGATGACTGAAAGACCTTCCTTGAAGTGCAGAAATTAGAGACTACATAGCGATGCTTGGTTTTGATTCAACATTTTCATGACGAAGTTCCTGTTAGCACAGTGCCGCTCTAAAGGCAGTAAGGCACCGGGAGGGTTGTGAATTGCTGTTTGTCCAGCAGAGGGTATAAGCATAACATACAGTCACTGAAAATGGGCGAGCAGAGACTTGTCTGATAGCAGTTGAATTATGACAGGTTGAATATCAGTATTTCCTATGTATGAGAGTGGAGGTCCTGCTTAGGAAGGAACAAACTGGGGCTTTAATGGAGAAATACGAAGTAATACTGCAGTTAACCCCTGACTAAAAAGGCTATTTAAGCTTGCTGGGCTTTTTAATTGAGCCACTTTCCAGTGAGGCTTGCTGAGACAATAGTGTTAGAGAATAACTGTCCTCAAATCTTTTTGTTGTCCATTCAAACCATTTTCTAGCTGCAGGAAGCAGCTCTGTAAATGGCAATGTTTGTGATTTATTCCCCACCCCTTTTGCAATTAACGAGTTTCTGTGTGTTTGTGTACCTCAGTAGTGTTGYCCTAATTTATACTCTGAATTTTGTAATATTTCCTGGTAAGAAAGAATAGTTTCTTTCAATTGGATTTATATTCTGTGAAAATAGAAGCAATTTTAATCTAAAAATACAGATGTATCTAATGGTTACTATGGTAATTTGTGACCATGGCAACAGTTAGCATTCTGAAGAACAGACAGATTCTTTCTTTTTTCTTTTTTTCTCTTTTTTTTTTTTCTTTTTTTTTAAGTCAACAACCTAATTAACATTGCAAGCATTTCAGGAAAAAACACTGACTTTTTTATTTCTTAGCCATACAAGATCACATGAGTACAAGGGATTTTGACAGTCTCACATAAGATTTTTATAGAAAAGCTGATGAAGTAGGGGCTGGATGGACAGACAGTGAAGTGGATAAAAAAACTGGCTGAATGGCCAGTCCCAGAGGGTGGTGATCAGTCCCAGGAAGTCTAATGGGAGGCCTGCAGCTAGCAGCATACCCGAGGGCTCAGTACTGGCTCTAGTCCTCTGACATCTTCATTAATGATACGGGTGATGGGGCAGAGTGTACCCTCAGCAGGTTTGCTSATAAYGCAAAACTGGGAGGAGTGGCTGATATGCCAGAAGGTTGTGCAGCGAGAGGTATATAGAGTATCTGACCTTGCATCTCAAAATATATGGAAATCCTAATAGGAGCATAATGAGACAGTCTGAGATTCTTTCTGATGTTGAGAAAGAGGAGGTCTTTCATCTGCAATATCATAAATGGAGACTTACAGACTGAAGAAAGGTCCAGGACATACCAGGAGGTTACTGTAGGAAAGAGAAATAGAATTTAGAACAGGGCTGGGGATTCTTTATAGTCATACTTCGTTAAAAAAAAAAAAAAAAAATTTGATATGTTTCTGTTCTATTTTTCCATCATATGATCAGAGTTAAATAAACAACAGTGCTTCCAGGCAGGTGCTAAATTTCAACTACAAGTTGTGGATTGCCCTGATGTATTTGAGACTACAAGAGCATGCATTGCATTATAGGAAATACTTAGTAGTGATTTAAAGAGTTATATTTATAAGAAATTAATATATTATTGAGGGAGGAAGGCATGGGCTCTCATGACTAAGGCTTGTATTTAGTGAATGGCTATCTCTGCCAGCATAGAGCTAATGCCAAGGCTCTCTACTAGCAACACTCAATGTCAATTTTATAAGGAAATGTGCTGGTTATAAGTTTAGCCAAAGCCAAATCACAAGAATTTTCCAAGCTTTCTCTTTTTCCTAGGCCTTATTGGGTAATCTAGCAATTGAATGGAAATTACAGCATTGCTGCTATCACTTGCTAATTTGGGGCAATGAATATCTTGAATTATATAGAATCTAAACTGCATTTAAAAGCCAGTTTTTCTCAAAGCCAKTTGTGACCATTCTGTATTTGCCACAGGAATACAGTAACTGATCAGTGGAGCCACTGTGGTGCTCAAAGGCTATTACCTCAGAGAAGGGAAAACAGAGAAGGCCAGCCCAGACTGAACTGGTTCAGCTAGTCCAGTCTCCTGTCTCCAATGCTGCTCAATCCGTTTGATGACCAGTGGGCAGTCTGGAATTAACACACGCATTGGAAAGGCCTCTTCCTGACACTGTCACCTTTTTACCCGTGCTCTGAAGCATGGTGATGTTAAATGACTGGGTTACTGGGGTTTTTTTTGGGAGAGAGAGTTRTTTGAATTCTTTCACTAATTTTTTGTAGAGTCATTAAAAGTTTGGTCACTTGCTGCAGTAGAATGACTTAAATGTGGAAACCCAAAGGCATCCTAATCTTGTGTTGTGCTTGCTTTGTTACCCAGAGTCTTTCTAGGTATCTTTTTACATTCTCTTTTATGAAGACTGTTAAAGAAAATCATGTATTATCTCTTCGATATCTTGCTCTTTTGCTCTCATTTATTTTCTTCTATTTCAAAGGACCGTTGTTTTCCTCCATTTCTCCCCAGAGTATGATACAAAAGGTTTTATTGACGCAGATGTGCTTTCATTCCACAGGGTGGCAGCTAATCCTTATTTTCCTTCTTGGTTATTTTGACATTTCTGCTAGAAGCAGTTTTCCTGGCCAAGTTCCCCTCCGAGGCATAAGGGTCATGAACCTGTAAATACAGCCCTTCTGTTGGGGTTAAAGAGTATTTGGAAAAGCTTATTGCATTGTGTCTGTTCAGGCTGTATCAACTTGCTGAAAATTGTAGTAGCTGACAAGACAAAAAAAGCATCATCCAAGGACTAAATTTTTAATATTAACGTATTGCTACTGTTTTATGTGGGGCTCTCTTGTAAGTGGTGCTCCAAGCATAACCAAACACAAGTATATGGTGGCACCTCTAGACAAAAGTTGCTTTGATAGAGACTTAGTTATTGATGTGGGTGGGGGAGAGAGGTTCTGGGAGTTATTCACTTTTTACTTCCAGTTTATTTTCACAGCGAAATGTCTCAGATAATTTGAATTGAAATCTCCATGTGTCATTAGAATAGGTTTATGAGTTGCACGTATGGCTTTTTGTTCTTTGCTATTGASTTTACATAGTTTCCTCCCACCCCCTGCCCCAATTTATTTTTGATGCCTGTGAATGTTTTTCTTTAAAAGGCTGCTGTTTTGTTATYTTCTCAAACTGTGCTCCTAAATTGTTTTAATTTATCTCCATGTCTTTCTTACGTGTTTAGTCTTCTGCCTTTCCCCCTCTCCATTGTTGAATAAAGATATGAAAATTAATACAGAGTCCTGCTATTTCTGCCATGTAAAGATCAAGGCAAGTTTTGAGAATCTGGTTTGTCCTGGCTTTGTCTCCTCACTTAGGTRTTGCCTCTCGATTAGGTTGTGTCCACTTGCCAGCTGTTAGCCGAGGACTTGGATTCATATCACWAGTGTATTTGTTAAGTGGCCTTTTCACTCCTGCAGGTACAGATCACCGTAGAATCAAATACTATTACTGTTACGCATCTAGGAGACCTGCCTAAATTGCAACTGCAAATAACTTCTGGGGAAGACAGAGGGTGGAAAGAATTTATATGTGCAAAGTTTGAGAATGGTGAATGTCTGTTTCTGGGTGCATGTGCAGAAGCATGAATGTTTAGTCAATACTACATAGCTACTATACCTAGGCATGAAATATTAGATCGGTGAGGAGATAACTGCARTCTTGCAGGGCAGGTAGCAAGAACTCAGCTTGCTTACTGAAAAGCCTGTGGTGCAGACAGCAGACACAGAGGGTGTGTGAAATGACGAGAAAAAAATGGGCTGCGAGAAGAATTTTCTGTGGTTATCATCAACGGTTGGTCCCCCACAGGTCCCGCTAGTGAGTAAAGTGGGTAGTCAGGGCTGGCAGTTGTAGTGACTGGGGTAGGAGAGGAATTCAGCCAGCAGGGTTCTACTGGCATCTTCCGACTTGGTGTTTTGGATAGTACTGAGGTCTCAAGCTGATGGACTGTGCTCTCCATCTGGAACTTAATAACAGCAGTAATGGACTGAGTCTCCTGGTTTTGATTGAGTTGAAATCCTTTTTGACTTTGAAATTCAGCCTAGCTTTTTTTTTTCCTTTTTTTTCCCCAAGTGTAGTTTTCCTTTGGGACTCTCGTGTAGGTGGAGCCTTTCTCTTTTCCCCYCTTGTTGTCAGTTTTTCCTGCCAATGCTGTGAATGTCAAACCTGCCAGCCTTCCGCCTCCGTGGATGTCCTCATGAAGGAGGCGGATTTGCTGCTGCTTCTGTTTCGGCCAGCTCAGACTTGACATTCCCAACCCCAGYAGTCAGAAGCTGAAATGTTTATGTAGTAAATAAAAGGTGTTTGTCTGTATTTCTGGGCATATGCAAAAAATATTAYATGGTTATTTTGCTCTCTGTGTATGTCTGTGACATTTCATATCCCCACTCTTCCCAGARGACAAGTGTATATTCATGTATTCGTTGTACACGCAAATATGGTACAGCAGCACCTGACCTATGCAGAATGATTACAGGAGCAGTTAGTGAGTTGCACAGGTTTGGACTTGGAGTTTGCCTGTTTGTTAGAACACTGGCAACTCTTGAATTTCAATCTCTTCTCCTCCTGGGCTGGCAGGCCCAAGTGTAAAGTACCACTGAATTTGTGAATTGTAGGTAATAGGTTAGAGATGATTGGCAAGCAGCTTAGTCTGCTAGCACAGCGATGGAGATAATCCTTTTGGATCCCAGAGATTACTGTCTGGTCAGGAGCATTCGGCCTGGTTTATGATGTTGACTCGCTAGAGCTGTCATTATTTAATAATGTGGATAACCGTGAGGCTTTGGAACCATTCTGTGCATTCAGTGGGTCTGTGCAGTTCTCATCAGCCTGACTTCCCATGGAATGAGGGTACAATTACCTGTCCTGAGCTGGCGTGCTTTTTTTCTACCAGTTGGAGGGGGGATGATTTGTGTTCTTCCTAGCATACAGAAGCCATTAGAGTTGTTTCTAAATCATAGATGTCATTTGGCTACATAAGACAGGGATCAAAATGAAAACAAGGATACAAAGCAATGAAGTGACTTGAGTATGATGTATTTGTGATTCTGCCTTTGATTTGACATGTGAAACGRGGCCTCGTGTTCTTTCTAATGGGCCATGCTACAGGCAATGATCAGTGAAACACAGAGTTTCTTTTTAGAGCCTCTTCGTCTGCTGGCTGTAAGTGGTAGTATTGGGGTACAACGGTATATCCATGGTGTTCTGTTTTTAGCCTAAAAAATGTGGATTAATTGTTATATATCATATAATTGTGCCCAGCCATTTGGCTGCTTTTTATCTAATCTGTTTTGGTTTGCTTGTCTGTACTTTATGAAAAGCTTTTCTTGGACGGTGTTAAGTGGGCGAAGAGCCTTTTGAAATGGGTACATGTAAAGAAAAGGATCAGAGATTCTGCAAGAGAAATGAAGAATTATTTCAGGGAATGTCTACCTAAACCCTCCAAACAGCTTTTGCACATGTTTGTATATTAGTGAATTACAGGTGAAGGAAGCCAAAACTTCCGATTCCTTAGCGCCAAAGAAATATTGTCACWCTAAACTCCAGGAAAGCTGGAACAGTGAAACCTGTGCTACGAACAAATAAACATAGCTTTTTAGTTAAAAATTTATTCTCTTAATCAGAATAAATTCTTCAGCACACAAACTAAATAACTGTGATTATACATATCAAAACAGTTTTCCTGATAGACAGTGCAGGAGCAATGTGGTGCCGGTAGGAATGCAAACATGCTGTTGCTATGGAGCTTCTGCCATCGTTAGTAAAAGACACTGCAAATACTGCCATACTCAGCTTGCAGAAAAAGCAGTCATAACCATAACTGATTTTTACAGAATTCATTAATTATATGTTCTAGCAGTGAAACAGGAGAAACAGTCCCACCAAAGTAATTTGGATTCTTTTCAGAAAGTGAGCTAACTCATGTGCCAGGATTTATGGTAGATTTCCATGCAACAAGAAAGCAAAAGCCAGAAGCAGGGACAGAAGACCTTCTCAATCAGCATGTAGGTACAACAAAAAGGTGACCAAGAGGAACATACGTCGGTTGAATGAAGTCACTGTACACAGATGTACACAGCTGTGGTAGAAGAAARCACCCACCCTGAAAAGGCGACTCGAAGGAAGATGTTAAACACAAACAATTAGAACTATGAAGTCTGGAAAATCCTGCCCTGTTTAGAACTACTCAAAATAGAAGAAGAAAGAAGTAATTGAATACATTGTTTAGTTTAAGTTATTCATTTAATCCTAATTTGACACTGTCRTTCCTATAGTGCATGCATCTCAACCATGCATCTCGGATGGATTTGTGGACATAGGAGATGGTATTTTACTAAACTTTACCTACCTAAACCTTTAAATGTCATCTTATAAAATACACTCTGATTTGAATTTTGTGCATTCTGCCCGAGTGTTTTTCGGTGCAGAAGTGTTTGGTAATGRACGTAGACTCCTTAAAAGTGGAATGACCTTCTCCCGCCATGTGAGGTTATGCAAATGAAAATGGCCATAATATATATCAAATATTGATCCAGCAATTTCTTACTGCTCAGTACATCTTGTTTTCTAGAGTTCTTTCCAGGTGATTAAAGACATTATTTCTTCTTGGAAGACAGTCCTTTCAAGTTGCTTTTTTCTTTTCTTTTCCTTTTTTTTTTTTTTTTTTAAAAATACATTTATTGCCATGATTTTCTTTTAACCCTCTGATGATGTCATCCTGTATCCCTGAAATCAAATTAGTCGTTAGGTATTGTTAGATATTGTAGACTCCTTTGGTTTTCATACCTATGTTCAACAGCTTTTACAATGCATCTTAACTTGCATTATTTGGGAGTTTAATATATGATTMACTAATGACTGAAGCGTATCAGGTTTTAAAGTATTCTACGCAGTTCCCTTTCAGCAACACTTCTGTTATCTTTRTAGGTCTTTCTCAACATAATTGTTATCTTGGAAAATTAAAAATCTGGATATATAATTAAATGTGGTAAAAGTTCTTAATAAAATTGCTCTGTTCCTTTCCTTCTGAAGTTGCCTGTGAGGGAGCTTAAAGTATATAATTTCATGTCATGTATAATATGCATACAATGCACTTAATCCCAGCATTCCCAGAAATCATTTTCTTTCATGTAGTGGGTGCTTAGTATGTGACTAAAGCTTAAAAGTCAATACCATGTCTTCCTCGGTGTCTGTGAGTGTACTACTGGCCTCTCTCGTGCAGTAAATTCTGTCAGTTTGTTCTTATTTGCCTGTATTGCATGCAGAGGGCTTTGACTCCCCCACTCTAGTTGCTTTCATAAATACGTTTATATGTTTAAAATATGTTTACAAAGAAATAGCTCAAGTGGGAAGAACGTTTGTAAGGTCCTTGGCTGCTGCTYACCAGTGGATCCCATGATTTCTTTTGTCTTTTCCCTGTTCTATTTGACTGTGACTCGAAGGATGACTTGTAGCAGAATCTCTCGCACACGGGACGCAGATTGGTACCTTCCTGTCTGTAGGCCTGTGGGACAGCTGCTGGGTCTTCAGAGGTACGATGAGGCATTCATTTGCTTGAAATGGGTCTTTTCCATTGAATACCGTTTAATTTGTGGTGAGGCTAGTCTCTAAACTCTGCAGTGTTGTGAAAACCAAAATGAGTCTGTGGTTTTATGCTTGTTTTGAGACTTCCAGTTCTTTCACATATCTGTTTTGCCAGTTACTAGCCCTGCTCTAAACAAAGGTTTTTCCTTGATCTCTTTCATGAAACTATGACAAGCAAGGAACAAATTTCGTCAAATTGACCTTACAGAGATCTTAATTGCATACTCCTTTAGCTCGAGTGTTACTCACTAGGCACCTTAAAATTTGGCATTATTTTTTTTTCCTGACTGCAGAAAAAAGAAAGAACATGGGAGATACATTTCATGCTGCTCTTGAAAATGCAGCTTCCTCGTTCTAGTGAGCTGCCTAATACATTGTGCTGCGAAATTTCCATCCTTCCCCTTGTTACTGCACACAAAGCAATTATTTTCAGTTTAGCTTGACAGGCTGGTAAAGGGAAGCCATTTGAGAAGTGAGGAGGGCTGAAGTTTTGCAGAAATTCCAAGCAGCTCTGCACTGAATCATCAGCCCCAAGAGCACGGAGACATTCCACAGAAATGTCACACAGACCTTCTGGCATATTAATCAGGAAACAGCAATGAGCTTTCAGTCAGGTTGATTTTAGAGTTCTTGCTCAGTTTGGGATAAAAACTCTTAGCATTCAGTAGTAGACCAGTTTAAGCAAATCCAAGATCAAGATAAGGGTACAGACCAGACTTGGGCTATTTCAGTCAGGAGGTAGAGGGGAACCTTGCCTCTAGTGACGTGTTTATATTGCGTTTCAGTTTTATTACAGTCACACTTCTTTCCTCAGCTTTTACAAGATGGACTTAATAAAACCGGCAAGACTACCACTATTCTAACTACTATAAGATTTTTCCTATTGGGAGATGGTGATTTTGAACTTACTGTATACCTAAGCATTGGTTTATCTTTTAATATTCTGAAGTCATTTTTGCCTTCAAATTTTCTTTGAAGCAAGACTTGTGCTTTACTTTGGATTTTTTGGCACAGATCAACCTTGAGAAATAAAAGGTAAATAATACACATTCAGGAACCTGCTGAGAGGTAGGGCAGGAGATTAGCTAAAATGTCTGTAATATTTATTTTTCAAAGTACTTAAAATGTTATTGAATGCAATGCAAAAAAACCTCCTGTTCATGTACCATTGAAGTTGAATATCTAAAAATAAAAGGAAATGGAAAGGGGAAGGTTAACAGAGTGAGTGCAATACAGCCACATTGTATTTCCTCCTGCTCTACTAATKAAGAAGTACAAGAGAAGATACTGTTAAACTCTTATGTAATATGAAAATGAATTCCTTGGGCTTCCTCTGGGAATAAGAAAAAGTGAATTTAGCTCCTTTCATTGCAACCACCTAAGGTTTGTCTCTAATACATGGGAGTTTTTAACATTATAATTGCCAACTTGTGGAATTCATTGCTGCAACACATCTAAAAYTAAGGGATTTATCAGATTTCAATTAAAATCTTTAGTTTGTTCTATAGCCTACGTGACCATTCGAAGTTAAAATATTATGGTAAATGATGAAGCAAAAAAAATCCCGGGAAGCAACAACTACTGCTCTTGCTTCCCCACCCACCTGGAGATTGCAAGAATTCTAGAAGCAACGTTACCCAGACTAGGCCATGGACCAGGTCCAACGTGCATTTAGTACTCTACAGATGCATAGCTGCATATTTGTATTCTAGGAATACATAACCCAGCATTTGCCCCAAAGCACGTATCGTAGAAGGATTTAGGTTGGAAGGGACCTTTAAAGATCRTCTAGTCCAAACCCCCTTCATCCAACCTAACCTTGAACACTTCCAGGGTTGGGGCATCCACAACTTCTCTGGGCAACCTGTTCCAGTGTCTCATCACCCTCACAGTAMAGAATTTCTTCCTTATGTCCAATCTAAACATACCCTCTTTCAGTTTAAAACCACTGGTGCTTATGCTGGCACTACAGGGCCTGGTAAATAGTCTCTCTCTGTCTTTCTCATGATCTCCCTTTATCTATTGAAAGGCCACAATAAGGTCTCCCCGGAGCCTTCTCTTCTCCAGGCTGAACAACCCCAACTCTCTCAGCCTTTCCTCATAGGAKAGGTGTTCCATCCCCCTGATCATTTTTGTGGCCTCCTCTGGACCCRCTCCAACAGGTCCATGTCTGTCTTGTACTGGGCACCCCAGAGCTGGACGCAGGACTCCAGGTGGGGTGGGGTAGAGTATAGTAGAAGGAGAGAATCACCTCTYTCAACCTGCTGGCCAYGCTGCTTTTGATGCAGCCCAGGATACAATTTGGCTTTCTGGGCTGCAGGTGCACGTTGCCGGCTCATATCTAATTTTCCATCTACCAATATCCCCAAGTCCTTTTCTGCAGGGCTGCTCTCAATCCGTTCATCCCCCAGTCTGTATTGATATTAGGGATTGTCCCAACCCAGGTGCAGGCAGGACCTTGCACTTGGCCTTGTTGAACTTCATGAGGTTCACGTGGGCCCACTCCTTAGGCCTGCCAAGGTCCCACTAGATGGCACCTTCCCTCAAAATATCAACTGCTAGACACAACTCAGCTTGGTGTCATCCACGAGCCTGCTGAGCGTGCACTCAATCCCACTGTCTGTTATTAATAAGATGTTGAAGAGTTTGGGTYCCAATATGGACCCCTGAGGGACATGACCTGTTACTGATCTCCATTTGGGCATAGAGCCATTGACTGTAACTCTTCGGATGCGGCCATCCAGCCAGTTCCTTATCCATTGAATAGTCCATCCATCAAACCCRTCTCTCTCCAATTTAGAGACAAGGGTGTTGCGTGGGACCGTGTCAAAGGTATCAAGCAAGAGCAAGTGCAGTAAAATTGTGAGGTCACCACCAGTAACAGCAGAATGACTGTTTCCTGAAGATTATTGCAGAAAGCAGCGTAATGTTTTCTATCCCACAGCCACCCAGGAACCAGAAATAGCACAGTGTTAACTGAGATGAGTGGGAAATCTCAGGGCAAATATTCAAGACGGTTTTGATACGGTGTAGATACAAGTACAGTGTAACATGCTATGAACCATTTTCGCCTCAGATGACACCAACTTGCTAATCAAAAGCATGAGAAAGATGACTTCTGTAGCAGATTATTCCATAGTGGCAAAGTGCCTTGAATCTTCCTTTCACCAGCTTTACAGTTGCCGTGGGCAAGGACAGGATTACCCAGGCCTTCTTTACAAAAAAAAGCCCAAATCTGACTTCAGCCAAAAATTAAACTCTTTCTTTACTTATGGCTTGCTTTCCAAGCTGCATAGCTATGATTTCATTCTTGCTTTGATGTCTGGATCTCTGGATTGTCTGGTTTTGGCTTGGTCCTTTAACCGTGGAAGAAACTGAAGCTGAGTCAAAGGAACAATGTACATTAATAGAAGAGACCTTCTAGTTACCTTTTTTCCCAGGTAACTTGCCATGTAGGACTTGAAAAAAGTGCAAAGCTGCTCTGTTTTTATTTATGTATGGCTTACTAGAAGACAGACAAACTCTGATGTCAAATGTAAGTTTGAACAAGACTCAAAGGTAAGAGAAAGAAGAATTTATTTTTCCCATCTCTTTTCCTGCATACTGAGAAAATGGCCCTTTTTTGTTAGTAATTAGGTCTTGTAATTTATTTTATTTTTCTTACAGCATAAAAGTGTTCAAATCTAATTTCCTTTTTACAGTGACACTAAGTGTAGGCTCTAGCTCTTTGAACATAAATAAATAAATATAATAATCTCTTTCTACTATGAAAATAAGTCTGTTTATTTGGTGGTTTGAGTGTGTGTCAACAACAAAATTAATTTGGAACCCTCAGGGCAAATATAATCAAGCCATTTGTCCATACTGTGATTTGTGTATATAATATGAAACTTTAACTGCAAGATCATAKTAACCTAATAAAGCACTGGGTAATATAATAAATCCTCTACACTACTGAGAAGTATAGACATGAACTTTTTCTGTACATCTTAAAAACTTAGCAGTAGGCAACAATAGCCACGTCATTATATATTGGAGACAGATGTTACATCTGTTCTTCTCTGAAGGTTACCCAAAGCAGTTAACAGATGAATTTAAAAGTCATGTGCTATCCAAGAGTAATATGTTGCTATCTGAAGAGACAAGAAAGCTTATAGGAAAGCTTATATGTTAATCCCTTAGAATTAATTTCATTCAACCATACTGAATGTAAAGTGAAGCATATCTGATCAGCAAGAAACACCTTCTGGGAATATTTAGTAAGTTAATTTTTTTATAAAGTAAAATATCTGGAGAATTTAGAATATGCTAGAATCAGAAGGCACTGATTGCCTCTGGAAACTAGCAATAACATTTAGGACTGCTGCAGGTTCAAATCTAACTCAAAGCAGCTGTGCTTGAAAGTAGTTACCTGTGTTGTGGATCTGAGAAGTGAGCTAGAGCTAACGGACCGAGGGTTTACATTGCCAAGTGCAAATATGCAAAGACAGGTATATTTTAAAGATGYGCAAGGAAAAATGGAAAATAAATGTCAGCTAAATGTCACATATAATTAACTGTATGATCACATATAATCAAATATATGAAACCATTGCTAAAGGTATTTTTAAATCTTCCTGAAAGACAGGAAAACATTTCTGTTGCCCATGAATTTGTGGCATTGTTTTTGTTAATTGTATTCTTGTACTCCATTATTCTCTTTTATATAGATCAGCTGAATCTTCACTAGGCAAAACTTTGCCAAATTAAAAATAACAGCAGTATAGAAAGAACTGAAAGGGCAAGGCAGGGGCCTGGCTGCTTCCCTGTAGTACGGGACGAGAAATATGCTGCATTTCCGCAGTTTTAATTGCTGGGTATCGATGCACTTCTATATCCTCTAAACCCTGTAGTTTAAATATTTTTCTCAACAAGAAASCTGAAATGGAAGCTGTTGATTTTCAGCTGATTATTTTTTTTTTTTACGATCACAGTTCATTCTTTGAAGGGATGGATTGGAGTAATCTTTTCAGTCTGATGAAAGAAGGMAAATACTAGTACATATATTCTGAAACATTCATCATAGCCTAGCCTTATTTATAAAGGAAGTCTGAGGACCTACTCCAAACTTGACAAGCTTATTTGGATTACTGGTATTATCCCTAACAAAACTATTATAAGAAACCAGAGCTGTCCTGTTCTGGATTTTCTTCTCTAAGGGGCTGCACTATTCCCTGCATTAGCAGAAACTTCTATTCCCAAAAAATAGTTCCCCATGCAAAAGTTCTCCCCTCCTTCCCCGCCTCCAATGTATTAAACTCTGATTAAGTTGCCCTTCAGGAAAGCCACAAAAGCAGAAACAGAGATATTGTGCTTCATAGACTGGAAAAATGTGATTTTTCTCACTTCAGTGACTCTTGTAGAGTTGCATAGTGGAGAAAACATGTTTACAAGCAGAAGAAAATTGGTATCGCTCTTCGTGCTGCTTTTGGGAGATTCTGAATCATCTTGGGTCCTTTCTCCACTGCAGGTCCCAAAGATTCTTTTTGAAACCCATGCAAAATGCTGAAAAGAGTAGTTTGATTCTTCAGAAAAGGAGGATGAATATGAGACTAAGAAATGCCTGCCAAAATAACATTTCATTTGCTAAAGTGAGGGAAAAAAATGAGAATTAATAACATTGAGACTTAGGTTTTAGCTGATAGATTAGTGGCTGAGGAATCATTGGTTCTCCCGTCCCTTTTCAGATGTTGCTCCCTTTGGTGTAGCAAATGCCATTTTCACTTACAACATTGCAAATACAAAGAGAAACAAGCTGGGGTGGGCAGGGGGAAGCTGTCTGCAGTGATACAGAGAAAATCTTAAATAGCTTTGGTAGAACTGCTACGTTACACATTGCTACACCAAAACATTTCCAAGCAAAAGCAAATACTGACCGGTGTGTCTGGGTAGTGGTGGAAGCTGCTAAAAGGTTGTAGAGAAGCAAAAAACGAAAGCCTAGAGAGGCAAAACAGGAGGAGGCAGGTTGAAGCATGAAGATTGTTTATAAAGGATCTGAAGGCCAGAAGGAACTTCACTGATGACGTTATCTGACCTACTAGATAAAYACAGGTAAAGAGAGCACCTGAATAGCACCTGAATTTGAACTAGTTCATACCTTTTTGAGAAATACTAGATTTTATTTTCTTAAGGACAGCAAAGAAAGGGAAATGAATGTAGAAACGAGGGGGTTTGGCAATACCTAATTTATATACAAGAACTGTAACTGCTTGAAACAAGCCAAACAGAATGCTATGTGGTATGTAGTAGCAATAAGTGTTTCTCATTAGCATTTCAGATTTGAAGATACTGGTTTGAAATTTATGTCATAATGGAACAGGATTGTCTTTTTTGCTTCTTCTTAAGTSTCTCACATAAAAATGATTGATTAAATTAACCTTTGATCTGAAATACACAGAATTTCCGTTTCCTACTGTTCCTATGGCAAACTTTAAACCCTTCCCAAAAAACCTCAGGAGACAACTGCTGAATTACCTGAGATATGTGTGGTCTAGCCAACCCCGGTTCATATCTCTGATGGTACTGAGTGGTCCAGAAGTAGGGGATTGCAAGGAATGTTCACTRTCTTGACCTGGTTAATGGTGCTTCTGTTTACTAGTTACCAAGATTTAATTTGGATTATGCTATGAAGGAGCAATGGGAGAGGGAAAAGTGTCTCTTTAAAATAAATCCAGGTTGAAACATGTTGTTAACCAGATGTAGTGCTCAATGTTTCTGCATCTGCTGAATGTGTGTCTCCACGGTATTTCATGACAATTCCATGGGTTAGGTATGGTGCAAAAATGTGTTTCCTTTTTGTTTCGTGGTGTTTCTACTCTTATATTCTGAGAGATTATATATTTAGCCCTCTTTTTTTTTTTTTTTATAGTTGTGTTGCATCTTAATTGTTCCTTTTGTAAAAGCAAGGCTTTTGAACTTTTTGAGAATTTTTCTGTACTTTACTGAAATTTGCCTTTGGAAAAACTGACAGATCAGGTCTCTGTAACCTAATCAATTCTTGGCTGTGAGTTTCCAATAGTGGGTGCTGATAATATATAACAAACAAAGCAAGCACAGAGTGATTTTTCTTTCTCCTGTCCCCACTGTCCAATATACCATTAGGTCATTCCTGAGCCAGAGGCTGCTTCTTGACATTGTTTAATAGCCACCTTCATAGATCTATCCTTCATTAGTTTATGTAGTCCATTTTGTAATTGTTCATATTTATGGCATATTACAGCATCATCCAGCGTTGAGTTCCATCGTGTATTCCTACAGAAAAGTACTTTTGCCTATTTGTCCTAGACTTGCTGCCTCATTGCTTCATTGTGTCCACCCTTTGCATTCATGCTAGCTTCACTTTTTTTTTTTAAGGTTCTTTTTGAAGTCCAAGTAGCCTGAACTGAGTGAAGAAAGACAGAAGAGGTTGTATAATGAATTTGTATTATTTTCACTATGGTTTCTGTCAGCCCTTTCTTAGAGTAAAACCACTGGTATTCCTCCTGCAGCTGAACGTAAAGCAGGTGTGTTCACTGAGGTGTTACTTTATCCCAGGACTTTAGATTCACAGCACCTGATGGTCTTTATTGATGGGAGGAGAAAAAGGAAGGAAGCACAAGTGAGTTGGTGTCTTTACAGTGGGAGAAGAGGAACACAGAGAAGGTCTAGCTYTGCTATGGGTAGGAAGTAGGTGCTTGCCTGCTGATTTCTCTTCTCCCTGGAAGTCTACATTTGGCTAACTCTTACCTCTGACGGAGTCTGATGCTGGGGAAYTGCAGCCTGGGACTTAGGAGTGGTTAATCACAGATGGGGTTCTCAGTCTTGGTGGTGAGTAACAATATAACACAACATGTAATACGGTGTACGTATTTGAGTACAAATTACAACATGTAATTTSTAAATCCAGCTAGAAGGAAAATTTTTTTCCCTTAAGAATACTGATGTCCTTGTACTCCGGTACAGTCTTTCACTGGTCTATGGTATCTCTTCATCTTCCTAAGTATTTGTCCAAAGTGTCTTGAATTGCCACTAAGTCAGCTCAAAATAYTACTTTCACTTTTCCCCTACCTGCATTTAGCAGTCAGAGAAAGCAGTGCTGCTTAGCTTTGTTGATGAATCCAAAACTATTTTGTAGCAAGTATTTGCAGCTTTTGCAGCACCTGGGATTACGGCTTGAGAACAATCAGTTTCTTCTCATAAACTGTCAGTGTTTGAGATGTAACAGAGCAGCACAGCATAACTTCTTGGATCTAACCCAAGGACTGTATGATCAATCTATGATAACATCCCTGACATCTTCCCTGCGATAATGCTCCTCGAACAGTCCACATCTGTGGAAGGGACCCTATCTCGATATCACAAACTAGAGATGGAGAAGGGCAATTGTCTGAAGGATACCGGCTAATATAAGAAATTGGCCTTTCCTGGCTCACAGACGAAATATAGAAGACTCCAAACAAAACTCCTCCCCTGGGTACAGGACACTAAACGACAGCTTAAGCAGAATCYCTGGCATTTAATGAGATCCAGTTCCTCAGATAGTAGTGAGATCCTTTGCTGACATCATGATGTAGTTGTCATGGTTACAAAAGGACCAGCTGCTAAATACGAAATATCAGAAAGATGAAAACGGAGAAAATCAATATCCAAGCAGAAAAGACACAGAGTGGATGTGATGATTTGGAGGTTAGGGAGAAATAAAGGGAATGGGGACAGCAACTAGGGAATTAAGCAGGAAATAAAAGCAAGAGGAAAGAAAGTTCAAAGGTAGATATCCAGAGATGGGTGATCCAGGACCAGACCCCGKGGGAACCTGACATGCTTATGTTTGTAATTAATGAAAAGCCTTCAAAGAGAAGTCTGGAAACAATATTCCCTAGCAAAAGTCCCTTTTGGCTTATTCTCTTTGAAGCTTTGCACGTTATATCCTAGGACAGAATGAACTGTGGAAGAGGAAGGTATGTTCTGATCCTGAAGGGTGGACAGTGACTTTTTCCCCCAAGATAATCCAGCTAGCGGCATAGGTGAAAAATAGAGCTGAGTATATGACGCAGGAAAGGAGATGTACATGGAGCACTCCCAACTGTGCGCTGTCTCCTGTTGTTGACGTTTTGGCCAAGCTCCATTTGAAATCACTGTTTTCCAAGATGTAGCCTCTATGTGCTGTGCCCTAGTTTTGAGGAGGTAAAGGTTTAGATAGCCTTTTTTTTGTTAAGTTGGTGAAAGCTAATTCAACCTTTTGTTCTGATAAAAAATAATGAAAAGAGTATCTGGGATAATAAAGTGAGCCTGATAGCCTGATGTGAATTAATATCATAGTGATTCCCCGAGAAAGTGGGTTGGGATCTTCAATTAATTCCTGCAGCAGGATGAGAAATCAGGTTTCCATGGATACTGAGCCAGAAGCAGCACTGACACTCACAGGAAATGCAAGCTTAGTTTTGCTATAGATTTCTTCCTAAGGAGGGTTCTCTCTCTGTCTACCGACACCACCACCACCACCACCCCCCCAGTGCTCTATTCTGTATTTTTAAAGGAAAAGAGGCAAATGGACATTTGAGGAATGGGTGGAGAAAAAAAAATACTATCCCCTTACCTAGAAAATTGTGTACAAGAAATGCAAGGGATTTGCACAATTTTAAGCTACAATTAGGAATAAAACAAAGTATATTAAAAGTAGGGGAGGAAAAAGGCTGTAGCCTATTGAGCTTCTGACAATCACTAAGGATGACAGCAAGGCCTGGGGAAGGACAGATTTATAACCAAGGACCTAGTAAGAGCAGAGTACCTATTCTAGTGCAGGGCTGTAGGTAGTTTCAACATAGCTGTTGTTCACCCAGGTGATTGCAGCAATGTGTATGTTAGTACTCGTGAAAGTAAGCTGGAAAAAAAAGTGTTATATCTGCCAATTAAAAATATAATACAGAAAAGCCAAATTATAGTTCTTACTTGGAAGTTAACTGCCAGACATAACAATAGGTGGTGGACTCTCATTAAAAACATGCAAGATGAGAGAGAGGAAGAAAGCTATTTGGTGATTATGTGCATTTTTACATCCCTTTTGATTCAAAGTAGTATGTAGCACTGTATTTTTAATTGCTGTAGAACAGAAATTTGGGAAAAATCTCCACCTTATTTACTCCATGTACCAGTCCATCAAATACATGATGAACACTGATAACATCCATGAAGAAAGRCAGTATAACTGGGAATGTTTCTGAACAATATAGTCTTCAATTCTTGATCTRTGACCTGTTGCTCCTACTCAAGAAATCTGTAAAATGTATATTCTTATCGATCTTAATTTAAACTCCCATTAACCTCTCATACTGTCTTATTTAAAACGGTATTTATACACCCTGGCCAGCTCCATAGACAAACACAGCGAAATAAAAACCATATTGGTTTTGGGAAGAGCCAAAAACGAAGAAAAAAATGCTATTTTTAGGAATTGAAAGCGACTATTCTCTAAGCGACAGACTTAATCTCTCAGGAAATGCATCCAGGAACTTTAAATGGATTAAAAAATTATTCCTCCTCTTCACTTTTTAGATATTACAAAAAAGACATAGTACTCCAGCACGGTTAAGGCAATTGTTGGCTGGGTCGGACTTGGCGCAGCGCCGCGGCTGTCCGCACTTCGGAGCCGTTAGCTGGCTCCCCAGTGTCCCTGTGGGCCCAGGCACAGTTCAGGTGGGTCCAGCAGCCCAGGGACGGGTCTCTGGGACAGTCTGGACAAATCCATCTTGTTTTCCTTTGAGGGTGGGGGTGGAAGGAGCMCGTAGGCATACCAAGCTCCAGAGGGAAGAGGGGCCTCGGCTTACTTTATTTGCCAGAGTGACTGGGGGCTATTGCGGTCACCGCGAGGTGTCCTGCAGTTTTCTGCTGCCCTTTGCCACCACAGACTGAGCAGGTTAGAGATCTGCCTTTGAATTGTTCGTGTGCTTTGGCTATGTTTAGTCCATTAAAAAAAAAAATATATATATATATATAGTGATATACTGTGGTGTATGTAYGTGTGTGTATGATTACACCTACAACCCTTGAGCACGTGCTAGCATGAGATAGGAAGCTGACTAATGGAAAAAAAGAGATACCTGTGCACAAGTACAAGCAAGAGACCATTTTCAAACACRAGTGCATGTGGGAGAGTACTGTGTCTGTGGCTGGGGGTTTGCTGTTGTGAAGTGGAAGCCAATTAATTGCCTCTGCAGAAGGAGGTAGAATCTCCCTTCAGTACTATGATTTAGTTATCAGCCAATGTCACCCAAGAAGAAACTCCCACCTCCTGGATTCTTGTTACAGGCTGGAGAGAATCTGAGATAGATTGCTGTAATAACACAATCATTTTTTCAAGCTATTTCCTATCCAGCACTGCAGTGAGAGTGGAAAAAAAAAAAAAACAACCCAGGGGGTTTGAGAGACTGTCTTTTGTAAGACAAATCATCAGAACAATAAGCCGCCGTCCTTGCTATAACATCCCGAGTATGCAGCAGCGGATTGTTTTTGTTCTGTTAGTGAGCCATCATAGCAAGAGGGAAAGTATTCTGCATAGATATTCCAGGTTAAGCAGAAAAACATTATAGTTAAGAGCTCAGAGGTATTTCCATGATGAATTCCTAGTGTTTTGCTGTCTAACTCCCAAACCTTTTGCTGTCAGGCTGCTTTGCCTCTGTGTTCTTGTGGTATCTTGTAAATAAACACAACTTGTAGCCCTGTTTGTGCTACAGAAAGTAGGAAATGTCATTTAAAACTGCATTGCCAAATCACCAAATTTGCCGACTGGAGTACTGAAGCCCATGGAAGAACAAGATTAGGCATGCTCTTCTTTTGTTGTCCCTTTCACTTCAGGCTACAAATTCTTATTGCCCGTGTGCTGCCATTTCCCAGAGACACYTACCTTAGTGCAAAAGAGAAACAGTCCACAGATAGCACTAGTTAAAACCACCAAGTAAAATAGGGTCTTACGTTTATTAAGTCCTTCTTAAGCARTATAAGCAGTGAGGTATTCTGTCTTACAGCTTTGTGTCTTGTCTGAATCACAGTACTTCAATATTTGCATGACAGACAGTATTGTCCTCATGCAACTCCCTGTTGCCTTTCTGTTTGTCCTGGTTTTGGCTGGGATAGAGTTTTCTTCCTAGTAGCTGGTGTAGTGCTGTATTTTGGATTTAGTATGAGAATAATGTTGATAACAYRCYGATGTTTTARTGTTGCTAAGTAGTGTTTACACTARTCAAGGACTTTTCAGCTTCCCATGCTCTGCCAGGTGCACAAGAAGCTGGGAGGGGGCACAGCCAGGACAGCTGACCCAAACTGGCCAAAGGGATGTTCCATACCATATGACRTCATGCTCAGTATATAAACTGGGGGGAGTTGGCTGGGGGRCAGCGATCRYTGCTCAGAGACTGGCTGGGCATCGGTCGGTGGGTGGTGAGTGGTTGCATCACTTGGGKTTTTTTGTCTGGGTTTTGTTCCTCTCTCTCTTTCTCTCTCTCTCTCGTTGTTTTACTTTTCATTACAATTTATTATTATTACTATTATTATTATTTTATTGTATTTCAAGTATTAAACTGTTCTTATCTCAACCCCGATTCTCTCCCCCATCCCACCGTGGCGGGGGGTGAGCAAGCAGCTGTGTGGTGCTTAGTTGCCAGCTKGGGTTAAACCATGACACCGTTACATTATTTAAAAATAAATGCTGCAAACTTGCCTTATATAGGCTGTAATTTAGAAAAGCACTCAAGTACATACTTCAGTTTGGGCATGTGAACTGATATATTATTAGCCCATGTCAGAATGCAAAAAAACAGTATGACTAATCTTATACCTAAAATCACACACATCTAAGGATTCTGCTGTATTGGGATCCCACTTTCCAAATGTGGCAACACAAGGCAGGATTTTTGGAAAGAACATTTAATTAGGTAGGCTTATAACAGTGCTTGGCTATGTAACAGTGTAGATAGGATAGGATTACACTCATCTGCCTTTGGACAGATGCAATCTAGGCGTATAACCTGAACTGTTCATCAGGGCCTTGCTCACAGTGACAGGCAGGTGTCACTGGGGGCAGTTCAGCCCACTGGCAAGAGGGGATGACCCCACCTACAGCACATCGAACTATTTCTTACTCAGCTATTCATAAAGTTGCTAAAATTTCCATCATAAGCAGCTGGCAAAATAATTACATCTTCACCTTTGCTGCTAACAGCTGAATTTGTGAATAAGTAAGGCCAYGTTTTCTTGTTTGTCTAATCATTTTGTGAAATACTCATGCCTATTTTTTTCACACCAACCCATTTTTAATAGGTGGTTAGACTATTAAGTTTTGATGACAATCTTAATAGGAAGGACCACCATCTTTCCCATCTACCTAGTAAAGAGATCTGTAAAGCTGTTTRACTGTAGCTCTTTTTGGAAGGTGGCCTTAGCTTACTGCTTGCTTTTAGTCATTTCAGGTCTTTATTGAGCTTGTTAGCTTCATGTTAAGTCAGATGAAAGCAATGCCTTTTACAAATAACTCCTGGAAAGGACCTTTAAGTTGCGTTGGCTAGGTATCTCAAAGGTGGTGGTGGTGGTGATGGTGGGGTGGCGGGGAAGAAATACAGTCATTGTGAGCCAAAGTTGCAACTGTAAAATACTTATTATTCACTTCAAACTTTCCCAAGTTTAAAAATCTTTCCGTTTACAAATAAAAAGTGCAATTTAACTTAATAATGCAGTGCTGACCTGTCAATAGGGGCACACACAGGCAAACAAGACGTGGATGGACAGAGATGCTGCGTCAGGTTTAAGGTAACCAAGGTAATATCAGCGTGAGCTCTGCCGCACACTTCAGGCCACAGTTCTAAGTACACGGGCATCATGTGAAAGATTCACTGCCAATGAAGTAGTGGGCTGTGTGATGTTAAGCACCCGGGTGCAAAGAAGGTGGGACCTGGCTGTGCAGGTATCTGCTGTCTTGATAGCTTGGAGATAGCCCCTTGGTCACAGGAACAGGGTGTCTAAAGGGGGATGTGGCAGCTCCACAATGCTGAATATGTTTCTGCCAAAAAAGCTTTTGGGCATAATAGACAATAAAATTTTGTGTTGTGTGCAACACAAAAAGGTCAGTCTATGGCGGTTTCATGGTCTTTTCTAGTACTGTGCTACGAACACACAACGAAATTGCTCTTTCACAACATCTTTCTTTCTGTCACTAGCACCAGCCCAGCTTCCCCTGCACAATACCAGGCCTGCATCAGAGGCTACAGTTTCATCTGGGCAGTAGTTGTTAATGACGAAGTGCTGGGGTACAGTAACCCAGACAACCCATCTAACTGAGCTCATCTAGAATAGCGCGGATTCAAGTAGGACTGCCTGTCTATTGGTCTCCCTGAAAATCAGTCTCCTCTGCCATTAAAGCTGTGAGGGATTTAAGTGTCACATGCCTTGATATTAGCTATCCTAGCTGATATCCTGACAACAAATCTCAAGAAAAGGCACCAGTGCTCTTGTTTATTTTCTCATTCCCTTTTGCTTCCAAAGAATATGTCCAGTGGTTTTTTTACATCCCTYACGTTGCATTCAGTTAATCTTTATAGTGCAGCTCATATTCATATATAAAGTTTACATTTCTTACATAAGTCCTGGATGAAGATCTCTGGCCACTGGTACACACAGAATCATTGCAGYCTRTCCAATCTGGCTTTGAAATCAATGTGGGTTTTTTTTGCTTTTTGCTTTATTGTTTTTTYCTCATTAAGTCAAACTACAGAGCCAGGTTTTTTCAGAAAGTAACTGTAACGTCTCTGAAGGTAAGTTGTTTATAGTCCTACTGAGTAATAAAATCCCTATGGTCTTTTCTTTCATGTGAATAGCAATTCCACATATATGTTCATCCAGGGTGCCATAGCACAGATGTTGATGGTCTTGCAAGGCCTCAGTCTTCTTTGGCAAGACTATATCTGCTTATAATTTAAATTTCCTCCCCTCGCCCCCCCCCCCCCCCCCCCCCCCCCCCCCAAATGAAATGTTAATCTAATGTCAGAAGCCCTCCTTAGCTTTAGTACAGAGTCTGCCTGGCATCTTGAGCAACCCTTCATCTCTAAAGATACATACACACACAATAGGTGGCATCAGTGATTTTTGTCCTGCAGAAGAATGTGAACACGTGAAATTATTACTGCTGAAGGAGGAAAACGAGTGCTTGCGTCCCAGTAGCAGTGAGATCCCAGCACTGGCAGAGGCATCTGTCATCTGTGTTCATTGACAAGACCTGTTGAATGCTCACAATTGTTACCTGCCTTGCCTTTCTTCCACTACTTACTTCTACCTTTCTAATGTATCTCACATAATGATTCTGCAGGAACAATAGAGGACAGCCTTATATATGGTTAATCGTCTTACTCATCCTGATACCACAGGAGACCTAATACCATTTGTCACAGGGCTAACAATGAACCAAGGTAAGCATTGTCTCTTAGCAACTGCAGCCAAATTATCTAAACTGGAGCTGAGAGTTCACCAGAGCTGAGGTACTCTTAGGCACTAGGGGAAATGTTTGAATACTTCAAGTAGTGTATAGCCACTCTTTTTTTGCAATGACACAACCTTTACAGGCTTCTGAAGTCTATTAAGTCATGCACCCCAAATGAACTATTTCTAAAGGATTACTTTAAATCAGAGCATGAAAGCCTGAGGCAAAAACCCTCAGCTGCCTTAGATTTCTGAGGAAAATCGGTGACGTCACCTTTCTGCTCATCTAGAATGTCTGAAATCAAGAAAAAAAAACCCAGGCAAGCAACCYGGCTCTGACACAACCCCTGCTCTGTTCAACCCACGCCCAGCTCCCGAGGCAGTCCCAGGGCAGCTCCCTCCGGCGCTCAGGCAGTGCCGCTGCCGGCCGGGGGAGCGGCGCGCCTCGGGCCGGGCACACAACCAAGGCTGGCACGGACCGGAACGGGGTGAGAATTTTGCAGCAAACACGGGGACGTCCATCTTAGTCATTAGAGTAAAGCCATGCATTCAGAAAGTGCTGGTAAAAATCTCACTCCTCGTAAGATTGAAAAGGCTGCTTAAATTTAAGTATTTTTTCAYTTTAAATTATGAGTGCATTTGTGTCTGTTCCCTCTGTGCCCCCATCTAAAAGCAATCGACTTCTATTCTAATGAACGTAACTGCACAGAAAGCAAAATTAATGATAAATAAGTTTAAAATATCTGTAGACTGTCCTAGAGTACAATACATAAAAATGTTACAGCTTTTTAAATCAGATGGCTTGGTTCTGGGGGGGGGTGAGAGGGAAGAAACAACTGTACAGCATTTCTTTAAAAAGCTGGAACCCCCCCTCTTGTTACTAACACTTCAGGCTTATAGAATAATACAACWTAATAAATAGAGAATGATCAAATTAGAGAATAATAAAACTTTTTAAGGGGATATCTGTGTAAACTTGTTTGGAATATTAAAAACAGTACCCAGGGAAAACAGAGGGGAGAACAGAATGAGGTAATTGGAGGTTTGGGATAAAGACAATCGAAGGCATGTGTATTTGAACAACTAGTGAGAGACCTAGAGAAACTATGATTGCTGCTGTTATTATTACATACCCAGGCAAAACCAACATCTCTGAAAAAAAAAAAAAAGACTGAATTTTGCCAAAAGTCAATTGGCATTCCAGACACATGGAAACTATGTTTGTGGATAAAGTGAAAAGTACAACAAAATTTGTATTAGAACACTAGACAAATTACAAAGAGAGGAAAGTTGGTTAACTTTTCTTGCATTTAGAGTTGAACTCAGTTATATCCAGCGCCAGAAGTAACAGCGACCACTTTACTTTTAGTCACCGTATGGGTTGGCAAGACCTGGAAGTAAGCTGCAGTCATGAAAGCAGCAGTTACGAAAAATGACTGAGAGACAAAGCTGTAATTGTGTGGAAACATATTTTTTAAAGGCACTATGATGTTTTTACTAGCACAATAACGCAACAAATTAATTTGAATGAAAAAACAGTTAAAAAACCCAAACATTGAAAGTTACACTGGAGCTGAATATAAAATAGTTTGTATCACCTTCTACTAAGAAAGCAAGCAAAACAGAACCCAGCATTCACCTCAGCTAATTTTTAACCGTCARAAAGATTACATACAGATGCAGAATCTTTCTATAGTCATCTGTGAGACACATCTACAGAGAGGGATCCAGCTCATTCAGGGCAGGTATATAAATGAGGTAGGATGAATTGACTTCTGCAGGTCCTGCCTTGCTCCACTGACAATAGTGAGAACCTCAAATACTGACTTACTCAGGATGTCTAATTTTCAGCCAGAAAAACTCAGACCCCACCACGCACTTTCTGTTCACCTTCTAGTAGGATAAACAAACAAGCTTTTTTTTTTTTTTTTTTCCCTCAGTCAGGCACAAGGTGAACCAATGTTGAAATTCCTTAATAATAGAACTGACTAAGCACAGCTATCTACTGAATTGTAATTTTCTTCCTAATTTCAATTCTGTATACCACTTTTAATGGAAATGTTCTTCCTGTATCTTAAGAATGCTAAACTCACAAGTACTGCTCATTCAGGAGGAGCAATGCAGATAAAAGAGCTGGATCCCAAAGTGTTCAGCCTATCAAAGAAAGTAAGTGCTACCAGTTACTTGCTGTAGCATGACTGGTAACTGATGTGAATGATCTTGAATGCCTCTGGATTAGTGTGGTATGCAGTAARGGCTAGGGCAAGGTAACAACAGTATGCAAGGTCTACTACAGGCAACTATGTCAAGCAAACAAAAAGGAATAAATTGTTTTTTAATCTCATACCCRTAGCGAATGGAAATTTGTGTAATCATGGACAGGTACAGCTCTGATCTGAACATGGGGCTCTGCAGTCATGTAGGTGCTGTGCATCATATTGCAATGGGCACTTTGCTTGAGGTAGCGCTTGCAGACAGAAAGGTCACAGCTCATTTGGTCTCTCCGCTAAATCCGCATCTGGTATTATCATTGAGCCCAATTYGGAAGGTCTCGTGCTGCCAGTACTTTAAAACTACTAAAATTTAAAGGTGCAACTGGTTTTTGTTTGTTTSTTTCTTTCTTTTAAGATAAAAGRCCATGTACTCCATAGSTGAATGGCCTTGTGCCAAGGCGAGACAAGTAATTTACCTGCAGGAGCTGGACTTCCATGGTTACTTTGGGATCATGACCCAATTACAGTTGGTATGAGCAAGCAGAAATCAGATATATTCAACAATATGACTGGAACATCAAAAAACAGGAGTAATTTCCTGGCACTGAAGAAAATAGTTTGTAAAATTTAAGGGGAAGGCAAAGTTTAGACAAAGAGAAGTGAATGAAAATGAAAAGTTATTTCAAAAATGGTTACCAGATAGCAAAAAGTAATCAATGATATAAAAGGACTACTGTGGCTAAAAGCTCATCCCACTTAAGAAATTAAATGAAATCACTATTGAGAATAACAAAAAAAGAGAAAAGAAGTTAAAAAAAAAAAAAATTAAAAGCCTACCAACACATTTCTGTTAAAAGAAAAAAATGACATCTAGACAAACAAACTCTGTGGCTGCAGAGTGACTTAGGAAGACACATTTAAATACACCAATGCAAAAGACATCCTAATGATGGTATGGGTCCGTCACTAGCTGAAGCTAATAATTTTATTAATACCATGCAGAAAAGGCATAAAAACCCAATGAATATGTTTGCTGTGAATTTGCAAAGCAGCAGGCTGAAGTTGTTTCTCAAAGCATGATGTACTGCTTTCTAGACTATTGGTAGGAAAGAAGATAGAAAACATCTATTATGAATAGGTATTKTGAAGCAAACTGTCACAGGTAACTTGCATGCAAGAATCTTAAAACAATTGGCTAATGCATAGGCTGATACGACATGTTCTAGAGCAAAAGAGAGAAAAAGTGTTTGAACAAATATGTAGAAAAAAAATTGAGCCTTTCAATAAATTTTGTAATTAACTGGGGAATTTTAGTCTGTCAAATTGGCTGATACCACTGCCACAGTAGTATTCATGTAACTATATTATCAATAATTTCTCGTTTAAGTGCAGAAAAGAAATGCTGCTGGGAAAAATTATCTATGAATCAGAAAATAGAAAAGAACACTAGTATTACAACATCAAATTAAAAAAAAAAAAAAGGAGAAATCTACTAGTGTACTAGTGTAGATTTTTTGTACTGTTCTGTAAACTTGAAGCAGAGACTGGCATTTTCTGGTGACTTGAGATGGCTGGTTTATTCATGGAGCTTAATATCCCATTCTCTCTTCTCTTTCCCTCACCCCATAGCATTCTCCGCTCCGTGTCCTTGGAATAGCATTCCTCTCACTGAAATGTATTGAGAGACAAGAAGTACATTCGATGACAATGGACTTTCAAGGAGACCCAGAGTATCGCACGTGTTTATTCATTAGACAATCACAACCAAAATTATTAAACTTTCAAATAAAATTGTGACTGATCCAGTGGCAAAGTCTTAGACTTCTGTGCTTTCACTAGGAGCATTAAGTGAAGTGTTACAAATTTATTAAAATACTGCCATTTTGGAAATACATTATTTTTAAAATACTGATCTATAGTAGCAAATTCTTTGGACATTCAAATTATGCTACCTAGAAAACAAAATACAGATGTTATCTTATTCTAATAGCTGGGGGCTCCACTTACTACAAAAGCTTTCATTCACAACTTCCAGTCTGACCACAACACCCCTCAGTCTAACAAATGGCTGGCTGGATGAACTAAACAGCTCTTGGTTTTCAGTAGTAAAAATCTAACTCTTTCAGTGTAGTTCCTACAGACCTAATGTTGTCTTCGGAAAAAGAAAATGAAACACAGAACATGGTTCASAAAACTAGCAGATGTTGTCTGTCCCAGTGCATGAATGACAACAGGCGAGTTCCGAGCTCAGTGTCCAGGCTGTAAGTCATCCATGTCTATCACTGCCTCTCCAGTACGTCACTGAAGCCAGGAAGCCTCACYGGAATGGTGGAGGACGTGTTGCAAAACAGTCTTTATTGCTATAAGTTACGTGCAGCCTAAGCTAGTTACGCTGCTCTGCCTGCAACTCTGAAGCAGGTCTCTTGCTTTCTCTTGTATGAATTGTTAAATTAGAATGATGTTGATAAAAATTAAGGTAACTGAAAAGAAAGCAAGCAATAGATTTTCTGTCTCTTTGTGATTTCAGATTTTGGAAAAAAAAAAAAAAAAAGCTTTTCTGAATTATGTACTTCAGTTAAAAAGAAGTATCAGGCCTAACATATGCAGGGTGTACGAGCGAAATTCTCTGGGAATCAGGCACTAGTTGAAATAAAGTTCCTTCTGGTCTTGAAAGAGAAGGGRAAAAAGAAAAGAGGGAAAGGAGGATGTGATGGCTTCTGCAATGTCAGTAAGATGCTCAGGAGCCAAAACAAACTACGGTGTTTGTAGGAGAAGTTCTGCTACTCTGCCCTTTCTAACAGGGCTCCAAACTGTGACAGGCTGGTGGAAATGAGAGACTAGCTGTAATYGTTATGTATGGGATGTCTCAAAACCTGCAGCAGATATTTGAATTTGTTAAAAAAGGAAAAGCACTGAACCACATTTTCGAAATAGAGCTTTGGCCTAGTGCACTGACATTTGAAAACCGGTATGATTTCTCTCCATAAAGAGTAAGTACCAAAGAACAGATGYGTATTAGCTGCCATTGAGTAACACAGGCTGCAGCTACACGGGAGCTTTCTACGTTTTTCCTGGAGGCATTGTGTGGCTGCAACCCATAACTGATTTTAGGGTGGAAATGCATCAGTGCGGGAGGCACTGCACAGCGTTACCGACAAGACACGGCCCTAAATATAGCAGCTCCGCTAGAACAGTGCACATGACAGAGGTTTAAATCTCTTACACAAGTGGGCAGACAGAGCCCCGCCGCTGCTCGCAACCTGAATATAAATCACAAAGGCGGCACAGGCTCGTACTGGGATTTATTSAACCGCCTTCCCCCGGCCAAAGAGGGCCGCCGGGCACCCGCAGTGTGCGGCCCCGCTTTGCGCCGGGGTTTCCCGAGGAAGGGCCGGCCCCGGGAGGCTGCGGACGCGGGCGATGGCCTGAGCGGGGCCGGCCGGGAGCCCGCGCCGTGAAGGGGAACAGCGGCGCCTGCCGTCCCCCTCCCGCTCTGCGGCGAAGGGAGCGCCGGCCGCGGCAGAGCGCGGAGCAACGGGCGGCGGGGAGCCGCAGCCCCGGCAAGCTCCGCGCCGCAGCCAAGCAGGAGCGGCCGTGCAGCCGCGGGGCTCAACCGGAGCACGGGGCCACAGTGTTCCCGCCGGAGCCCCCGGGGCCTGCAGCCGCCGGCGCCGCCCACGGAGCCCCGCGCACTGCGGGGAAACCCTCGCCGCCGCCGCCGCGGCGGACCGCGCACGCGCACTGCGGCCGCACTGCGTCGCCGGTGCCGCCTGGCCCGGTGCCAGGGGAGCCCCGCGCCGGCAGCCGGGCCGCCCGGGCGGGGCGGGGCGGCGGCCGCGTCGAGCGCCTATTTATAGCGCCGGAGGCTCCCCTTGGCCCGGGGAATGCTCTCCCCCGGCTCCGCGCTGTGCGTGCTGCCTCGGGCGGGGAGCCGGGGCTCCCGGCCCCTCCGCCGGTTCCGTGCGGRGCCGGTGCTGGGAGCAGCCCGCGTCTGCGGGGCGGGCAGGCGGGAAGGAGCTGCCGCTGCGTCAAAGGACAGCCCCGAGCGCTGTCACTGTCCGTCGCGCCGAAGTCAATGGCGGCCGCGGCCGTGCGCTGCCCGCGCYCTGGTTGTAGCAGTGCCCCGTTCTCCGCTGCGTGAGGGAGGCGCGCGGAGCCTGGGGCTGCCCCGGTGTGGCGCGGCGGGCAGAGCTCCTCCGCTCTCGGCGGGAGCGGGCGGATCAGGGCGCTCCCGGCAGGCCCCCGGAGTCCCGGAGATTCCCCTTTTCCGGGAGCGGGCAGCCCCCGCCCGGGGCGCGCTGCCAGCGCCCAGCAAACTTCTCCGCGTCCAGGCTGCCGAGCGCGCGGCGCCGCTGACCGTGAGCCGCCGCCGCGCGGCCCCTCCGCGGGGGCGGAGGGAGGCGAGCCGGGAGAGCCGCGCAAACGGGGTGGGGGCGAGTAGGAGCTCTGCCCACGGGACCGCGGCGGAGGCGTTGGAGTCTGCCGGGCGCCCCCCCGAGACCCCCGCGCCGCCTGCCCGGGCGGCAGGCTCGCGCTCCCGGGGCCTCCGCGCGCTCCCGCGGCTCGGGGGCGGGCGCGCGGCCCGGCGGCAACCTGGCTCCCGCGCCCGGGCTCCCCGCGCCCCCCCCACCGGGGCCGGAATCGCCATATAAGGAGCGGGAAGCCTCCGCCGGAACCGAGACTTATAAGGTTGTTTCCTAATATGGAAAGTGCGGCGGGGGCTTCCGGCGGGCTGGCCGGGGCGGGCGGGGGCCGGGGACCCCGCGCCCCGGGGCCGGCGGCGCTGCGGCAGCGCTGCGGCGGCGCTGCCCACGGCGGGGGACAGGCCCGCAACGGGCGCGGGGCTCCCAGCCCGGGGCGGGCGGGGCCCCCACGGCCCGGCTTTCCCCGGTGCCAGGCGCTGACGCCAGGCGGGGTCCTCCAGCCCGCATCCATATAAGGGCTTCCTGCTTTCCATATATGGCCATGTACGTCAGGGCCGGGGCGGGCTGCGGCCGGTGGGACCCGATATATAGAAGCGGCTCCGGGGCGGGCGGGGAGCCGAGCGCTTCCAGCGGGCAGAGCCGGGGGGAGCCCCGGGCGGGCGGGCGGGGAGCCGAGCACCTCCAGCGGGCAGCGCCGGGGCGACCGCGGCGCGTGGGCACGCAGCAGGCGACGGCCGCCTCCCCGCAGCCGGCCCGTCCGCCGGGCCCGCGGCGGCGGCGCCACCACCCGTCAGAGCCCGAGCCCGGCGCCCTCATGGCCGCGGCCAAGGCAGAGATGCAGCTCCTGCCCCCGCTGCAGGTCTCCGACCCCTTCGGCGCCTTCCCGCACTCGCCCCCCGCCATGGACACTCACTATCCCAAGCTGGAGGAGATGATGCTGCTCGGCGGCGGCGGCCCGCAGTTCCTTGCCCCCCCCGGRGCGCCCGAGAGCGCGGGCTTCGGCGCCGCCGGGGAGCCCGGGGAGCAGCACTTCGAGCACCTCGCGGCAGGTAAGCGCGCTGGCCTCGCCCGGGCGGGCGGGGAGCCCCGGTCCGCCGCGGGAACAGCGGTGCCTGCGGGGGCTCCGCGCTGCAGCGGCGGCCCTGTCCCGGCGGCTGCGCGGGGGGATTCTCCTGTGTGCGTCAGCGCCTCCGGGCTAGCTGCTGCTGGAGACCTGCCAGCGGCGCTGCAATATGTTACGCTCAATTATTAATTAACCAGAAGCAAGGATCCGGGGCTGCGCCGTGTGGGGATGGCTCGGGAAGCACTGGCAGCGGCTGCAGCGGCTGCTGGAAGTAATCGCTATTCCTYTCTTTCCAGACACTTTTCCCGAGATCTCCCTGAACAACGAGAAAACGCTGCCAGAAACCAGCTATCCCAACCAAACGACGCGACTGCCACCGATAACCTACACGGGGCGCTTCTCCCTAGAGCCGGCCCCCAACAGTAGCAACACCTTATGGCCAGAGCCCCTCTTCAGCCTCGTCAGTGGGCTGGTGGGCATGGCTAATGCACCTCCCACCTCTACGCCTTCTTCATCATCACCGTCCTCCTCCTCGCAGAGCCCCCCTCTGAGCTGTTCTGTCCAAGCCAGCGAGAACAGTCCAATTTATTCAGCTGCACCAACTTTTCCCAATTCCAGCTCTGACATTTTCCCTGAACCGCAGACCCAGTCCTTTCCCAACCCCTCTGGAGCCCCCATCCAGTATCCACCTCCAGCTTATCCAACTGCTAAGACCAACTTTCAGGTGCCAATGATCCCGGATTACCTGTTCCCTCAGCAACAGGGTGAGCTCAGTCTTGTTCCAGCTGATCAGAAGCCCTTCCCAGCCCTTGAGACCAGAGCACAGCAGCCTTCCCTCACGCCGCTGTCCACGATTAAGGCRTTTGCTACTCAGACTGGCTCCCAAGAGTTGAAGACCCTCAACACTAACTATCAGTCCCAGCTGATCAAGCCCAGCAGGATGAGGAAATACCCAAACCGTCCCAGCAAGACCCCTCCTCACGAGCGACCCTACGCCTGCCCAGTGGAGTCCTGTGACCGGAGGTTTTCACGGTCCGACGAGCTAACGCGGCACATYCGCATCCACACGGGACAGAAACCTTTCCAGTGCCGCATTTGCATGCGGAACTTCAGCAGGAGCGACCACTTGACTACGCACATCCGCACGCACACAGGAGAGAAGCCATTTGCCTGTGACATTTGTGGCAGAAAGTTTGCCCGAAGCGATGAGAGGAAGAGACACACTAAAATCCATCTTAGGCAGAAGGACAAGAAGGTGGAAAAGGCAGCTCCGGTCTCAACTGCTTCCCCAATTCCTGCCTACTCATCTTCTGTGACTACGTCCTACCCTTCCTCCATCGCCACCACTTACCCCTCGCCAGTGCGCACAGCGTATTCCTCCCCTGCTCCCTCTTCCTACCCCTCCCCTGCACACACCACATTCCCGTCTCCTTCTATAGCAACCACTTACCCCTCTGGCACTGCCACTTTTCAGACCCAAGTGGCCACCTCCTTCTCATCTCCAGGGGTCACCAACAATTTCAGCTCACAGGTGACCTCAGCACTTTCAGACATGACGTCAGCCTTTTCTCCAAGGACAATTGAGATTTGCTGAGATTACCTTCTGGAACAGGAGAATTCACCTTTTCCATTGGTACTATCAGACACGGAGTTTCCAATTACTCCCCCAGCACCATACGTTGCAAGGCTATTTAACTTTTCTTTAAACTTCAGCTGCCTGAAACAACTGCCGTTTAAGTTTTYCACCTCTGTTGAATGACTTAATTTGCATGGACTGTGGATATAAGTTCAGTATAATTTTCCCCGTAAACAATAGTCTTTTATTAGGGAGAAAGGACTTTTGATTAAGTATGTAGCTGATGTAAATTGTACATGTGCCATGGTTTTGCTTTCCTTTAGGTACTATTGATGTGAAAAATCTTTGCATATCCATATTGTATTATTTGGAGTTTGCAGGGCCATATTTTGTAAATGTTAATTCTATTTCAGTGACAATGCTGTAATGAGTTTCAAACTTCTTTGGGAACAGCACTTACTGTATTTGAGCATGTTAGAGTGATGCTATGTAAATATCACCTGATGAGACACTCACATGTGGCAGAAGTTTTGTTTTTAAAGTTACAAGTCTTGGTGCCTTTTTGTGAAGCCTTGCTGACGTCATGCATTTGTGTGAATGGATGCTTTGCATCTTGCCTTAAAGTGAAAGGGATGTTACTCAAAGAATGTAAGGGAGAGCAGGGAATGGGTGGGGAGGGGAGCAGAGAAAGCCCTGGGGGACGGAATGTAAGCAAAAAAACACCCCACACCTCTCAAAGTCTATTTTTGTTACAAAAATGTAAATTTATATATATATATATATATTCAGGAGTTGGAATGTTGTAGTTACCTACTGAGTAGGCAGCAATTTTTGTATGTTATGAACATGCGGTTCATTATTTTGTGGTTTATTTTTACTTTGTAATTGTGTTTGTTAAAATGAAAGTGACTGTTTGGCTTCTAAACACATCGAATGCGCTTTCCTGCCAATGGGATATTTGGTGTACAATACCCTTCAGAAAAAAAATAAATAAAATATCGAATCGTGTGGACTGCCACATTTTCCTTTGAGTTGCTATGTAGGAAGGCTGTGCTGCAGCAACCCTGACTCCTCGAGTGCCTGGGAAGTAACAAGTGCTGCTYGTTTCCTGGAGAAATACCCGCTCAAAGAAAGGAGGGGAGACCAATCACTCCTAAGTCCAGTTGCTCACAAAGGCACGGACGGAGCACACACATCCTTGCATTAGGTGCATCACCTGCTCTGTTGAAGTAGCCACGATTCCTGTTTTCCGGCTTCTCCAGAAGCATGTGAGCTAATTTTAGGAAGAAAAACAATTCTGCCAGTGCTGAAAATGAGGTTTGAAAATTAGAATCTCAACACTGTGTTCATAGGTAGTCAGAAATCTTACTGGATGGCAAGATGATAGAGCAGTTTCTAGACTGGAAATACAGTAAGTTCAGTCCAAATGGCTGGTTGACAGCAGGTAGCCCTGCTCAGCTGAGGGCTGTCCTAAGTCCCTCCTTTACACAACATAGGGCATATAAGYGCGTGGGCCTGATAGCCTTTAGTACAGATGTTTCAGCATTTTTAGGAGAAAAGCACTTCCTTATACGGCGGTTTGAAATACATTTCAGGGGGTATGTGAACTCTCTGCAGAGCAAATTCAGAGGCGTTTGCATCCCTGAGAACCGGTGGTGCAGGTACAGAGGAGGGTTCTGGTGTCAGTCCTTTCAGATGGGCTCTCTACAAATCACTAATGTTTAGGGTTGTGAGGAGCTGGGAGGCAGATATAGGCCTTGATGAATGTACCCAGCACAGTGTAAACTGGCAAGCAGTCTCTGTCGGACACAGCATGCCCTACTGCTTGCCAAAATTGACCCCACTGGCTAGGAAGGGCAACCTGCTGAAGCCCCTGGGCTAGTCCTTCTTCTTGGGGATGCAGCCCACCCCTGGCAAATGGCAGCAATTCTGGAAGATACCTAAGAGCTGAGCAGTTGGTAAATCCCAGTCTGTTGTCTCTCAGGACTGTCCTCAGCGGGTTGGGACAAGCTGCGGGGAAGGGCCCGTGCTGCTTTGTCTCCGTGCGGGTTTGTGCCTGCAGTGCCGGGTGGTGTCTGTAAGCTGCCAACAGTGACTCTGCAGCTGGCCCTGCTGGGTCTTTTTTAGAGAAAAGCACCAGCTCTTTTCAACCCAAAGGGTTCCGGCCTCCAGCCAAGGCAGATTGACTGGGCAAGCTGAGTATGTGGCTTCACACTGTCTGAGCTTGTAACCCATGTCAGAAGCCACAGAAAACCACTTATGGGAGACGAGACAATGAAGAAGGGCCTTCAAATGTGATGCTTCAAAGAAGGAAGCAAATAACATTATGTAAAGCTAACCACAAAATTTTTTCCCACCTCCAGTTCCCAAAGTCAACAGCAAAATAAACAGTTGGAGTCAGCCCAAGCCCATCCTGATCTGTGGGCACTGCTCTGTTCAGACATTCAGAATAGAATAGAATAGTTCAGTTGGAAGGGACCTAGGGCCAACGATCATCTAGTCCAACTGCCTGACCACTTCAGGGCTGATCAAAAGTTAAAGCATACTATTAAAGGCATTGTCCAAATGCCTCTTAAACACCGACAGGCATGGGGCATCGACCACCTCTCTAGGAAGCCTGTTCTATTTGCCTACCCTCTTGGTAAAGAAATGCTTTCTAATGTCAAGTCTGAATATTCCCCTGATGCAGCTTTGAACCATTCCCACGTGTCCTGTCCTGCCACTGGATACCAGGGAGAAGAGATCAGCATCCCCCTCCTCTCCGCTTCCCCTCCTCAGGAAGCTGTAGATGTTGGTGTCTTTCCAAGCTGGTCTCTACTAATTCCTGATCTAGCCTTCTGGAATTGTGATTGTGCTAAAAACTGACCAAGTGGGCTCTCAGGCAATGCCCGATGAACCTGAGGGTGCCCCAGGTTCTGCAGAGCACTTGGTACAGAAATGAGCAGGGATGGTAATCGCCGCGCCTAAAGAGGCAGCAGAGAAGATCGGTGCTCTCTGGTGCATCGTGTGCTAAGTGGACCGAGTCAGGCAGTGCTGCAGGGCTCTACAGGAAGGAAGGCCAGAGCACCCTTTCTAGCAGCAGGGCACGTCCCCGACGCCTGGCTAGCCACCTCTGCACACAAGACTGGCCTGTGGGTGCCAAGGCAGCAGTGCAAGGCAGATGATGGGATCTGCAAGGCCCCTCTAGCTCAAAGAAACACTGGTCCTACTTGCCCCATGCTTTCTCCACTTTGTGATGGTAGACGCTTTCCACTTGTGGAGGCGTCCAGAAATCCACCCTAAACCTCTCCCCCGTCACCTCCTTAGGCCTTCTCTTGAGGGTGCTGCAGTCTCCCTTTAAATGAAGGAATTCTGGCCTCCCACAGCTGTGGGCACTGGTCACGGGCACTCCACAGGCAGCAGTGTCCAACTGCAGGGATGTTCAGAGGGACTGAACGAGGTATGTGGGGTACGTGGGGTTACTGTTGGCCCAAAAAGCAGTATAGCTGAGCAGTGCAAGCCAGCAGTGTTCTGGGGGAAGGGCTCAGTACCTGTGCTGCCTGTAATGGCCTGCAAGCTGGCAAATGATGGCAAGTCCCCATGCAGCTAGGGGGGGGTCACTTGTCTGAATTGCATCTCACTGCAGGAAGCTCCCCAGTACCATGGAGCCTCTGGTTTAGAAAAAAAAATAATAAAAATTTGTAAAAACTGTTGACATATGCCAATGAGGGCCGCTTTCATGCAGATACCTTCCTATAAAGTGCTCATAATTTACGCTTTGGCATTTGGTCTAAATTGCAGCGACTTGTGCTTTGCATTTGGCATCGCTGTTTATAACATAAAGGAAAAAAAATGCATGGGGTCTTTTGCTCCTGCTCCTTCCATGGCCTTCGTCCCATAAAATGAAAGCAGGTTTCAGGGCTGAGACAGCACTGACCGTACATTTTGCACGAGATCTTTTTGTTTGCTGTTGGTCTGAAGAAGACAGGATTTCTGATTCTTAAAAAAGTTTGTGCCTAGTCTCATTGGGAGGATAAGTCGGTCTCAAGGAGGCTGTTCCCAGGGAAACAGCAGGTGTTGCCATCGACCGGGGAAACCCCTCGCCTCCCGTGCAGATGAAGGCCCGAAGCCGGGCGGGAAGCACGGCGGGGGGGGGGAAGGAAGCGAAGGCCTCTTGCTTTTCCCGTCGCTGGCACAAAACCCACTTGCCTGAATTAAACCTCAGCTGTTTGTGATCTAAAGCCTCCCTTCAGCTCCGACACCAGCGACAGGAAAGGCCCGTGCGTCACGGCTGGCG
>JASVER010000039.1:4825547-4874727 GCA_030449065.1 Oceanodroma leucorhoa
GCCAGCGCCGGGAGCGCGCCGGCGGGCGGGGCCCCGTCACGCGGCCGCGGGGCGGCCAAGGCCGAGCGGAAACGCCGCTCCCGCGGCGGCCGGAACCCTGCCCGACCATATTTGGCGTTTCCTCCGCGCCTTTTATGGCACTTCCGAGGCCCAAAAAAGGCGTTTCCTGCTCACGCATTCCCGGGGCTGCGCCGCGGAGCTGCCGGGAGCCCGCCGGGGAGCTGACCCCCGCCCCGCGCTACCCCCGGGCCCTGCGCTACCCCCGGGCGGGCCGGCTGGCGGCTCCGGGCGGGGGAAGCCTCTGCTCCGCCCGGGGCCGGAGGCCTGAGTGCCCGCGCCGCCGGGGGGGGGGGGGCAGGCCGGCCTGCAGCGCTCCCTCGCTGCCGGTTGCGGTTTCTGTAACGGGGAGCGGGCGGCTCGTGGGTGCGCAGCTGCGAAGAGGGCAGGATGCAGTTTAACCTGGGGAGCACCGAAGAGGCCGGTGCCCTTCAGGCTTTTCCCCTSTAGAGCCTTTCCGGAAGCTGCTGCTCGTGTGGGGGAGCGTGGGCAACCCGTGCCTAGGTGGCTGTTTTGCGCTTTAATTGCGCTAGAAAAACTGATTCTTCATTTTTCTTTCCCTTTAGAAATAAGGAGATAAAAATTAGCTCGGGCATACTTAAAGGGCCCAGTATCCCCGGTGATGTGCTGGGTGGGCTGTTGCATTGTGCCCTGTTGTGTCSTGGAAATGCTGCTGGAGAATCCATATAAAACTGGTGAAATGCAACCAGTAAAGCTATTTCTGTTGYGACTGTGAATTGCTCTTACCAAGTAGGTCATAGGCTGACTGAAGGGAGGAGGCTTAACAAGGAGAACAGAGGGCTGTAGGCAGAGACTTTGGAGTGAAGAGGTATGTGATCACGGGCCTTTCTTTTCTCTGGGGCTTTCACTGGTACACGTCTGGACCACAGGGASTGATTTTGTGCATCTGAGCAAGACCTCAATTAACCCCAAGAAAAATAACTTTGTAGACTCCAAACTGGTAGCTGGGGCCTGAAGGTGACCTGAGCTGCAGTAGATGCCCTTAGAAGAGCTGCCCCCAAGCACACCCTCACCATCATCGAGCTTGACTAAAGCTGGGTGGAGTGGTTGAAGGCTGGCTCATGAAGAATATCTTTGGCTCCTTCTAAAGCAAACTGTTAMCTAGGGCTAGGGTATTTGTTGACCCTTTTGGTATAAGGGGCTGTTCCTTTCAACATTTTTCTATTTGTGGCCCAGTATACTCTAGAATTCTCAAGAGTTATGAGTGGAGATAATACATAAAGAGGGCTTGGCTGGGTGATTCTTGAGCTAAACATCCCCTGTTTTTCCCGGTGTACATTATCTTAATGTAGCCCTAATAAGTACTAGTTAGACCTATAAGGAAGGTTACATGTTTTAAAGTGCAAAGAGGCTCTAGGATGAAATATGAGCTACAGCTAAAGAACAAGAACTTTTTAAATAGTTAAGTTGCTCCGCTATAATCAAAGTGACTTTGTTTTTAAAATCCAACCTTGACTGATAGACTTTAATGATTTCTGGTCTTGACTTGATTAATGAAACTCTCTCTGCTTAAGTAACAGAGGCTGATGCTTATACATAGTGTCTAGCACTTTGCAGGCTTCAATTTCTGATCATTCTTAGGCACTGCCATAATGAAAATGATGGATGGTTATACAGAAGTRTTTTCAATATGCACATTTCACTTCCTTAACTACAAAAAGCACTATTAAAGCATGCTTCTTGAACTTTTTTTTTTTTTTTTAATAAGCATATAGGCTTTTTTGTATCTCCAAACACAAATGATGATACACAATGACACTAGCAGTAAAAATGTCAATAGCTAAAAGTTCTGCTATCCAGTGTCTCTGTAAGGTTGACCTGAGTAATATGACCTGACTTCTGTTAGCCTGACTACTGTGATAGTGTGCTTCCCCKGTAACAATAAAACCATTGATCACAAATAGACTTGTGAACATCAGAGTTAGAGGGACAGGGAGACAGAATTTTGATTTGATCTTTAAAAGGTGGTGAATGCCTCCAGCCTCTTGCGAAGATGCAGTTAAAGCTTTTAAGCAGACTGAGTATTACTTGTTACTTGGCGGCGGCTATTCAATCTGGCAAATTTAGTTGGGGATGGCTTTAGAAGCTCTTGAAAACATGTTACATAATGAACATCTACAATGTGTTTATCCCAATTGCTGCACTCCTTCGACTGCACAGCTGTGGGTAGGTTATCTCCCTGAATGTGCCCAGCTGTGTAYAAGTCGCTGAGCTGCCTGGTGCATTCTGACACGTGGCATTCTGTGGGCTGAGAGTGTGAACTGGAACTATGCTTCCAGGGTYGCCTGCATATACAGCAATTCTAGTCACGGCAGCCTTGGGGAACCCTCAAAATACTGTGGATACACCTTAGTAAAACCTAAACAWCTGTCAAAGGAGTGTGATTAAGTCCTGGAAAATGAATGCTCTGGAGTGAATGAGTTTAGTTTTACCACTTTTAATAGTTTTGACTACATTTGTCTTTGGAATACCTGAAAGAACACTGGAGCATAAGCAAATGAAGGGACAGACTCGATGAGTAAATCTTATTACAAATTTCATAGAACAAAATGTCAGCAGTGGTTCTTAGAATACTATCTAAAAAGTTTCTTCCTAATTAGCTGGAGAACTGGACTTGGAAATATCTTTACATAYAGTTGGAAATCTGACACAAAGTTGAAAGCAATGTACTGCAGCAGCATTTTGATCTGAAGATACTTGTGATTAAAGGTCTTGGCCATGATTCTTAACTTCTGTTTGTGTAAATAAGCTTGAGAATTACAAGAAACTCCAGATGCATTCAAATGAACYGGAAAGCAGCTGCGAGGCATTGAATTTAGTGGCAGAAGCTGTCCACACCTCTCATGTTTTTCCTCAAGGAGGAGGGCCTTTTGTGGACAAAACCAGGCCACCTGGTGTTGTAACTGTGGTTGTAATATGCCAGAGATTTCTGGGGTCATAAAGTGAACACATATTTTTAAAAAGCATGCCTACATTAAAATACAGTAGTTAATAAGCAAGGAAACGTTGATGACATTTGTTAAAGGAACTGTCATACTCAATCAAAAGAAGTTCAGTCTCTGGTCCATTGTCTGAGGTAGCCCTGGAATATTATTCTGGTGATTGTGACCTGTGGACGATAAATTTTATGAGCTAGAGCCCGTGTCTTTGCACATTTAATCTAACTTTGTCCACGTGATTTATTAACCTATGCAAAGTTTTAGCACTCAGTGTTTGGGGTTTTTTTGCATTATTCCCACTGAAYTTCATCTGCAACTTTACTGTCTGTTCCCACGATATTGTTAGCCCCTGCAGAGACTCTATGGGGCATTTTTTTAACTACACAGAAGGACATTGATAGAAATCTCTGTCGCCTCACTATTCACCTGACTTTTTCAAATCCTCCGTACGTATGGTTTCCTAGGGCTAAGCAGAGATCTCTGCATAAGTCTGCTGGCAAGTTTTGCYCAACTATGAACTGACCATTTATTCCAGTTCTTTCAGCCTTTTAACCAGTTGCTTCTCTGGGGGAGAACTGTTCCTGTTGTTCCACGCAACATAGATTAAGAGCCTCTGGCGAGGGTCTGTACTGAACAGTTTCTGGAAATCCAAATACAATACATTGAGTGAATTTCCCATGTGCATATGCTCATTGATTATTCCAAATAATTCTAAAGGATTTGTCAGGCGTTAATTTCCTTTACAAAAACTGTGCTGATGTTTTATTTACATTTACTATTTATTCATGTACCCACTAATTCTTCTAGCTAGTTTCTACTAGCATGCCTGGAATGGACATAGGATTTATAAGCCTGAAGCTTTCTGAAACCTTTATAAAAAATCATGTTATATATGGTACCATCCAGTCCCCTGGTACCAAGGTAGAACACCACAGCTATTATGCTTGTTATTTCATCCTCAAGTCGAGCATTTGAAGGGATACCATATGGTGTAATGACTTGTTGTTACTCATTTTGATGGCTTAATCCCTTCTGTAATCTATCCTACAGACACTTCAGTTTAAAATATTCTGTAACACAACTCCTGTAAAGGAAATTTTTGGCACAGGAGCTTTTCCAAGTTTGTCTGAAACAAAATGGGTGCAAAAACCACTTTTGGTGCCCTCTTTATGTTTTGACCTTCAGTTGGCCTTATGAACTCTCTGATAGTCTCACAGTCCCTGATACGGCTGAGAAAGGAGTCATCGGTTCTCCTCCTGTCTGCAAGTTGTTTTCCCCGAGCCGTACTTCTGGCCTGCCATATTGTGTTTCACTATGACAGTTTGCAACCACGTCTATTTTCTGCATTTCGGCATAACTTCCACTTTTTGAGGGATGTCGTTCTTCCCCCTTGTCAGAATAATTATTTTGGATTGGTTCTTAGCCTTTCCTAASAAATGAAGCATGCTTGCTGATATGATGTCTTTAAATAGTTTTCCTGTCGCTAGAAAATATTTTTACTTTTCTAGCTGCACCACTACTTTATTTAAAAATAAAGAACTTTGTTAACTCCCTTTTTGAAACTATGCTCCATTGTAACAGATATCTGGATTTTGTTGCTCTTGCAAGGATGTTGAACTATTCTTGTGTTTCGATGAATGCTGTTTTATGCTTTACTTGGGAAAATACAAGGGGTTGCGTGTATCACTCCAAACCACGTGCGTTTTAACACTTGTTGACTTTTCTGTGATTCTTAAGTTAAACTCTCCTGTGCCTTTTTTTTTTTTTAATTGTAAATATCAGCATCCTGATTGCATGTGGCTTATGATGAAGGGCATGCCTCCTGTATAAGGTCCTTTTATTTTTAAAGATTCCTGTAGTTCCTAGTGACTCTGCATCCCTCTTCCTTGCACTATTTTTTCTAGCCACGCATGGTCACTCTGCATTTCTGGTCCTCTGTTTGGTAGTGAGAGCATAAAACCCCCCAAACAAACAAAAACCAACCAAGCAAAAAAAAACCTATTAGGGAGGCCTTAGCCAAAATATGAAACTGAAGACTAAGTCCTCCMTGACAGTTTTGTTTTGTTTTAAACGGACTAAGCTTTCTTTCCAGAAGCTCTCCCCCTTTTTTCCACCTGTTTGTATCCACACAAATAAAGACTAATACAGCTTCCCTAGCATTTTTAAAAAGTCTGCCCAAGCTCCTCCTCAGTTCCTATTTTCTGCACTTGGCTGACAAGTCATAATCTTAGGTAGTCCTGTCGCTGGTAACCACGTTGCATGTCACTACAGCCTACCTGTGCCTCCCTAATGACAGCGGCCCTGCCCTCAGGGGGTATCCGCAGTGACAAAGCCTTTGCCCCCTGAGGAGGATCGCCCCAGAATCGTTCCCTGTCATCAGACTTGCACTTTCTTACCCCAGGACTTTCTCCCTCTTTCACAGTACAGGTGTTGCCAGCTTAAGTTGCTGTCACCGAAGGTGTCGTTGAACAGTCTCCCGGAGTTCCTTGGCCTCAAGATCCAGACTTTTTCTGTGAGGATCCTGCACTGCCTGTGTTCTGTGCCCCTGGGGCTGGTAATTCAGCAACCGTTGGTGCAGTGGATTTGGAATCCATTTGATTGATGTGATGTGATGGAGGCGATACTGGGAGTTGTAATAACTATTTATTTCCCCATTGCATGGGTGTCTGTCTTGCATCAAAGTCATTTAGATGATCAAGCTATGATAACGGAAGTTTGTCAGCACAGCTAAGGTTTTGCCCATAATCATCAAAGAAGGTGGATGGGTTTATAAAATATATATAAAAAATAATTTTTAAAAAATTTATTTTTTTTTTAAGCAGAAATCAGCTCCAGAAGAGGACAAAACTGGCTCTACCCAGAATGAGTAAAGTAAGCTAGAAGAGATACTCAAAACTGAATGCCTCCTCCAATTAGCTAGCTACACATTTTGCTATTATGTTTCTTGATCTACCAGGGATGTTCTTTTGCTTAAACAGAATTTGACAGCACGTAAATGCATATAGGTTCCATTAGAAATATCAAACCACACAATATTCTTGCAAGTCTTCTGTCTGAAGGAGACAAATGCTCAGAAGCAGGGAATGTGCTTCCTTTTCTGAAGCAGGAATGCTGGACAGAAAGGTCTTCCAGAGTGTTTTTTAGGGCTGCTTTTTATGCCTTTTCTAGTGGGGGCTATTGTGATTCTAAGAGAGGAGAATGAAAGTGGCCCTAATGCATGGCATCTGTTCACTACCTGACCGCAGTGACTGGCAGGAGAGGACGTGAGAGGGATTTCGCACTTTTCCTCAAGGATGGTGGTAGCTTATGATTGCTTTTGAGGGCAGGCGTAGCCGAGTGGTAGTAGGCGAAAGAATTATGCTCGAAGTTCTTTTGTGCAGGCTTTAGAGATTTCTGATAATTTCTGAACTTTAGAGAGAGCAGCCTGTGTCATACTCGTGTTACCGAGCTGTTTGGCGTTCTCAGAGATGGCTCTAACAGGCTTTAGATAATAGTGTCCAAATGCTGCCACCTTATGTTTAGAAACAAAAACAACTTGGATGTTCTTACGAGGAAATACCTCTGTTAATAATGCTTAAGTGATCTTCTAACTGTAGGTACAGTCTTGAGTATGAAAACAATCATGTCAAGTTATGCAGTTTGGGTCCCTTTGCTTTCCTTTAGGAATCTGAGACTAAGGCTCTTGGTTGTTTTTTGGGTTGGTTTGGTGGTTTGTTGTTCCACCTCCCCATTTCTGTGTGTGTTTTTCTTCCTCCTTCCCAATTCCTCCCTGAACTCAAAAGGGGTAGAAAGCTGTTTTGTTTTCTACTTCACGGTGCCTGGAGACAAATGCTGGAATGCATATCTTTGGAGCATAACATAAAGAGCATGACTTACATCTAGACGTTTATAACTTCTATTTTCTGATACTGCTTTTCATGGTTCATTCCTGCTGGCAGTTGGCAACAGAAGAGCCAAGAATGCTCTGTGAGGCACTGTGTAAACTCCCCACTTTGAGATTCTTGTTTTAAGGAGTACTAGCCAAGGCGCTTCCAAGTATCTGGGAAAGGCACAAAGCAACACTAAATAACCTTCACTGCACATTGGAGTCTGGGATGCCCATCTATCTCCAGTGGGGCTAGGTAGGACAAAAAGTGCTTTTATTCTCCCTTCGTCTGCACATTTGTGTGCACCACCTGGGCACATCTGAGAGAGTCAGAATTGTTCAGTGCCTCTTGGAACACTTGGCTCTTATATAGGTCTTTTCAACACCTGAAGGAAGTCCAGTGGAAGAAACTTGGATAGGAAAGGCTGTCTCTAAACAGGAGTCTGCCTTCTGGCAGCAGTGAGGATACATGAACAGACCTGGCTATCTCGATGTATTTGGAAGCATAATGGAAAATTGACTGCTGAATTCCCATATGGCTCCTGAAAGGTGAGAATCTAAGCCTTAGCTAGGTTTCTAAGTGCAGTTTGAAGGACAAAACTGGAAAAAAGTGTGTGAATTAAACAAAACTATGATTGCCGATGGTGCCTCTGCAATGGGRSACACACACACACACACGCTTTTAAATTACTCCAGATATGAAACACTGTCTGATCATACCACATTGGCTACAACTTCCTGTGGTGCGTTGCCAGATGTTCCAGCTGTCCTGTAATGAAAGCTTATCCTGGATGATGGAATCCATTCTGGGGTAGAGGAGGACAAGCCTGCATAAGGCTCATGCACCACCTAAACTGTTATAAAGTGAAAACAGTGCTGCTGTCATTGTAGGGTATGAATTTCATCCATAGCACATAAGAATTTACCTTGGATTTCTCAAAATTCCTTCTGCTAGATGATTTAAACATTTGCGATGGATAAACTAATAACTAGTTCTGTTTCAGGCAGAATTGCTGTGTGGTGAACTATATACGCCTGTGCTTACTATACACGGACAATGCTACATGATTTTAAGTCCAGTTTCTGTGAAAAAAAATTGTATTCAGAGTCTTGATTTTTAGCTGAAAGCTATGAATTTTAATCCTAGAAAATGGAAAAGAATGGAATTAAAACTTCAGCTTTCTTCTTTAATTTCTTCGTCTTGCACTGAGATCTAGTAGCCTGTGTGTGAAGTGAGTCCTTATCATGCAGTGGAGAAAACATGAGAGCATTCATAGAAGCTTTTCTGCATGTTGAATTGCATATATAAGTAACCATAGCTCGGCATATAATGATGAAGATTTGCTACCAGGTGAAAATTAGTAAAAAGACCAGGGTTTTTTTTTTTGTAAATCAGATTTTAATTTGAAGTTCTGCATTGTTTTCACATTCATAGATGATATTTGTGTTTTTAAAGTTTGAGTTTTCAGCAATTTATAGTAAATTGATCTAGTAACTCAAAATTTGGTATTACTGTTTGTCTTCTCCAAGCCAGCCATGGTGCTTTAGAGCCTTGTCATAAGACTTCCAAACTGAGGAGCTAATATTGCTCACAGTGGTGCTRCAAGTCCTCCTGCAGTAGCAGTGTAGCAAAGTTAAAGAGAAAGAAAGCGGGGATGAAGGCTTCAAAACAAACTGGTTTACTGTATTTTGCAGATAGTAGTCTGTGAAGGGGACAGCTCTTGAAGAGATAACAGCTCTGAATGGAGTCCTGGCCTGTGCTTAGAAGCTTTGGTAGTGCTACGGTACATAGAAGCCCTAACTGTGACACAGAATGCCACTCTACAAGGTATTGTATGGAAACATTATTTWAAAAAAAAAAAAAGTTTGGGTACAGGCAGTAACTTTTCATCCTCTTGTTTTCACTGACAAATCTGTAGCATGGCTGGGGAAGGACAAAAATTATTTCTGTTTTTCGAATGCTGAAGAACTCRGGTGATGCCTGTTGAAAAAATATTATTGGCATCATTTGGTGGCTCTTGACTGTTTGGTCTGCTGTCAGTTACGATCATAGAATCATAGAATAGTTTGGGTTGGAAGGGGCCTTTAMAGGTCATCTAATCCAACCCCCTGGCYGTGGGCAGGGACATCTTCAACCAGATCAGGTCACTCAGAGCCCCGTCCAACCTGACCTTGAATGTTTCCAGAGATGGGGCATCTACCACCTCTCTGGGCAGCCTGTTCCAGTGTTTCATCACCCTCATTGTAAAAAATTTCTTCCTTATATCTCATCTGAATTTGCCCTCTTTTAGTTTAAAACCATTCTCCCCTGTCCTGTCGCAACAAGCCCTACTAAAAAAGTTTGTTCCCATCTATCTTATAAGCCCCCTTTAGGTACTGAAAGGYCGCAATAAGGTCTCCCCGGAGCCTTCTCTTCTCCAGGCTGAACAACCCCAACTCTCTCAGCCTTTCCTCATAGGAGAGGTGTTCCATCCCCCTGATCATTTTTGTGGCCTCCTCTGGACCCGCTCCAACAGGTCCATGTCTATCTTGTGCCAAGGACCCCAGAGCTGGACACAGCACTGCAGGGGGGGTCTCACCAGAGCAGAGCAGAGAGGCAGAATCCCCTCCCTCGATCTGTTGACCACGCTGCTTTTGATGCAGCCCAGGGTACGGTTGGCCTTCTGGGCTGCGAGCGCACATTGTCGGCTCRTGTCCAGCTTTTCATCCACCAGTACCCCCAAGTCCTTCTCGGCAGGGCTGCTCTCCATCCCTTCATCCCCCAGCCTGTATTGATACCGGGGGTTCAATATGTTTCATTATGAAGAGTTTCTGTAGGCAAGATTTTAGACTAATCTAGTTACAAATACTCATATTATTGCAGTTAGGAGAGCCAAACAYCTCTTGATAGTAATAGATGAGAATCATAAAGGCTAGGGGCTAAGGCTGGGGATAAAGGAAGTAACAGCTAGTCTTTTTTTTTATTTTTATTTTTTGAAAAGAAGGCTCAATTACTGCCTTTTAACCCAAAGGTCATTTTCTGTCTTCCACCTTATTCAAAAGGGAATTAAGCTTTTTTCATTCCAGTTTTTGTCATCATGTGTTGCGTCAATTTGATAAACCAACATATAAATGCTACTGCTTCAAAATTCAAAGTAGTATGTACATTTTAACATCTAACTTTTCTTTTACCCTGATGTTGCTCCCCAGCCAGTTATGGGCCTTCTAGGAATATGCTCCCAAATAGACTCAGGAGTATTAAACCTTGTGGTTGTAATGAGAAGCTTTGTATCCAGGGAGGAGAAAAGGAAAGGAACACTTAAAAATTATCTTCTGATGTTCTTTTTGTAATGATTTTTGTATTAACTAAGTATTAATTCTTCCCAAGCTGAATTCTTCTATGCATTTCTCCATCAGCTTCAYTCTTCAAAGCGTAATTAGCATATGAATTTTTAATAATTTCTYTCCTTTTAGGAAGTAGTTCAAAACAATGAATTAACAATTGTGAGCACTTTTTCCAAACAAATAAAACACAAAATGAATGTRTGGTGCCTAGTGGCAGGTCTGTCCCTAACTCGCTGTTTTCAGAGCACGTGGAAGCTTTTTCTGTATGCTTAGTGATCCAGCATATGTGCACACAACAGTGTGTGTAAGTTAACGGCTACCCTGACAAATACAGCAGTTTTCAATGTCCTGCCGCAWGTGTACAAAAATAACTTCTTCTGAGCTACCTAATGCTGCTACAGGAGTCCAGAGAACGGCGAGGCAGTAAGCTTCTMATGTGACACAATTTGGCATGATGAGGACACTTTTTGTTCTAAAAGTGCTCTGTTGGGATGGCCATCACTTGTATTTAACGTGTTATATGTAGTATCCATATAAAACCATTGCCCCATTAGAAAAGCTTCAACGACAGTCTTACTGAGGTGCAACATTTCAGCAGTCCTTTTTGTACAGCAGTGTCTCGTGATGTGCTCTGCGTGTGTGTTTTCTCACAGATGAGTTGGCCRCGTAATACTGGACAGTCATTTCTTCTGAGCAGAAGGAAAAAGTCTGACATTTCTTACCAGGGCAGGGGACCAGCGTAGGGATCAATGACTTTGGGAGAAAGAAGGTGCCAGGAAGCTGGTAAGCTCGAGTGCTGGCCAGAATCAGAACACAAAGACATATGCAGGGGTATGTGCTGGAGGTGGGTCGCGGTAAGGGAGCAGAGCACTGGGTGGGCTACCAGGGAAATGAGGGTGAGAATGACTCCTGTGCAGTTAAGGATTAGGAATGCAGATAGATCTGGTGGGAAAGGGAGCCCAGGACCTTGCAGCAGGTGTTGACCGTGCCTCAGTATTTAATTAGTGATGTCGCTTTGGATCTGTAAATGGATTCTACTCATATGTCCTTTAAACTGTGTTAAAAACTGAAGGTTCAGTATTTTTCACTTATGTTGTTTGGAGTTTGTTCTTGAGGATTTCTCACTCAGGAGCCGTGGTTTTATTACTTTATTTTGTRGGGCTCTTTATTTACCCATCAGGGTTTGCAGTTTACTCATTTACTGATCAGGGCACAGGATTTAAAATCTAACCCCATCCGTAAACTTCAAATCCCCAATGACCATTTGGGTTCCAAGGTTTGATAACGGTGGAAGCGCGACCTCTTCAGTCAGGCCGCTGAGGTGGCAGGCAGCCTAAGAGCTGTGCAGGTTTCTGCAGGGCTCTAGCCTTAGGGCTGGGCGCAAGTGCAGACATGCGAGAGCAGGATTTTCCTCTCAAACATAAAATCCGAATCCTGTCCCTGAAGGAAAAAGCAGAGGGAGGCTGGCAGATGCGCAGTGACTTGCTACTTCAAGGGCAGCAGCAGGAGTTGAACCTTCCCCACCGGACTGGTCCGGTAACGAGTCTTAGGACATTGCAAGAGAAGAGGGGGTGTATTGGCACTGAGCCCCCCAGTAGACTTACTCCCAGGTGGTTTTTTATGTGCATTAAATAATAAACAATTGCTTTATTCTTTGCACTCCTGGTTGTGGTTCCTGCAGTCCCTTTAGACTTGATAGAAAATGCCAGAAGACAGTTCCCGAGAAGAGGAGACTATCCATCGGGTCTGAAGGGGTGGGGGCTGGTGCCTAGGTCTCTTGGACCCCTTTGAGGTCCCTGGGGGTTCCCAGAGAACCCCAGTGCCCTTCACCCGGTTGTGGGGGATTGCCTTTGCGTTGCCATGATCACTCGGGGCTCTTGGTGCATTTCCAATTGCTGTGGGGGTGGCCAGGGCCCCTCCAGGCCTCTGTGAGGTCTGCAGGCTGCTCCCGAGTTTGCCTGCGGCAACCCACGATGTCCCCGRTGTGCCTGGGGCTGAGGCCTAGGTCAGTGGTGCTGAGAGACGGGCTTCCCACAGGGACAGCGTSTGCCTGCACTCATCCCCGCAGCACGCCTTATGGCCCATTGGGTGTTCCCCAGAGCCCTCCGTTTGCGCTCTGAAGCCCTCCATTTGCACTTTGGGTTGCCCCCAAGGCCTCTGCGTGCCTTTCTGCATGCCATGGGTATGCCACAAAGTTTTCCATTTAGCTTCCTCCCCTGTCCCAAGAGTCTTCCAGGTGCTTTTTGGTGTGCTCCAGGGTCATTGTTTTCCTTTCAGTGTGCCCCAGGCAGCCCCCTTCACCTTTCAGTGCTCCAAGAATCCTCCATTTCCCTGTCATCCCCTGCTGTTTGGTTTTTTTTTTTTTTTCCCCTTTGCTGCTCAGCAGAGCTCTCCATTTGTTCTTGTCACCTTTAATACTACCTCTTCTTCCTTTTTCTGCACCCAAGGGCTCTCCCTTTCGCTTTCAGCAAGCTGCTCTCAGGAGCTGGAGCACACCTCTGCTGCCTAGGTAGCCCCAGCTCTCCCCCGTGGGGCTAACGGCAGCGGCTCTGTGATCCCCGCGGGCTACAGGGGAGCTGCCCCTGGCTGGAGGGTGGCTGGGGCCGCGGGGGGGGGAGCGCGGGGCAGTACGGAGGCTCTCAGGGCTGCGCGGGCCTAGGGACCGGCTGGAGGGGGGCTGGGTCGGGCTGCAGGGTGCCGAGGGGCCGTAGCAGGGCTGCGGGCGTGGACGTGCCGCGCCGGGGATCCCTGGGAAAAGGAAGCCCTTGGGAACTTCCGGAGCGCGGGCGGTGGGGACTGCCTGGGGCCGGGGCCGTGCCGGGTGAGCGCCTGTGCCGGCTGGGGCAGTGTCGGAGCCGAACCGGGGCGGGGCCGGTGGAGCCCCGGGCCGGTGTTCGCGTTCCCGGGGCTGAGGTCGGGGCTCGGCCGAGACTTCCGGGTCTGGTTGCGGGGCGGGGCGGGGGAAAGGACGGCGTCCCCATAGGGTTAAAACTCGCAGAACGCTTGCTGGGCGGGGCAGGCTTCCGGGCGGACGTGCCCGCGGGGCATGCCGGGAGCTATAGTTTCCCGGTACCGAGCGGCCGGACGCGCCTATTCGCCCGCGGGGCATGCCGGGAGCTGTAGTCTTCCGGCGCCATGTCGCGCTAAGGCCCGCCCGCTTTGCCGGGCTTGCCGGGAGTTGTAGTTTCCCGTCGCCGGGCGGCCGGGTAGCCATGTTGCTTTGCGGGGCGCGGCGGTTCTGGGCGGGGGTGTTGGCCTGCCGGAGGTGTAGTTTTCTGCTAGCGGAGTTGGGGTGGGCTGTGTTGCGCTCTGTGGAAACCGGGAGCTGCGGCTCCTGGTGCCCGCACAGCCTCTGCCCCACGGCAGGGGCCTGGCGTGTCCCCTCGCTACTGGAAATGCGTCACCCCCACGGGAGTTGCTGTTTGCTGTYAGGGACGGTGGGGTATGGTCACGAAGATTCAGAAGGGGCCTGTACCAACCGAGGARAGAGGCTAGGGCACGAGGTATAGAATTACAAGGGTGAATATTTATTCATGTGCATGAGGTGTSCTCRCCRAAGTGGGGCACCCCAAATGTGGTTCTTACACCCTTCTGTCAYGAAAATTTCACAGCTGGCTCGTGCTGACCAAGGAGAGGCTGGGACACAAAGTATAGAATTACAAGAGTAATTCTTTATTCATGCACATGAGCTGTCCCATTCAAAGTGAGGCGTCCTGAATCAGTTCTACACGTGGTTCTAATACCTTTCAAGTATTCAGGTACAACATGATTTGACCAATYGCTACTTAATACACACATGCTACTGTTCTGAAAAGCATCTATAATTCTAYGGCGTCAYCATCCATCTGCTTCTTTCTTTATCTAGATGTCCCTGGAGTCGGACTTGCTACAGTTACTTAYCTATGATGCCAGATAAAGGGAGGGTTTCACAGAGGTGTTAGAGGGAYTAGGGTGCTGGCGTTATTTCAGTAGGCCAGGGGTATCCTTTRTASTTTGTGGACRGCTTTMAGATTCYGAGCAACAAAGGTCCTTATMTTCAGGGTGGGGGCTGTCCTTSTCCTCCTTGCAATGAGCTGGGGCCCTTTAGTCATGCTTACTTAACCATGACTATKCAGTGTACAATGTAAACTATATGTATCTTAMGAAAGTTCATACAATTTTAYACTAYAAAGACTAATTRGTACAATAGTTAGGGAATGAGAATTTCYTAATAATTTCAAACATTCAGGTATAACACCATTTGACTAATCACTAACACCCACACTACYGATTACTAATCGTAGTAAAACTTCGCAAAGCAACTGTATTTCTGCAGCATTCTTGCTGCTTGTCTATTGATCCAGATGTCCGTGGAGTCAGTCTTACTGTAGTTACTTATCTATGATGCCAAAYGATGCCAGGAGGGTTTCAAAGACATGTTAGAGGAATTAGGATGCTGGCGTTATCTTAGTTGTCCAGGGGTATTGTTTCTTCTTCATGGACAGCTCGAAGCTTCCAAGAAGCAAAGTCCTTATTTCCAGGGCCGGGCTGTCCTTTAGTTTGTTTTATTTAAGCRTGAACAATKCCAAACACTGCAGTAAAATTCCACTACCTAATTACATTACAGTGTATAATGTGAACTAATACATATATTAACAAAGTTAATACACTTTCATACTGCAAAGACTGACTGATATAATAGTTAGGGAAGGGAATTTTCATAACAGTATCCTTGGTTTTTCCCGGGTTGAACAAGGACTGTTTCCCACCTGTGCTGGAACGAGGCATGGTTGTCCCCAGGTGACAATATTCAAGTTACGAATCCACATAATTTCGTGAGAACTGTTCTGTGCACGTGGCGTTGTGGATCAGGACTGCCTGGGCAGTCGTATCCTCAAGTTCTGTGCGGAGCTGGTACTACAGCTGTCTGTGGATGGAAAGATGATTACTCAGAGGTAAGCAGCCTGCACTTTGTCCCCATGTCACYTCAGGACCCATTCACTTGACTTTGCGTGCACCCTGGGCCACTGTTTCCCCTTTGAACCCATCTCATTCCTTTCACTTGCCCTCTTGTTCCCTCAGAAGCCTCTGTTTCACCCTGGTGCCTGCAAAATTACTCTGCTTGCCTTTAGAGCTCTGTGGGCCCTCTGGTAGCATCAAGACTCCTGTGTTTGTCCCCACTAAATCTCAGTTTTCCCCGTGGTCCCCTCMAGACCCCTCCRTTTGCCTTTGGTGCATRTATTTAGAAGCAACCTGTCAGTATRAGGAACACAAAGAACAGGAAATGAGAMTGTTACAAGACGAGGTTGAACAAAGAAAGCGACAAGAAATGCTGTTATCTCTGTGAATAGAACAAYTGCAGAAACAACTGGGAGAGGAAGAGGAAAAACGCAGGAAGGTAGAGGATAAACTCGAACTCATGATAACTTGGGCCCCCAACCCCCCATGTCCTGTAAAAATCTGTAAACTAATCGTGTTCCCAGAATATTGGGGTGGAGATATTTGGAAGGACCTCGACCAAGAACTTGGTGATGAGGTTRAGTTAGATGAATTAGAATTTAAGGTAGCCCCTATTATTAAAAATACGTATCTGCTGGACCCCAAGGGGGCAACCAGAGAAATACCACAAAGACTTTTTTCCTGGGACTCCCTTCAACTGGCCAATCCGCAAGGAAAACATGGGCGGAAGCCTGGCAAAAGCRAGGCTGAGTATCTGTGGCGTGTTTCCTTAACTGGAGGAGATTGTGTTATGTTCAATCAAGGCAAAGCGGATGGCTTTTGAGGACCAGGAGTGTTCTTGAACGAGGGACCAGACTGTAACACTGAACCACACTCTGTCGTGTGCSGAGTAGTKTATTGGGCAGGGSGCATAGACCCTCTGGMCAGGGGGGCATTGCTATACCGATAAGATCATTAAGCGAACTTTCTACTGCCCTCACAAAAGCTGCCTGTCTTCAGGCTACAAACGACAGGGGTGTGTATGGTAATTACCCTATCTCTGCCTCTGTAGACCCCCAAGCCATTAAACCACTTATAAGGGGAGCCCCTGCTGTTTTAAAACCCTATCTCATTGCAAAAAGGGACAAGATAAGACAAAACATAGAACATAATGCTCAGGAGGGTCAGGATGACCCACCCCACCTTCGACACCTCCCGACCTGGGCAGAACTTGATGCATGACATTGTCAGTCATGGTCGAGAGATGGGGTGGGACGAACTGACACCAGCAGGGCGATCCCAAGCTGAAGCAGATGGATCCAGCAAGTAAAACAGATTGCCCAGAACCCCCAACATTTTCACTGATCTCATAAACCCCCTGCTGAGGTAGTGGACTGCCAAAAAAGGTGTAATGAACTGTGGTGGAAAGCCTTAGTGCTAGGCATACSTCAGGTAGCTATACAGGGCCAGCTGACTGGAACTAAGTCTGATCCAGGCTTTTCAAAAACAAGGGATCTCAGGGAAACTGGAACAAACCAAACAACCGTCTGCCCCCAAAGGCCCTGCGAATAACCCTTTCGGACTTCTTAGGGAGGAATTGGAAATCTTGAAGCCAAAAACGAGTGAGTCCCAGATGGCAACCTGGGCTGCCCATCCGGAGGATTGAAGCTTATCAATAGGGTAACACAGACGGCCCTCACATTTATGTCCCTGTCAGCCCCCAAAGACAGCTAGTAAAATTTTTAATTGACACAGGAGCTCAAATTTCAATAATCTCGTTTGGATGCCCAAAGAACTTAAGGTAAGCCCAGCTGACGAAGGGTTAAAATAACAGGATTTGCCAGCAAAAGTAAAACATGCCCTGTAGCTAAAGTAAACTTGTTATTGCCAGAGGAGGAAAGGATATCAAGACACYGATTAGCAGTAGTTTCAGGGAAAGAAAATGTGTTAGGCTTTGATGTATTACAGGACGAGTCTGGAAATTGCTGGATGGTAATGTTTGGTCTTTTGGCTGCCCGAAGTGTCCTTGGTTAGCTGAGCTAAAATTAGCAGCCACCCCTGGGCGTCAGTTGACTGGCATAGTTCACTTACTGTGAGCTGCACCAACCCTGSCTGACTCAAAAATAACTAATGTTCCTCGGTGTCCTATCTCAGCTGCTGCCCAGACGGGTATTGCAGAGGTCATAGCTGACCTAGAAAAAAGACACATTATCTCCTGAACGCACTCCCCGTATAATTCCCYGGTGTGGCCCGTTGAAACAACCGGATGGGAGGTGGCGTCTAACCATAGACTATAGAAAGTTAAATGCAGACACCTCCCCTGTTACGGCCGGCGTCCGGAACATTGCTACATTAACCGCCAGCCTCCTGGCTGCTGCTCACCCCTGGATGGCAGTACTAGATGTAAAATATACGTACTTTATGGTGCCGCTGCAGGAAGAGGATAAAAAAAAATTTGCTTTTAGCTGGGATGGGATACAATTTACCTTTAWTGGATTTCCTCAGGGCTATAGCCATTCACCCACTATAGCTCAGTGGAGCTAAACATTGCATTAGCACTAGGTGGATATATCCTAGCTTCTAACTAAAAGAGGTAACCAGTCCAGAACCCCCCAAAGACTTGTATTATCTTTTCTTTCAGGAGCAACACCCAGGACAACACCAGAATGCCTCCCTTGGAGATTGGATTGATCATCGGAGGAATGTTCATTCTTCYCAAGGGAGTAGTCATCGCCAACATGAACCAGATCTGGTTTACACCTCGACAAGCCTGATGCATGGGGTGGAGGCCCTCACTTATTTTATTTTTGCTAATCAATACAGTAACTGTAGTACATTCTGCATCGTACATGTTTAAAATCGATGGAAGTACAGGAATAGTGGGAAACCAGACACAAAATTTAACAGTAACAATCACTAGCAAACAATACAGTAAGGAGCAAAAAATTGAAAGGGGGTAAAGGAAGATACCACYTTATTACCCCACAAGGTAGAGACATCTCTGTTAGATGTGATGTGTTAAATTACACAAACAGAAACACCCTCCTGACTGTTAAAATGCTGAATCAGCCAGAAACAAAAATTAGAACTATGCTGTTGGCAGCGCCCAATACCTGTAACTAACTTTACCCCCGATGAATYGCCGAGAGAGGTAGTGTGTCTGTGGTGGACCAGCAGTGGTAAACAGAGACTAGCCTTGACATTTATCCTAATACCTATCCCCAATACTACCTTAGCCCCCACAATGCATTTTACTACCTCTGAGACCCCCAATAAAACTGTTATGTGGGCCTCAAGTTGCGCCAGGGGAGGTTTAGATTGGATATTAGGAAAAATTTTTTCACTGAAAGGGTAGTCAGGCATTGGAACAGGCTGCCCAGGGAAGTGGTGGAGTCACCAACACTGGAGGTGTTCAAAAAACGTGTGGATGTGGCGCTTCGGGACATGGTTTAGTGGGCATGGGTGCTGGGTTGGTGGTTGGACTCGATGATCTTAGAGGTCTTTTCCAACCTTAATGATTCTATGATTCTATGATTCTATTTCCACAAGTTTTCACGACTGGGCCTTACGCTATGGACAGGACAAGACCATATTTAACCCGTCATGGTCCCTAAGAAGGGTAGAACTGTCCATGTCTAAGGCAATACTATAAAAGCGCAAGATATTTGCTTAGATACACAACAAAGTATCTGTCATTTTGAAATCCACCCTGAAGAAGCAACTGACCCTACGCTGGTTTATACAGGGAATGGATGTGTCTGTATAAGAACATTTTGTGAAAACGTAATTATTGATGGAAATTTTACCCATAATGTATCCAAGCAATCAAATGTATGTGTTTGTAACTTYGTAAACATTACTGGATGCAACTTAATTATACAGGCCCAGTGACCTCATACGCACAGTTAAAGGAGAATTATACACTGTATCAAGACCTTCTGCCTTCCTCCATCAGAATGAACTTGGCGCTGATTCACAAGCTACTGAAACATGGAGTCTTACAAGCCTTATTATTAAAAGTACAATAACAAAGCAAAAACACATTAATAACTGCACATCACGGTGGAGCAGAAATACACTGTGTACTGGAAAGAGTGAAAAAGGACAGGGAGCACYRCTGGTGGGAAACCCTATTAGGGTGGTCTCCAACGGCAACAGGTGTATTGATCGCCATGCCACATTCTGTGAGAATAATGTTTGCCCTTGTGGTAATTTGTATTGTTATTATTGTCTTTTTAGATATTCGAATCTGGTTTTTAGCCCGATCAGTACATCTCATTGTAAAACGCACAGAATATCTTGCTACTGATTGTGTGGAACTATCTTATAATTAATTATAATTTAATTTAAAAAATAATTTAAAAAATAATTATAATTTAATCTTTTAAATTTTGTATTTATCACTTAACCCTCCAGTAGACAACATGATGCTATTACTACCTCATATTTATAGCACAGAGGCAAGAGGTGACCGTACCACCACTCTGTGAAGTGAATTGACTGTAGTCATGGGGTGGAGGGTGACGGATGCGCCCACTCTGGCTGAGTGACCAGTACTTTAGTTCAGCCATCACCGACAAATAGGCCRGACTGCCCCGTTGTGCAAACCTTGAGAAATGGTGCTAGGCCGTATCTTCTCAGGGGGTAAGGAATTTCGTATCAGGAGCTGACAGTACCAGCCTGAGCTGGGACCAGACGAAACTAAAAGTGCTGTGGCTGCACACCTGCGTGTCCACCAAAGGGGAGTTTGACTACATGTCAATCACTTTACCCTATAAATACCTGCAGCCCCCCAGGGCCCGTTGAGCTCTCCCGTTTGGCAGCGGGCTGCATGGCRGTGATCTCCCCTTCAGCAGGGATGCCTCTCAAGGTTACTCCCCAAGGTCGAGAGATCCCTTACCTGGCATCTATTATCTACAGTGAGGTAAGTGACATTTTATATTAGATCTAAAGCATATTGTATACAGGCTATAGCTCAATTATTAGCAGTATAGTAAGTAGTAGAGTGTTTGACTGCCACTTAATTATTGATTATTCACCATTTAACTAGCATTTAATCATCATTTAATCATAGTTTAATAAAACATTTTGGTTAACCTCACAACAATGACTTTTCTTAATAATTCACCTGTGACAGTCCCCTCTGGGACCCCTCTGTTGGCCCTCTCACCTCTGCTAGGTCATCTGTAGTCTGCTCAGAATGCCTCCTGAGGTCCTCATTGCGYCCTAGAGCCTGTTTTGCCCCTCTAGTACCCCTTAGGACCTCTCCAGTCTGCTCGGGAGCTTTCATGAGGCTTTCCATGTGCCACAAAGTTCTGGCACACATGGGACTTCTGGTTCTATGATCACCTTTGGACCCCTCTAGCCCCCTCAGCACCCCTCCTGAGGCACTTCTTATTATCTATTTCTATTTGTTGGTCCTCTAGCCTCTTAGGTGTTCTCAAAGGTGTAAACTGCAGTTTATGATGCATTTTTTTTGTGTGCATTCCAACCCTTCTTCCAGGACATATTTCTGCTATCTTATTTGGCGTTATATAGAATGTGCTCCTGGTATAATCAAAGAATGATAGAATAGCCCAGGCTGGAAGGGACCTCAAAAGATCCCTACCTTTGCACCTGAAGTTTCTTTGCATCCCGAGCAAGTGGCTGGTGCACGAGGAGTTGCCTTTTTCAGGGTGCAGAAAGGCTCGGCACCTTTCCGGGTTGTTTGCGGGGTACTTTGTTGTCCCTAGAGCCTTGGGGAACTACAGAGGGCTGCTTCTAGGTTACAACTGTGTAGAATTCATCTGCTATGTGGGCAKGTAGCAGAACCTGGAGCGTGTGTGACAAGAGAAGACGGTGTGTGTCTGCGGGAGACAGGGCATGGCTCAGAAGAGCAGCTCCCAAAGAGCAGGTGGCAGAGCAGGGGCTGGGGGGGAGCAGCTAAACAGCAGGAACTGTTGGGAAGGAGCRTGAATCCATCTCTGACAGCCCATAAAAAGTCAAGGGGTTTCTTACCTCTTGGTACYGTGGGATGGCTGGGAAAGGGAGATGGGTTCATCAGTGGTCTTTAGGTTGGTTTTGCCCTCTAATCACGGTGAGGTGCCTTTGGTTCTTGTCATACTGCAGCTGAAGAGAGGGATGACAAAGTCATGAAATGCGGCATAACACACCTAGTTGTYGATGTCACCATTCCCCCATCCCCAGTTGAACGTAGGCTGCATCTTGCCTCTCGGAAAACGTTTGGATGGGAGACCCGCAAGTTTYGTTGACGATCGGGCTGAAGCGGGCGATGCGTGATTCGGAGTTTAATGGGAATGGAGGGGAGAGGRTGTTCTGAGGTTAATTTAGTAGGGAAATATGGGGGTTTAGTTGTAAGTATCAGAAATATTGTGGGAATGATAGCTAGGAGAGACCTCACAGGCCAGAGAGGTAGGAAGATAGGCTCCACAAATCAAGCCACAGAGCAAATCATATCCTTTGTGCATTCGGTCTGTGTATTGGGTTTGCGTAGCAAGGTTTTGGTAGTGGGGGGTCTACAGGGATGGCTTCTCTGAGAAGGTGCCAGAAGCTTCCCCTATGTCTAGTTTGACAGAGCCGGTGCCAGCCAGCTCCAAGACAGACCCACTGCTGACCAAAGCTGAGCCCATCAGCGACGGTGGTAGCGCCTCTGTGATAACATATTAAGGAAGGGGGGAAAAACCTGCKGCACAACAGCAGCRRGAAGAGAGGAGTGAGAATATGTGAGAGAAACAACTCTGCAGACACCAAGGTCAGTGAAGAAGGAGGGGGAGGAGGTGCTCCAGCCGCTGGAGCAGAGATTCCCCTGCAGCCCMTGGTGAAAACCATGGTGAGGCAGGCTGTGCCCCTGCAGCCCATGGAGGTCCATCCTGGAGCAGATATCCACCTGAAGCCTGTGGAGGACCCCACGCTGGAGCAGGTGGATGAGCCCGATGGAGGCTGTGTGACCCCATGGAGATCCTGCGCTGGAGCCAGCTCCCGGCAGGACCTGTGGCCCAGGCTGGAGCAGGTTTGCTGGTGGGACTTGTGACCCCGCGGGGGACCCACGCTGGAGCAGTCTGTTCCTGGCGGACTGCACCCTGCGGAAGGGACCCACGCTGGAGCAGTTCRAGATGAACTGCAGCTCGTGGGAAGGACTCATGTTGGAGAAGTTCGTGGAGGACTGTCTCCCGTGGGAGGGACCCCAGGCTGGAGCAGGGGAGGAGTGTGAGGAGTCCTCCCCCTGAGGAGGAAGGAGCGGCAGAGACAACGTGTGATGAACTGACCCCAACCCCCATTCCCCGTCCCCCTGCRCCGCTGCGGGGAGGAGGTAGAGAAAATCGGGAGTGAAGCTGAGCCCGGTAAGAAGGGAGGGATGGCGGGAAGGTGTTTTAAGATTTGGTTTCATTTCTTGTTACCCTAGTCTGACTTCTGATTGGCAAGAARTTAAATTAATTTCCCTGAGAYGAGTCTGGTTTTGCCCGTGACGGGAATTGCTGAGTGATCTCCTTGTCCTTATCTCGACCCATGAGCCTTTCGTTATATTTTTCTCTCCCCTGTCCAACTGGACAGGAGGGGCAGTCACAGAGCGGCTTGGTGGGCACCTGGCRTCCAGCCAAGGTCAAACCACCGCACCCCCTTAATCCCTGTCACTTTTAAAATGTTCTTTCTATGAACATTTCCCTCTTATCCAGTAGACTGTCTTTATTTTTTAATTATTTTTCTTCAGTGCTGTCGCCTTTATATTTTCTATGTCTTCATTTGTATAGTTCACTGTCACTATTTTTTAGTTCCTTCCTYTCTTAATCCCTTGGCTTTTCAAATTTGGTTTCTATATCTACTTTTATCTAGTTTGCTGTCCCTCTTTTTAGTTCTTTCCTGTCCTGTACCTCATTGCATTTTAAATTTTCCTTCTATGTCTACTTTTATCAAGCTCCCTATCCCTATTTTTTAATTCTTTCCCATCACATACCACATCRCTTTAAAAATTTACTTTCTATGTCTCCATTTATTTAGTTCACTATCTCTATTTTTTAATTTTTTTCCTTTACTTCCCTAATCCCTGTTGCTTTTAAAATGTTCTTTCTATGCCTACTTTCATTCCCTTCGCTGTTTTTTTAAAATTATTTCTTGTCCTTYCCTAGCGACGTTGCTTTTTAAAATTTTCTTTCTAAGTTTTAGTTTGCTGTCACTATTTTTTAATACTTTCCTTATTTCCTTAATCCCCGCCACTTTTAAAATTTTCTGTCTTTTATCCCATTCGCTGTTATTATTTCCCTCTTTTCTTTTTATTGTCATTCGTTAGTGCTGTTGCTTTTTAAATTTTCTTTCCACATCTTTGTTTTAATTTTCTGTCCCTATTTTTTGTTTTCTCCCTTATTTCCCTAATGCCAATAACTTTTAAAATGTTCTTTCTATGCCTACTTTTTTCCCCTTTGATGTCTTTTTAAAATTATTTCTTGTCTTTCCTTAGTGCCRTCAACTTTTTAAATTTTCTGTCTATGTCTGCGTTTTAGTTTGCTGTTGATATTTTTTAGTTCTTTCCTCTGTTAATCCCTTGACTTYTAAAATTTTGCTTTTATGTCTACTTTTAYCTAGTTTTCTCTCCCTATTTTTTAATCTTTTCTTTTCTGTCCAGCACCCTTTCTCTTTTTAAATTTTCTGTCTCTATTTATTTGCTTTGTTGTCCYTATTTTAWTTTTTTTCCCTTTATTTCCCTAATCCCCGCCACTTGTTAAATGTTCTTTCTATTCCTACTTTTATCGTTTGCTGTTTTTTTTAAATTATATCTTGTCTTCCCTTAGTGCCGATGCTTTTTAAATTTTCTTTCTACATCTCTGTTTTAGTTCGCTGTTGATATTTTTTATTTTTCCCCTTATTTCCCTAATGCCTATCACATTTTAATTGTTCTTTCTATGCCTACTTTTATTCCATTCTCTGTCTTTTTAAAATTATTTCTTGTTTTTCCTTAGTGCCATCGCTTTTAAATTTTCTTTCTATGTCTCCCTTTATTCACCGTTATTTCACTGTTGCTACTTTTTAGATCTTTCCTCTCTTAATCCCTTGGCTTTTAAAATTTTCTACTTTTATCTCGTTTGCTGTTATTATTTTAAAATTTTTTTCTTGTTTTTCCTTAGTGCCATCACTTTTTAAATTTTTTTCCTACATATCTGTTTTAGCTCGCTGTCGCTATTTTTTAATTTTTTCCTTATTTCCTTAATCCCCATTGCTTTTAAAATTTTCTGTATACTTTTATTCCATTCGCTGTTATTATTTAGCTTTCTTTTCTTTTAATTATTTGCTGTCTTTTCTCAGTGCCATCGCTTTTTAAATTTTCTTTCTACATCTCTGTTTGGTTCGCTGTCCCTATTTTATAATTTTTTCCTTTATTTCCCTAGTGCCTATCACTTTTTAAATGTTCTTTCTATGCCTAGCTTTTTTCCCTTCGCTATTTTTTCTAAATTATATCTTGTCTTTCCTTAGTGCCATCACTTATTAAATCTTCTTTCTACATCTCCATTTTATTTTGCCATTGCTATTTTTCCTTAATTTCCTTAATTCCTGTTGCTATTAAACTTTTCTACTTTCTTCCCTGGAATTTCTTGGAGAAGAGGATGTGTATTTTTTGTGCTTGTAACAATCTCCAGCCAGGGGTCTGTCTTTTATCGCAGTCCCGGGCACGCACGCTTTCGCTATTATTCCAGTTTTGCCTTTTTCCTTAAGTGTCCCATGAGATTTGCTCTAGTATCGGTCACGGCAGTTATGTTCTCTTGTCCTTGTTTATCTGTTGTGTTTTTAGCACCAGTTTCTGTAGTCGTAAGGTGTCCGTTTTAGATCTTTGCGTCACCATGTCACACCATCGTGGTTCTTCCATCGGCCAACTGCTGCTKTCATTCCCTAAGGGCTTCGTAGGAAAGGAGGTAGTTTGTGTCGTTTGTTTTCTGTGTACTGTACCGTATGTTACTCAGGTCTTGATGTTCCCATTGGGTTTTTTTTGTGCTAGGCGGGCACAGCTCAGCAGCAGGCGAGGATGTCAAGGGGGTGACCAGAACTCTCTGGGAGAGGCTGCTCGTTTGGTAGTTGAACAGACTGAATCTCAGAGGCGTCAAGGCTTGTATGCACAGGGCTTAGCATTATTTTGGTTTTGTTTTTTAACGGCAGGCTGTTGTTGGAATCTAGATGGTATTCCTAAATGGAAAGAAGACYTCTGGATTTGTTAAGCTATTGATCAGCATCCAGGTGACTTGTTCAATATTGKTTTTGCAGATGCAGRGGRAYGAGCCAYGTGCCAAAGGGTGACAGAGGAGAGGCRAGCCGAGCATGGTAAGAAGGTGRGTTGGCRCGTGGTGTTGGAGGGAAGATGCGACTGGTGGCTAKATGACTAGCTTATAGGTTTTGGGTTTGTTTTTTTACTTTGAAGATGTGAAGCAATGAGTGAAGCAGGATATCGGCACTGGAGGTGACTTGGGCAAGGTGAGCAATGACCAGTGAGCTGAAGTAGCGGTTATTTTTCAGGTGTCGTATTGTTGGTGAAGTTATAAGCATCCCTTGTTGGTTCTGTTTTACAGGTGGTACCCAAGCCTCAAAGTGGGAACCTGTAAACAGCAGAGACAGGGCAGACGAGCGACCAAGGTAAAGGAGTGAGAGATGGGAATTGGTGCGCACAGGCTCCGGTTTTGGGCAGTATCTCAGCATGTCCTATTTGCTTTGATTTTTGCAGGTGATGCACATAGCCTCGGAGTGGTGAAGCCACATGCTGACAAGCGGCCCGAGCAGGTGAGGTGGTTGTCAGCCAGGTCGGTGTCTAAGAGCAGAGAATCATGTGGCAGCTTGGTTAAGCATTTCTCTTTGGTTTTGCAGGTGCTGGGCGGGCCACCTTTGGAATTGGATGAGCATTCGAGGTGAGCTGGGGTAGTAGTGAGGAGGAGCATGGGGCTGATGATTTCTCACAAGCTCAACGGGAATTTTGTGTCTCTTGGTATCTTAGGTACCACAAGTGATGATGGCCACAGTGTCCAACTCCGGAATGAGCAGGTGAGTGGAATTCCATGGCGCTTCTGAGGAGAGGGGTGTTGTGGAAGAGGTTGGCGTTGGCTGATGTGATGCTTACTGCTGGCACTGATTGTGGTTTTTTGGGTTTTTTTGATGATGAAGAGAAACCTGGTGACTGCAGGAACATCCCAGTTAGCTGATGTGGGTTTTTTTATCAAGGATGGCTTCAGGCCCCTGACTGACTGAAAGCTACGTTGAGGGATGATGGCTGACGAGGGGACAAGGTTGGGAATTGCAGGGAGGGGTTTTAAAGTTAGTGTAAGGGAGAAGGCTGTCCAGGAACAGTCCCCTTTGGGCAGGTAGAGGAAGCGGGTTACTTTTCAGCACAACACTATGTGTGCTGGGCAGGGCAGTTCCAGCCTGTGTCTGTGTTCTTGTGTAGTTTGTGTCTTAGACCTTCCTCGGCTCTCGACATCCTCATTGCTCTTTGCACTCAAGGAGCACGGCACGTGCCTCGGGTGCCRTCCCTAGGGTCTTGAACGCCTGTACTCATCGGCATAGCGCCAATCAGGCGTTTCTTTTCTTGTGTTACAAGCTTAAAGCATGGATTGGTCTTGCGTCTCGGAAGTTTCTGGACGGTCCTCTTTTGCGGCATCATTCCAGGCTGTGTCAGCAGCTCTACTCTCTAGGTGTCCATTTTCATGGACTGGGACTTCTTCCCTGTATCCTTACATTCTTAGGTCTTGATGCAAGGCTTCTTGCGCATCTCAGTCTTGACAGTAACTTCTTGTAATGAGTCATTACATTCGTGTGTCTTCTGGGGTTGCCATAGAGCCTCCTTGCCTCACTGTTGCAGCCCTGTAGGTGGTCTTGCCCAAAAGTCTCTGCTCCAGGAGTCATTCTTCTTGYTGAGAGTTTTCTCTCATCTTTGAGGTGCGTTGTTTGTAGTGTTCCGTGTAGTGTTGGTCTGTGCGTGTTTGGCTTGGAGCCGCCCTGCCCGGGGGTGTAGAGTCAGGGGTAGGTGGAATAGCCATAGGAGTCTATGGTTAATATGTTGATATGCCTTAGACTGTTTAGGCAGCAGTTGTACAGTCATCTTGGATCGAGTAGCTGTTGGCAGGATGGGTGGGCAGTCATTTCAACAGTGTTTTATGGAGATGATCGGAGCCTTCTGGGAGGGGCTGTTCAGTGGTAGCAGCAGAGATGCCAGGAGGGGAAGGGCTGCTGGCCGCAGGGAAAGCACCGGTGGCAGGGCCAGTGCCCCCAGGGCAAGTGCCGTTGGMRGGCAGGCCCTGGCATGGGTGCTGACRGGGCGCAGGGGAACTTTTGGAGGGGGGAGGCAGCTGCACTGCCTTTGCATGGGCCATTGGCAGCCCGAGGAGAAGCCGTCTGCTCAAGTGCCCTGAGCTACAGGGCTGGAGGAGAAGCAAAAACTCCTCTGCGGAGTGAGCAAGGGGAGCAGGAGGCACTGAGGAGGCTTCTCCTGAGAGCTGCTGCCCAGCACCAGGAGCAGCATGCAGTTCTCCTCCACAGCCCATYTCACCACCAGAGAGCAATAAATGCCCACGTTTGCAGCCTTACGCCGGCGAGTGCCGCTTCCCRGCTAATACTGACGTTGGTTTTTAGTGTGGACTGGTGCAGAGTAAAGAATGAGCAGTTTTTCCAGCTCATCTCTTTGCTCTAACAACCAGTGGCCACACACCCAGCTGGGGCTTCACAGGGAGACCCTGTTGCAAGTCCTTCCACCTCCTTGATGTGCTCCACTGCTTGGAAATGCTAAATGCAGAACATTTATTTCCTTGCTGCTCTTTGAAATGCTCAGTTCATTTTCTCCTTCTGATCCCTGCGAGGCATCCATCATCGGGGCAATGAATAGTTTACTGCTTGTTTACCAAGCATTCCTGTAATGCCATTAGGGGAGCCTCAGCCTTGAGCTCAGAGGAGGTAAATCTTCATCCCGTTTGAAATACAGCAAGCTCAGGGAAGAACTGGTCCCCAAAACCTTCCTGCCTCACTCCACAGGGCTGCCTGTTGTCGGTTCAGGTGGCTGGKGCTCACCATCCTAGGGCAGGATCTTCTCAGCAGTTTTTCAGGTCAGTTCCCCATTTTCTCTTCATACATGGGGAAAAGCACAGTCTCACATCTTCGTACCAGAAAGCAGGTCGACGACTGGACATCAGGCTACTGGGAGAGGCGGGGGAGAGGGAAGCTTTAAGGGCTCTGGAAGACCTGAGAGTCCATGTGGTGCAGAAGTGCCCTGCCCTGGCACCAAGATCACCCGTTTCTCCTCCTGCCTGCTCCCAGCACCTCGCTTGGGGATGTTCCCCAGCCCTGCTGCTCCCCAGCTCTGCTGCACCCCGCCAGTCTGCTCCTCAGTAGTGCCCTTTGGGTCCCTGAGGTGACGTCCAAGGCCACCATAATGCTGCTGCCCAGGCATCCCAGTGGGGCTTTTGTTACCAGTGGCTGTAGCGGCTGGTGCTGTGCTGCTGGCCAGGCTCTGTACCTGGGGGCTGGAATGTGGGTGGCTGTGCCTCTATCTGTGGCAGAGCCCCCAGACCCACACTGGTAGCCAGTGGCTGTTGTGGTTCTTGTCAAAGTTAAGCCCAGTGGAGGATAAATCATGCAGGGAGCATCCCCGCTAAAATATCCCTTCCAGAGCCAAAACCCGAGGCCACTCTGCCTAGCACCAGTGAGAAAATAATGGGCTTTGTTTAAACATAAAGGATCAGTGTCTCAGCTGGTCTAAATCAGCTAAGCTCTATGAAGTCAAAGAGAGATGTTCTGATTTGCAGGGACTGTGGTTCTGGCCCGTGGTTTTTAAACAAATGTGTCCTTTTTAAATCACAGCAAACAAATTTGTGGTGTCTGGGGGGAAAAACACAAAGAGACTTGCTCCTTAGGAACATCCCATAAAACATCATTTCCCCTCTCCCTTGTCCGCCTGCCCRCTCCCACATGCTGTGACAAAGCTGGGCTGTTTTCCTAAGGGGATGAGAGGTCAGGGTGGCCAGGGCTAATTAAACTCCATAATACTTGGAAATAGAGTGAAACTTGGAGTGGTTAGTTGTATGTACCAGCTCCTGGGCCTGCACCTGGGGGAAGGTGAGGATACCACATCCCTCCAGCCACCAGTGTAGTTTCATGGGCAGAGAAACACGCTTTGGGGACTTTGTGCCAGAGGAGGTCACCAGGTGATGGCTCAGGTCCTGGAACAGCCAGGCTGGGGGTTATCATCCTCCACCTCTTCCTGGGTGGGGGATATTGTCCATCATTCCCAGGGCACGGTGACTGGGAGCTGTCTGTCTTTTAGACACAGCCAGGAGCACCCTTGTGTGTATGTAGGGAGGGAGCACAGGGACCACGTAAGGGGTGTGCACCCTGAGGTGCTGCAGGGTGCAGAGCCTGGCCAGAGCTGTGATGTTGCTCCCAGAGAAGGTTGGAAGGGCAGGACTGTAGAAACACAGGAGGTATTTATTCTATGGATATGGCATTGGCCACCAGTGTCCRGCCCGCCTTCACCAGCACTAATGTCACCCCCAACAGACGGAGGAAGAAATAGGCGAAAGGGAAAGGATGGATCAAGTCTCCTCTTACGCCAAGTGTCATTATCTTGCTGTGGCTTGTGACTTATTTCTGGGCCACATGTGACTGTCTGCTCCATGCCCGGTCCCAGGAGTTTTCCTTCCTTCARTCCTCAGCCAGCCGAGCTGGAAATAGCACCGATGGGGACCACGTGCAGCAGCATGTGCCTTCACACGGCTGCTAAAAGCAGCACCTTCCCTTCCAGCACTTCCAAAGGGTGAAGGGTGCTGTAGGAACCTCCTTGCTTTGGCTTCAGTGCTTCTGCATGCCGATGTCTGGACCTGGTGCCAACCTGTTTCGCTCCGGTCTTTCACCAGTGCAACCCTCCGGGCACCAGCGCTACCAGTCCTGACGTAAGCCCACCTAAGAGCCAGCGCTGGCACTTTGACCCCATTTTTGTTTAATGCCTCAGGGGGCCGTTTAAGGCCTGGAATAAAGAGGGACTGGATTTCTTTAACACATGCTCATTCTTGGACAATGGAAATACCATGACAAGAATAATTCTTGGATCATCTTAGCTCCGGTGTGAGCCTCCTGAGGCRTTAGGAAAAAGGAAGCACTAATAACTATAAATACAGGTATGGAGAGAAGTGTAGAGATAGCTAGCTTTGTTTGGGTTTACATGGAAACTACTTCCTACAGAAATACAACACCCAACAATAATAATTATCAGCAGACGTCTTTCATCATTCCTTCACTGTACAGTGCTGCAAATCTTCACTGGGCCTGTGCGAGACGGAGATTGGGCTGGATGGAGAGACCTTCCTATTCCCATCTGTACAATACAGCTCCAGCCCAGCCTTTTCCCACTTTGTGCCTCAGATCCCAYGGGTTAAATGAGGGATAGAAACACTCTCTGAGTACTGCCAAAGCCTGGCAGTTGTGCAGGAAAAGCGCATGCTGCTTGGGAGGGAAGCCTGAATTTCRGTAGTGGGCTGCACAGATCCAGGGTGTGGGTGGGAGCCGCCTCTCCCATCCCAAGGACCTGCACCTGGGCCTCCCCTTAACCAGAGGAATCAACCACAGCTGCTGCTGCACCACCCCTCCTAAAAACACACTGTGGCTGTGCAGAGCTGTCCTGGAGCTCAGGGCCCAGGTTTTGTAGGTGGTGCCCCAGGTTGTCACATCATTTATCCCTCTCTATCAGCCTCGGACTTTGGCAGAGGCTGGCCTCCAGCACAGCCTGCCTCTGCTAGAGGCTCATCAGTGATGTGGAGAAGCAGAGTCTGAGGCAAAGGTAAACCTGAGCTCATCTTATCTCAGAGATGGCTGGTCCTCTCCAGCCAGCATCTTCCTGTGTTGCTTGGAACAGTAATGAGAAGTTGGTAAACACCAGCTGTTCTGCTAAGCAGAGGTGGGTGAAGTATGTAAACTGGGCAATTTAGATTAAAAATCATTTATTTTCCCAGCACCCTGGGTTTTTGTTCAGTGATAATTGGGATCATAAATATGTATGCCAGGAGGTATATCGGAGGTTGATGCCGGGAGGCTGAGCAACAGCCAARAGTCACTAACTGTATCTGCATGTGCTGAAATAACCCTTCCCTTCCCTGCCCTGTGGTAAGGYGGGCAGCAGCGCAATGCAGCCTGTCCGTGTGTGCTGAGATGGGGGCTATGCTCGTGTCCCTGCCCTGGGAGCTTGCCATGTCCCTGGGGGAGAGGAGAAGCAAAACCAAAAAGAGAGGAAGGACAGGGCAGTTGGGAAGTGGCCAGTGACTGTGGACAGGGGATAGTGAGGCCAGATGTAAAAAAAAATTCCCAACTGAGATTAAATACTTCTCGTGCCGAGATGGCATCAGGCATGGGTCAGCCCTGGAGCTGTCATCCCTGCTGTCACCGGCCGCAGAGCACACAGGTATCACCAGGACTTACCAACACTGGTCTCCAGAGTTGCTTTCTGCTTCATGGGCACTTTGCATTCAGCAGGACTGATGGGAGACCAGTGCTGGATGCTGTGCTGGTCTTTGCCAGGGAAAACATCTCTCTCAGACTGGAAAGGGCAGAGAGAGTGAACTGGTAAACATGGTGCAGAAAACATTATCCCTTCCAAGCGTACAGCAGGGCAACTGTCTGTCCTGGGTACCAGTTGAYGGGCAAAGAGCTCCATCTTCCTCTCTTGTCCCAGCTCTGCAGGCAAACGCAATCGTGCCGGGGTGTACTAAGGGTCCCAGCTAAGCTGCTTATAGCTCCCCAGCTCCTGCATGCTGTCCCAACCGCTACRGCTCCTCCAGGAGAGAAACACAGGCAGGAAACCTGGCAGCAAGAGGCTCCCCTCACTGCAGCACTGGAGACAAGYGTAGGAAATGGCACGAATACCAACGATTTCTGTCACGCTATAGGAGAGGGGAAAAAAAAAAAAAAAAGACTCTGTATTTGGCTGCCATGAAGGCTGTTGGGATACAGTCCAGGAATCAGGATGAATACAAAGAAATGAGCCCCTGAGCACCAGACGGTTTTTGAGAAAGGAAGAATGAATTCTTACATAACAAAATTCCCTTTGTGCACTGGTTATGGGGTGGTTGTTTTATTTTTCTGTTTTGTTTTGKKTTTTTTTTTCTTTCTTTTGCACCTGCTCTGACAGTGGTGTTGGGGCCATACAAGAATGCATAAACATACATTGGTGTGTAGGGAGCAACGGCTGCAGCATTTACATTCTGACTCTAAGGTTTAATTCTGCCTGGGACACCTTCGGTTCCTTGCAGCTGGTTTTTGAATTGCAGCATGACTTTTTCCTACCACTGTCCAAGATTTAAGCCAYGCTTAATTGCAAAGTATTGGTACAATATTAATTAGGTTAAAAAAACCCCTTCCTCCAGTGCTTTGGGAAGGATTTGCAGAAGTTCCTATATGACTCCARTGTGTCAGGCTTGTGTTCTTCTGAAGTCTCTTTCAGACTTCCCTAACCTATCAGCTGGGCTTTCCTATCTTGTCCACCTCATGATCTGACAGAACAATAAACTGTGTGCTCTGGGGGCAGCTACCACTGGTACAGACCGTACTGGAGCACCGCTGAGGTGCAAGGCTCCAGTCTTTGGGGATGAGAGGACCTGCTTTGTACCTGACTTCTTCTGCAGAGTAGAGTTAGTGAGTCTGTCCTGGCTTCTGTCAGTCCTTTATCAGCTCTGTTTTCCTTCTGTGTCCTGAACTCCTCCTTTAAGTGCCTTTGTCTGGGATTGACAGCTTTTTCTCTTAAATCTCCTTGATGCTGTCTTGATAAACTAGTAGACATAAGTACTTGCGGGTCTTAGTTTAGTGTGGTTTGTTCTCAGATTCTTTCCAAGGCTGCCTTGAAAACTGGCAGATAACTACTCTTTTGATGCCCTCTGTGCTYCCAGTATTCATCTCAGATTGCAAATCTCTTGATCTTGTTCATCTGTTGTATTTTCATGTGGAAGGATACAGGGGATAAAGAGACACTTGGATACTTTACAAATCATAATAGTGTCTGAAAGGACATCTGGTGATTTGCATTTGCTTTTTGGCAGGAAGGCTGTTGCCTTTGGAAGTCAGCAGGTGTCCCTTCGATGGTGCCACAATTGCTGAGAATTTCTTCTTGCTTTTGTCCAAGCTGAAACCTGCTCCTGCCTCTCCTCGAAGCCCTAATCCAGGGCTGCGAAGGGTGGTGGTTCAGTGCCTTACCTCAGAATGTCATCTGCTGTGACATTGTCCTGCCAGCCTGGCATGCTGCTGGCAGTCCGTTCTTCCACTTGCATTTTAACTCAGGTTTGTGACTGTACATCTGGCTGGTGGAGAAGGAAAATGTCACCTGAAGCACTGAGCGTGGCTGATGGGCTCTGCCTTGTTGGTGGACGGGCTTCTCTTCCAATTTACTCTGTTCCCTCCCTTATTTTTAGTTCCAGCACAGTAGATCTTCCCTAGACAGATCCTGCACTGCATGAACCATTCCTTTCTTTTTATTAGTACCCMTTCTGTAAGACTGCCCTTCCTGGAAATCCATCTTGGGTACTTTACTCTGTGTTAGTAGAGGCGTGTCAAAACACATCGCTTGCATTAAGGACTTCCTTGTGTTTTTCTTCTGCCTGTAATGCACAAAGACTTTCTCTGAGGTTTGGTGRCACTGGATTTGTGAGCTGGTGGTATTGCCTGCACTAACCAAAGTCTCCAACTGCATCGCTTCCCATGGTGGTGTGGGAGCTTCCACCCTGCAGCTCGTGCTGTGGTTGTGCCAGCACAGACACTTCAGCGTGGCTTTGCCTGCTTGGGCTGTGCCGTCTCCACTTCCAGAGCGCTGAAGAGATTTCTATTCACTCACAAATCCCCCGATGTCCTGGTGCCATTTTGACACCGAGTTTGAGGTTGATCTGCACGCAGGTGCCTGCTTTGACTGAGCTAGTCTGGGCATTCATTTCTCTGCAAATTTGCACTACCTGCAGTGTCACCATGGGCATAATCTGAAACCCTCAGTCATGGCTTTGACAGGGTGGCTCTTTCCCTTGCTTTTCTGCTCTGCAAGCTGTAGGATAACAATTTCTCTTGCCATGGTGACTGTACGGGAACCATATGCATRTCATTTTCCATTGTCATGTTTTTCTCGGCACCACCCACAGACCTTTCTTTGCAGTTATCTTTCTCTTCTGCTTTTTATCTCTGCATATTCTCTTGGATGTGTTTTGCTTTTTTCRCTCTTATTTCCTTTGCTGGGCTGTGGAATATTGCTGAGCCTGCTTCACTCGCCCAGCAAGCCTGCCCCTAGGTGCCCTTTCTCGGACAAGCTCCCTCTTCCCATTCTGTAATGAACAAACACAGCTCTGAAAGCTGGATTTTCTTACTGGTCAGCTGCTTTGTGAACTTCAGCCATAAACAAATCTGTTGTTTTTGAGGCTCACAACTGGCTGTTGTTTTCCTGGATCACAACTGTTGATAAGGTGCTGCTCACCAGTGCTGGTTTCTAGCAGTCACAAAGCCTTTCCCATGCCTGTCCGTCACTTCTGCAGGTGGGATGCTGCAGGGGTTTTCTGGAGCCGCTAGCAGCATATGCACGTGCAGCCTTTGCCCATTTCTCCTTGTAACGCTGCTKCTCTGGCGTCATGACCCTCTCCCAGCCAGCCTTGCTGCTGTCTCCCTGTTGTACTCTGAAGAATGCTCAATTGCTAAACACTTCCCTTCTCATGTCGAAAGGCTCGGGGCCTGGAAGTTGGTGTGCTGCTGTGCATGTTGTTTTCTGCATGCTGTTTGTTTGTTTTCTGTTTGCCTTGTTGGATTTCTTGGCTCTAATTGCCTGTGCCTGCAGGAGCCAGCTTGTCTCTGCGTGCCCATTAGTGCTTCAGCCAAAGAAGCAGGGAAGCGGCATGGCATGGCTGAGGGCACTTCTCCCTGTGCCTTTAGCCAGCTCTGCTCYTGGGATGATGTGACTGCATGCATGTGGATCTGGACCCATTGGCTAAGCCTTGCTGAGAGGCAGAAGCCGTTTGCTTGTCTATGGGTGCCAAGCTAAGGCAGTCTCCTTGTCTGTGCCTGGTGCTTCCCACAGCAAACTTGTGGTGGCCCAGCACATGGCACAAACCCATGCTTCCCTTCTTGCCTCCTGCTCCAGGTCCTCCAATGCTGCCTGGAAGTACTAGTCCCTGCCAGTGTCTACAGTCCCAGGTATTGCCTTTATTGCTTGAGCATCCTAATGGGCCATGGGGTAGCTGCCAGCACACTGTTGCCAGGCTTCAGTGCTCGGTCTAGGGCCAGGCATCGAGGAAGCTGCAGGTGCTGTGTCCTATATCCCCAGTCACATATCTACCACGTGTATGCTATTACGGGGGCCTGGATTTGCTTGATTTGGCAATCTGAAATGGCCAGTATCTGGGTTTTCCCAGGGCTRCAGGAGGCTCGGAGGTTACAGCGCTGGGCATCAGCAGCCAAGAGCAGGGTGAAGCACTGCCTGGCCCGGGCAGCGCKGCTCTGATCCCTCACCAGCCTCCTACTGTTCTGGAACAAGTGTCCAAAGCAAAGGGCATTGTGTAAATGCCCGTTCCCTGGACATTGTGTTTCTCCAAGGGGATYGCACTGCCTGAACTGCAGGGAAGGGGAAGCGTTCATAGCTTGTCTGCAGAGGAGATGAAGGAGATGAAGATGCTCAGATGGCAGGTGAACATGTGGGAAATGATGGGAGGTGGGTCTGGGAGATTTGGACCAAGGGGAAGRGAGAAAATAGCAGAGAGAAATGCACATTTTTGGATGGCTGAGATGTTGCCAACACGCCCTCGCCCATCCCCATGTGAGTGCATGTGTGCAGGGAGTGTATGTGAGAGAGAGAGAAGCTCAGGAATAATTAACAGCTCATTATTTCCTGCTCTCCAGGCTAAAGGCCATTACCTTGGGCAGCCTCACAGACACTGCTCCGCTCTCACAGGCATCCTGAACCCATTCCCTGCCAAGCCACAGCTGCCATTCCTGTGTGATTGAGGGAAACAAGCCCTTTCCTTTCCCTTGCCTTCAAACAAGCGTGAGAGGCCTTGGCTGATGCAAAAATAAACACGAACCRTGATCAGGACAAAGGCAAGTCGTTGGGCCAGCTGCTGTTGTAAACAGTGCCTTTCCTCCCCTCCCCAGGCACGAGGCTTTCCTGGAGGTCCTCTCTGGCCCCTGCCAGCCTGGATGTTCAGCCAGAATCTGGCTTCCCTGCCTGGTTTTGGTATCACTTCCCAAAAAGCTCACAGCTGGACTGCTGTGCAGAGTAGTGCTGTCCGGTATCTGTGCGAGAGGAAGAGGATGAAGGCAGCAGAGAAGGGGAACTGGAGTCACTCTTCACTYCTGGGAGCTGTGGGGATTTGCAGTATTGCTCTGGCGTTCGTTCACCTGCTACGGCAGCCCTTCCCGGACACCCCGCTCTCCAGCCTGGGAGCAAAGCCCATCTGTACCTGTCATTGCAGTGMACTGCCTGGGAGGCGTACGCTGAGCTGCTTGGCTCACTGGTAGCCCATTTGCACTGGGCTTTGGGGCAGATAATGTTCCTGCTCTGTCCCATCTTGCTCACAAGCARCAGCAGAGGAGGAAGGGATGGTACGTGGAAAAAGGTGCTGGCCTGAAATCAAGTGCAAGCAAGATGGCACATCTTTAGTGGGGAGATGCTTCGCAGCCCGCCTTTGGGCTGGAGGATCCCTTGGTCAGCTCTCCAGTGGTGCTTCAGTGGAGAAAAGATGCAGCGCAAGCCACTTGCAGAAGGCTGCAGGGAGCTGCCCTCAGTGTCACCCTGTGTCTGGGTGTTGGAACCTGCCTCGGAGAGGGGATGAGCAGGCAAGCACGCTGCCAGCGTGGTGAATGACAGGACAGAGCTGTAGGTGACCACYTCATCACCCTGGGCTTCTTGTAGTGAGACAAGTTGGCTGATCTCAGCCCACAGTGGCCTGTAACACTCAACTCACTTGGGAATGTGGCACGCAGCCAGCCTTGTCCCTTTCTCTTCTAAGAAGCATTAATTAAGCTGGATTTACTCGACTAAGGGACACCTCGAGTCAAGATATGTCCAGGGTAACTGTTTATGCATTGCTTCTTGTACAATTAGACAGCAATAAATGATAACAGTTATCAGTTCTGACACTGAGATTGTGTAAACACTTAAATTACCCTTCTGGACCTCAAAAGGCTCGTCCAGCCAGGCTTGGGGAGCTCCTCTGCTCCCACCAAGCCCAGACACTTGTGTCCTTGCCCCTGGTGAGTGGCTGGCAGTTCTTGATGGCAGGAGGGTGGCTGGAGGGGCTCTGGGTCCCTGCCAGGCCTCCCACCAGGTGCACCTCCAAGGTGTTAAGCAGCTCAGAGCCTCACCCAGTGAGCAAGCAAGGGCTAGTCTTGATGGACTGTAATGTGTGCTGGGATGCATGCTGTAATTTATGCATATTTGTGTGCTAATATCRATACAGATGGGCTTTGTTATGGACCTGAAAGCAGCAGGCACTGAACTGCAACCCAAACCAAGGTACAGCTGCTTCAGATGTTCTTCAGGCTGGCAGGCTCYGATCGGCTGCGGACGCAGCACGTGCAGGCTGTGCATCGCAGCACACGGTGCCTGATCCACRGTGTTTCCCTCCTGCAAGGTGGAGTTTTCAAAGGTGAAAGCAGGTGGTGCTCCAGCAACCACTGGATTACAGCCTCAGCTGTTTCCCTCATAGCACCTTTTAAAATCCCAAATCTTTTCTCATTATTCAAGTTTTTATCAATATTAATTCTGAAAGTCATCATTCTGGGCTCCCCAGGACACTAACTCATGTTCCCTTATTGGCCCTAGATCTCCCGGTTTAGCCTTTTAGAAAGACATCCAATCCCGATTTTTCAAAGCCTACAAGTAATAGTGAATCACTCCATCCCTGTGCATGCTGTTCTGCTATTTAATTACTTACCCTGCTTCCTATTCTGAATTTGTCTAATTTCAATTTCCAGGCTCTGGATCTGCTACTTGGTTGAAGACCTTCTTATCATCACAAAGCTTTTTCTGAGCTGGCATTTATAGTCTGTAATCAAGTTACCCATCTGTCTTCTCATTTTCAAAGAAAATAGATTGAGTTTCTTTAATCTGTTACCGCAAGTCCAGGTTGCCAGACCCTTTTTATTTTCTTATACTTAGAGTGCACCTTGGCATGAGTTGTAAGTGTCGTGTATGTGCCGAGGGAGCTTTTTAAGGAGAGGAGAGAGAACTTTTCTCCAAAACCGGCTGAATTTTGCAGTTCAGATGACTGGCATTGCACTCACCGGTTTTGATACTGCTCCTATATATTAAGAAATGTGTTTAAAATTTAGTTCCACAGATTAATAAACATGACCCTTTTCTGGCTGCCTTTAGTTAGGCAAGATGTTGTGTTTATACTGCAAAACTCAGCCCCTGTCCTGAAGCTCTTACAATGTCATGTAAGACRAGGTACAACAAGGGAAGCCATTTACACAGGCAGATGAAAAAGCACCAGGGGAAGCGGCGAGAGGGACGCCTGGCTACAAATGTCTGCTTCGTGCTTACAAAGATGGCTAAAGCTACTTCACGTTTTTGGGAAAACACGAGGGAAGCACCAGCCACAGGCACGTTCAGACAGCCAAGGAGCACCGCAAGTCTGGGTACAGTAGGTGRATCTGAGCGTGCAACTGCGGCTGCGTGGGAGCCCAGCGCCGGGAGCCAGCCCGGGTCTCTCTCGGGGCGGGCAGCCAGGGTCTCCTTCAGCTGCTCTCCGTGGGTGGGAGTGTTCCTCGGTGTGCTGGGAAGAGCTGGCTGAGGATGTCAGGCTGGGGGTACAGGGGCGGCAGCAGAGGAGGAACAGGACACGGAGGGAGAATGGCTGATGGGGCTGTRCATGGGGAAAGTTTTGGAGGACGAAGGACAGCCCGTACACCAGTTTCTTGGCTCTTGTTCTGTGACAGGTTGGCAGTGCCAGGCTCGTAGGGCCGCGATCGCAGCTCCCAGGGATGTGCCACGAGTAGCCACAAACTCGTTATTCYTCAGTGACCTGTGAACAAGCCTGGCCATGACTGTACTTCCCACCCCCGCGGATTCATCAGCTCTCAGCGGTTTAAGACCTCCAAAGAAATAATGAAATAGATTTTAAACCCAATCTGGGAAGTTCAAGTCTGCGAGAGGAGATTTCCCACAGCCCCTCAGTCGGTCCGTCTGCTGCCGGAGCCCTAGTCCCCTCCACCTGGAGCTGCCTCTCTCCCGCCGTGCTGGACCGGGGCTGTGGGAGCTGCACGAGCGATACCGGGGCATTGGCTTACTTGGTTCATCGTGAAATGAAATATTCAGACAGGCAGCTCCTGGGATAGCCTTCTGCTTAATTTGTTCTCTTCCACAAGGTCAGTACAGAAAGGTTTGCTCTGAAGAGGCTATTCTGCATTTTCTGCATTTTTTTTTAGGGTGCAGGCAGGCTTTCATGGGAAGGCTGGGGTCTGCACCCAGTGGGTTGGCCCATAGGATGGGTTTGTGAGCGACAGCATCTAAAACTCAAAGGCTGCCTAAGAAAAACACGAGCCGGGGCCGGCAGGTGGAAAGGCTGCATGTGCCTGGCAGAAAGGGGTTACCATGGCAAGGAGSATCGGCTGCTCCGAAGCAGGGCTGTGCTGGGTTGCCCTGGACCTCTTCCAGAGAGAAGCCCAAGCTGGAGCCTGTAGAAATCATCGCCACCCACCAAAGCTGCTTTATATACAGGCATACATCAGCTGAATTTGTTAATTCAGTTTTAGTGAGACAATAATTGCATGTTTATAAAAAAACAACAGATTTCAAAGAGTGACTGATATTAAGTGACTGCCCAGGAGACACGGATTGATTTCCTGCTCATCAGCCAACCTTTAGTTAGTATTATGCATCATTGTATTTAGTTTCATAAACAAAAGGCAATGAAAACCAAAGAGATTAACATTAGATACCTATAACTTAATTTATGTATAATAGCTTTATTARCTCAAAGCCTGGAACATTCCAGGAGAGTTTTAGCCCACGTTCTTGAGATACAAGCACTCGCAATAGCTCTACAGCGGCTTTAACAAAGTATGTGTCACACTGCCTTGAGCAGAGGCAGACTCCCGGAGAAGCCAGCGATCTCCTCCTACCCCTCCTGCCAAGGTCTGCAGCGCCGGGCACTCGGGGAGGCAGGAGCACCCCGGGGTTCAAGTGCCTTGAGTCTCTATCAAGGTATGCGTTATACTCACTTTAAAAAGTGCGCATACTTCAATGTATATTAGCACATTATCTTGGAAAGCTGGCTGCTTCGCAGGGCACCCGAGGGGAATGCYGCACTGGAGTACTTGGTGGCCCTGTCATTTCTTGTGCATGTCATGGCTCTGCAGCGATGCACACTCAGCCCCGTGCCACAACCAGCCAGGGAAGCACCGACTCTTGGCCCCACCAGCGCCAGAGGAGGAGATCATCGTATGTCTCGTTAGTTAATTAGAGGACAGAAAAGCAAGTGGTGGAAGTGGGAGAAGCCCTACAAAGCTTGTGTGAAAATGTCAGATGAGCTCAGAAAGCAAAGCCCAAGGTGCTGCCCTTTGTGAAAACCACACTTTGGGCATCTTGTTCCTGTTGTTCAGGATGAACACAGAGCGCAGGCGGATGCTTGTGCCACGCCAGGACAGCTCTGTGAGTGGAAAAATACACTTAGCATAGCACCTTGCTGCTGCACCGTGCCCAGAGAGCACCTTGTGTCCAAGGGTGACCACCAGCAGCGTGCCATGGCCCTCCCCTGCTTTCAGCAGGGACTGTCCTCACTGCAGAGCAGGGTGAAGGGAGCATCTCCAGAGTGTCCTGTACTGGTACACTCTGGCTGCCCGGGGGCTATCCTCCAGCTTTTGAGGGTGATTTCCAGCATTGTGTCATTTTTACAGCGCTGGAGCTGGGTTACACTGCCCTGGGGAAGCCGAGATGCCTGTTAGTCATGCGGTGGGTGATGACTGCTCTGCTCCTGTTTTGCCGTGAGCCCTCCCTGCCAGCCTGATCTATTAATTTATTTACTGAACAAATGGCATTTCCCCAGCTCTGCAGTGATGCACACTCTCAGCCCCRTACCACAACCAGCCAGGCAAGCACCGACTCTTGGCCCCTCCGGCAATGGAGGAGGACATGAAGAGGTCCTCAGCCTCTGCCCAAGAGGCAGAGCAGGCAGTGCTGAATTTGCCTCTGCCCAAATCAATTTGAACAGTGAAAGACCTTGCTGTAGAAGTTCTACCCGTGGTCTCCTTCTGCAGCCCATGCCATGGGCAGTGCGTACGTCAGTGCTGTCCCAGGCTTGCAGGGGAAACGGGAAGGCAGAAGTAAGTCCTCCATTGCAAAATGCATACAGTGCTTGCTGGAATTTGCTTTGCCATGTGGCCTGCAATATTAATTTTTAAAACCCCTCTGCTGGTTATTTAGTTCTGAAATTGAGCAGTGTGCCTGTAAGCTCTAAATTTTAGGGAGTGTATTGTACCTGACTAATTTTATGGTCTGCATTGCCTTTTATCTTGGCTTGCTATTAATTTAACAGCAAGTCTCTGTGTTTGTCAGTTTTGATTCCTGGGGTACCATATAATTTCATCTGTAAATTGATTTGTGCTTTCTGATACTTCAATAAACCCATTTGGTATAAACACAGCTCTTCATTTCCCTACGAGTACGTGGTGAACAAGCAGAAACTGAGCACAAAAATAGACATTTATTTATCCAAGTATAATAAGGGGAGGGCAGCAGGAATGGGGCAGTCGGACTAGCAGTCTGCTGACAGCCTTTAAACAAGGTACAGATTACAGTGCAAACTAATCAGCAGTTTCRTCTTCAGGCAGGACCTACTGAATGCAATATCCTGCTTATTCACTGTCTGCTGTGTGCAGGTGAGAGGATTTTGGGCACTGCTGGCCTCCCCCAGCCCGGTACCCCCAGCTCCCCAGGTGCACAYTGCCCGAGGTGCCCTGGTGTTTCCCAGCCCTGGCACCTCTCTGGGTGTGCAACACGCTGGAGAGGGCGAGAGTGGGTGGTTGATCAGGGACCAGGGGAAACAAAGCCAAAACTGGGAATGGGCTTGGTCCCTCACCTCTGGGAGGTCACCCAGGCTGCCTGCTCCTTCTCCCCATCGCATGTCCCCCTGTTCTCCGAGCTCATTCTCTCCATCCCCTTCTCATGCCTGATTTCTTCCCAGCCTCACCGGCTGTGTATTGAGACCCCAGGTGCCACTGCCAATGCGACACGAGAGGAACAGGCATGGTTAATTTTAATTTCTTTTTTGCAAGCAACTTTTCCTCTGTGTTATTCTGCACAATGYCAGGGCCACAGCATGGAGAGTTTGCCGTTCTCCCCCTGCCCACATTTCTCACAGGGAGAYGGGCTGCAGGTTGGGGCTCAGCCAGATGGCTGCGCGGCCACTGCAGCATGTTCAGTGCACAAATGGCTCTTGAAAGCCTGCAGTAACTACTAATTAAATTAATTTGATAGCTCTAGGTGGTGGGTGATTCACAACAGGGCTCTTGTTAGCAGTATTGGCTCAGAAACCTTTTTCATGCTGGGCACCRTGTGAAACATTGGTGAACGCGGAGGAGAGACACGGCATTCTCAGCCAGGAGAGGGGCTCTGCCAAGGACCATGCCTACAGGCTGGGGTACCTGCCCAGCGTCCTGGCAGGAGAAAGGGATGGAGTGGAGCACCGTGTAACGGACAGATCTCCGGCTGAATCCCTGGGCCAGACCGCTGCCCGGTGGCAGGYGGCCAGTGCCCACTGCGGGAGCCAGGGAACCCCGGGCAACATGGACCAGCTGCTGCAAAGCTGGGGGCACCCGGGTGCTGGGGCTGACCCCCCTGGTGTGCCAACACACCACCACCTTCCTGGGAAAGACCAGGAGGAGGCGGACAACCATTCTGGAGGCTTTTAGCACTGAAGACGTCATCATTCACATGCATTTGTTTTCCACACTGTCTATGCAAAGGGACTTGCAAGGAGAGCATCAGGTTTTGCTGACTGCACTGCTAAGGACTTTGGTATATGGGATGCAACATATAGCCTGCGTGAGCAGCGCCTGCAGGAAAAGCAGGGCAGCATCCTAACCAGAGCACTGAGGGCTAGGAGAAAACATGCCAAAAGCTGTGAAGATAAGGGGGACRTGGGGAAATGCCCTGATATGTGGGACTATGCTGTATCCATGCAGTAAGGTAGGCAGAGGAAAGGAAAAGTTGCAGARTACCGAACTACAGGCAATGGAAACCAAATTTATAAGCTTCTTTTTAGTGTACTAAATTGTGTCCTTTTGTTTCTGTGAAGTGAGTCTTTAACATCTCCCTTGACAATCAGCAAAATGCAGTTTTTGTAAATGTTCTCCTTTTGTCACTTTTATTTTATAACCTATAAGCCAGTATAGAGGCACACACTTTGATTACTCCATTCACTTTCTCTTTGAAGCTGTATGTTTTATTTCTTCCCCCCCCCGTTAACGAAGCTTACTTGTATGATTGCAGATTGTGAGATTAGAGAGCTAGAAAAGTTTTATTTCAAATAGGTGCCAATTGTCATTTAGACTTTTGTTATTTTTTTGTCCTCCCAGATCAATACTGTTCTTAACTATTTCAGATTGGAGAAAAGCAATCAAAATATTCTATTTTCACAAAAGATATATGATTAGACCACTAGTTGCAAGTCACCAATCATTTTTATGTTAACGATTTGTCCAAAGGCACTTGCTTTTTAATTTCTGATACCTTTTTTCAAAAACAGAAACACCGGGAAGTGCTAGGTAAATTCAAACTTGACTGCTTGTAACACATTGGTTAATTTTGGGGCATAAAGCATTTGGAAAAATATGGATAAAGAACTTGAAAACCAGTATAAAAAGTGAGCCCATTTCAATTGTCACAAATAGACCAACATGTTTTCTGAAKTTTTTTTTGCACAAATCCATCTTCACTCTCCGCTGCAGGCACTGACAGTGGCTGGCTGGGAGATGTCTGTGTGGGAGAATGAAATTGCCCAAGCTGCTCCAAGTTAACKATGTCAAGTAAGATTTTTTTTTATTTATTTTACTCTTTTCATCAGGCAACATGTTTTTTGGTGTTTTTTTTCCCCCCAAGTCTGAAATACTGAGGGGAAGGAACTGTGCAGAGAAAAGGAAACCAAAGAAATTACARAAGTCGGGACAGAAAACGGTTGGCTCCGGTCCGGGCATACTGCGAGGCAGCAGGGCAACGCCGCAGCCGTGCACTGTATTAGAGAGGGAAGGGATSTGGGGACTGCGGTGGAAAACTCTTGGAAGTCATCAGCAGCTCTGAACTGCTCACGTGAGAACACGGTACCTGGTGCARCCGTGGCAGCCAACACCCGCGTCCGTGGGCTGCAGGCAGGGAGTGCTGCCGGCTGGGCAGAGCACAGCCTCCTACGTATTTTCAGTGCATTTGATCTCCCCTTTGGTTATCCTATAGCTGAACCTTCTCCCACCACTCCCACCAGTGCAACCACCTCCCTCTGGACGGCAGGCGATGCTTCTTCAGCCCAGGGAGAGATGGCCACGATGCCTGTCGTGGTCTGACAGCAGGGTCATGGCTCAGGGGGTGGCTGTCCCCGGAGAGGGCTGAGCCACGCTTTCCTTCCAGTAGCACCGAGGTGAGCTCTTGATCTCGGCGGTCGCCCACATCTGCCCCCTGTTGAGGCATCTCTTTGTCTACTTACACGTATTTCCAAAAAAGCGTTCACAAAAGCTGCCCCGTGGGAAGGAGGAGCTGGCAGGCTGTGGCAYGGCAGTAATGACACCATTCCCCCACAAAGCCCACGTGGGAATYGGAGGGCTCTTCTGCTCCCCTCATTAACACCCTTCGAATTAGACGCCAAAGCCATGAGGCACGGTGAAGCCAAAGAGAAGCCGAACAGACAAGGAAGTTCAAGTGGCTGCTTTAACAAAATGGCTCATTTTTCTTTGAAATTAATTGGCTGAATCCTGACAAAACCTGTTACTAAAAGAGCACCCTCGTCTTTTTAATCATCGGAGTTGTTTGTAAAGTGCTCCCTGAAACTGGAAATCATACCCTCTCCTCCAGCTCTTTTGTTCATTTCCACTGGGGAAAATTCATGAGAATTCATTAAAAAATTATTCACACCCCAGAGCCGAAGGCAACAGCCCTCTCAAAATGTCCAAATAAAAACCGCTCTAATGAATAACCACTGTCAAATGGCCAGGCAAAATGGAAAAATAGGACAGCAAACAAACTAAACAAAAACTTAAGCAGTTGCCTGTTAAGCGGGGGCTGCAATTATGAGTTCTCTGATTCACACACCAACACCCACCCACCACCGCTCTCYACCAATGATTCAGGGCAGATAGCATCACTCTAATGCCCTGGGACTTTCCTTCTGTCAGTGAAAASATAGGGCTGAAGGCAGTTGGGCTACTCTAAACCTACAAATGCAACTTAAATCATGAGAGTAAACTTGTCATCTTGCTCATAGCACAGTCCCACCAGGACAAGTCAGCAGGTCAAAGTCTGCCTTGAGTTATCTCCTCGCCACCATGGGGTGGGCAGCAGGTCCGGATGAGGTGACTGCCTGATCCTGGGAGCTAAGCCTGCAGAGGGATGGGGAGAACATCACTTGGTCCTGGATGGTGGTGTGAATGTGATGCCTGTTATCAGCTAGAGTAGCAGCGGGAAGAGGAATGGAAAACAATCTGTRTGTTGGGCTCTCCTACTCCCGCAGCTTGGGTCTACATTTGGCAGAGAACAGCCTCCTACATATTTTCAGTGCACTTCTCCCTGCATTCAGCTGGCAGGCTGCGGGGACCCTTCCCCAGTGGTCCACGTCCTCTGTCACCCCCCRCCACGTACGGGCCATGGTGGGAGTGGGCTTTGCAGCATTCGGGCTGCACTCGCAATGGCTGCATCAATATTCATCTCTTTGTAAACGTAAACTGCCCCTGCTGCTCAGAGTTGCTTCAGATTATTCATATCGATTCAGCACTGTTAATGATTAAATACAATGTTCTTCAAAGCCTGAATTTAACAGGAAAGCTTGATTGGATTTACCGTTTTGAGGTTAGGTGGGTTGTTTTCAGTTACGTTGCTGGTCTTTTTTTTTTTTTTTTTGCCTTGTGGAACATTGTGTAATTTTGCAAATGAAGAATTACCCTCTTGCCTTTTAATAAAAACTTCCATCTCTCAAGGATTCACATCCTCCTGCTTAATCAGACAACTGATATATTGCACGCCCCACCATCATCTCCGGGGCCCTCTCCCCCACAGCCATCACAAGCTGAGCAGCTCCTGCAGGTCCAGCAGGATGAGCCGAGCGTGCCCAGAAACCACAGGCTGGAGGACAGGGGACAGAACAGGTCCTAGCGAAGGCAGATGATTGCAAAGTACCTATCTGGATGGCATCCCTAGGGCTCCCTCGGATAGGGAGAATAATAATTACAAAACCTGGTGCTTGTCCTGGAGAGAACKTTATGCCTTTAAAGAGGAAGTCAGAAGACAAAACGCAGAATGAGGTGATTTAGTTGATGTTCCCAACAGCCACTTGGCAGTGCTGGGAAGAAATCCCCCAAACCCCAGTGCAATGCACTGTGCAGTTTTGCCTTCCAATAGTTTATCAGGAGTCCATTCATCCAAACACTGTCCATCCATCACGGAGTAGGAAATGTCCAGACTTAAATCTGAAGGAGGAACATGTTTCCCTGTAGGACCAGCAGGATACAATCGCTGCACATATTTGGGGCAATAGCTATAGGTGAACCAGGGCATAGTTTTACTRAGAGCTGTCATTGTATTTATTTCTCGTCTTATCTTTAAGTGAGACAGCACATGAGGGCTTGACCACCCAAGTTAAGAAAGGAAATACAAGGAGAACACAACAGTGAAACTGCTGAGTTGCTACCAGTTAGTGATAGCTTAAAAAGAAGATGTGAAATCAAACATTCACTAAAAAAAATCCCTGACAAGGCACAGAGACCCCACGAGAAGCAGCAGAGGGAAAACAGATTGCAACTCAGCAAGATCGGTCCATCGCAGGCAGCAGCAGAGACCAGCATTTCCTGGGGCTGCCTGATCAGGAGGAATTGGCCGTGCGCCTGCGTTGGGACGGGGACACACCGCACGCTTGCCCCAGCCCAACACTACGTGCACTAGCAGTAGGACGATTGCTGTGTGCGCGTGGGCACAGGCATGTTTCTGCTTTAAGTCTGATAGAAGATGGACAAATAAAAGTGACCCAGAGGTCCGGGGTTACATCTGGTTAGACTCAACGAGATGAAATCCATTTTGGGATCTCTAATGGCTCTCGCTCGGTGGTGTCACACTGGAGCCAGGATATTAAGGGCACCTGTCAGGGCTATTTTAGGAAACAGAGGCCTCCTGCCTGGTGCCCCCCTTCCCTCTGCACTGAGCTCACATCGTGTCAAATGAGGTCTCCCAGAGCAGGGCACACAAAGTTGTGGGTTTAGTGGAAAGCCTGGATCAGAAAGTGGCTTTCTGAGCCCCCTTGTCACACGCAGCTCCAGCCTGGACTACGTGGGTTTATTTCTGGCATCCTCTGTGCAACTTTCTCCTGCAGGTTTTGGACCCAGCTGCACACCTTGAGCTTTGCCCATCCCCAGGGACAGGAGGAGGGTTCGGGCTTCTGGAGAGCCGCCTTGCAAAGCTGAGCTGTTATGTTCTCCCATGGGAAGAGCCAGCCAGGGTAAGAAGGAAAATGATTTCAGTATCTAYACATGGAGACTTCTTTCAATCAGTGAAATAGCTTGTGTGATGGTCATACACAAACAGGCCAAAGCAGCTGGGTTCTGACCTGCCAAAGTGCAATGTTTTGAGTTTCAGATGTGGGTCTTGATGTCAAGCCTGCCAAGAGGCTGAAACGCCTAAGCCTTCATGCCCTGGGGGTCTAGCCTGGCTCTGACCCATCATGCCAGGATAAAGGCAGCAATGACTGGGTTTGCTCTTCCACAAGAGCTATTTCTGGAACTACCTCACCTTTTCTCTCCTTAATTACTGCCATAGGGTACAGTTCCCCTGGTTTTGAACGGCATGAGCTAAGCTGACCTCAGGCACCTCTACATGAGCAGTTGGGCTTTGGATCCAGCAAAGCCTGTCCCTACAGAGCCAGTGGTGGTTGGGAGCACTGCAGATGCAGTGYGCTTTGCTCGATCCAGGATAACATGGGGAAAAACACATAACAGAGGGACAGAGTGTGTTTTAAAACAACAACTACAAGGCAAATGTGTTAAGTGCTCTGGATGCAAAAGCAGGAGGAATCCTTCTAGCTCAAGAAAGATCCTGCTGTGATTTGGGTGTGAAATGAACTCTTGGTGAAGGAAAGCAGGTGTACAATTTCTCATCAAATGAGTGGATCAGGCAGCCAAGAACACACTTCTCAAGATTACGGTGCAATTATTTCAATCTAATGTCAGAGCCTCTTTTTTGTTCTTGTCCCATTATCTCCTCCAAGGCTTCATCAGACTCAAACTTTCTCTCTAGAAATTCTGCTTCCCAGCACAGTGGAAGTCACCACTGTGAGGTGGTGATGCCTGACCAGCTCCGTTAAGCCTGCATACTGCCACAGCCGTGCCATGGGCTGGGTTTGGATATATATGGATGTATTTTGCTTTCAGCCTYTATCATTGTAATTGCAAATTTAGGCTTTTTCTTCTCTTAGACTAGCTACAGGGAAGATGCTCCAGGGAGCTCTGCATGCCAAGGAGTGGTATTTTCCAAAACCACTAGTGGTTTTGGATAGGGAGCTCAAGACCTCAGCCATTCACACACTGATGACTCGGTAACAAAGCTACTCCCAGAGATGGCTTGATTGATGAAGGGTCTGATGGAGTCCTGCCTACCAGCAAGTGCATCTCCAGCTACCYAGCATGGTGCTGCTGAGCCTGGTTTTCAGCTCTCTTTATAGGCATCTGGAGATGAGCAGGCAATGAAAGCACCCAGAAATCCCAGGGAAAAAATAAAATTCTAATTTTCTTCCAAGCAATTAACTCCCATATTGGCAACAGTGAAATCCTCCCAGTTTCTCCCACCCTACTTTCCTTCCCCTTTCTAAGCTCACCTTCTCTGAAGGACTGAAGAACACCAGAACAA
>JASVER010000039.1:4874864-4890271 GCA_030449065.1 Oceanodroma leucorhoa
ACAATTCCTTGACAACCTTCTCCCTATCCCTACAACATTGCCCTCCCTCAAGCTTTTGCCTTTGAGTTGGATTTAAGAGCTCCCCCATTAGCACTTCTCTTTTACCCACCTGCAGAGCTATTTTAGAAAACAGAGCACCAGCTCCTATTTCCTCCACAGCGTACCCACAACACTTAGCTGTAGATTAAGGCCAGCTGTGGAGAGTTTAAAGACTCGTCTGTGCATGAGTGTCTGCTGGCAGGAATGGAGAGAAGGCAGCACTGGCTGCCCAGGTATAAAGCCTTGGTTTGCTTCTAACACTGCTTGKCTGGAGAGCTGCTAGATGACCTGAGCTGTAGGGTTACAGCTGAGGAATTTTGTTCTTCTCTATCTTTTGTCAGAGCTGCTCATGTCTGTCTCTCTGCTGGGCATTCCTGATGACCCACATGTGCCTCCCATGCTGCTAGTGACCCTGTGCTCTCAGGGAGCTGCTCTCTAACCAGCTGGTTGCAGGCAGGAGCAAGGCTGAGCCCTRTAGCCAGGGTGCTTGCTCTATTCTGCAAACTGCATTGCATTGCCAGGCAGGGGCTACTGGCTCTCCTCTGACCCTCCTTCTGGGTTTCATATGCCAACGTGATCATTAGGGTAYGTATCTTTGTGGCTGGTGTTGCTTCAGGAATGAGTCCCTCCTGAGATTTCTGCTTGGAGAGGTCTGTCCCCATCCCAGCTGCTGTGGAGGACCCCTCAGTGAGCCCCTGYCATGGGGGGAATGACCACTTACATTGATTTAATGTAGTTATGGGGAGGGTTGAAAGACCTGTGGTTCAGTTCCTAATGTAGTAAATGATCCTCTTGCTTATAAATTCTGTTGCATCAGCAGAAGCATTTTATGTTGCTGAAGGCTGCACTAATMGCTAAAAGACAGAAATATATCTTCCACTGAAATTTATCCCTGCACTTGAGCAGAGAATACAGATACATCTCAACCCTCTGCATCCAGGGCTAGAAGGAAATTTCCCACTTGGAACTCCTGTTCRTTTTCCTTGCTTCGGCTTTGAAACAGTTGAGGGTGGAGGGAAATGGAAGAAAATAGGGAGATCCATATGGGTGAAGCTTGCATTTTGTCCATCTGTTTTTGGCAGAAAGTGGCAGGGCTCTTTGCTGGGTCTCCTGTCCTCTTGCAGTCACCACCCCAGCTGTGTGTGGGTGGGGAGGACTGAGCAGCTCTGCCCGTGCTGCTGTTCCTCCCCGGGCTGTAACCCCCTGCTACCTGCCCCAGGCGCAGGAGGGACCAGGTTGCAGCAGACGAAGGTTACAGGGAGGCGTGAAGGGCACTTCTGTCATCAGACAGGCATCTGCCCACAGTGGGACAGAGTCAGGGAGCCTCCTCCAGCAGGCACTGCCCTGGAGAGATTAACCCCGAAAAGGGGATGGAAAAATAGCCCTGACATGAACCTGCATTCCCTGCTAGCGAGTCTGGAGGGAAATTCAGAAATAGGTGCAGGACCTGGTGAGTCAGACTCCTTTTTCTCTCCTCTAATACCACCCTGAGAAGGGTCCCCGGGAGCTGGGACTGGGTTACGGGAGGTCGTGGGGGAGCCTGAGCAGGGGTGGTTTCCAGGAAAAAGTGGAGCTTTAGGAACTCTGGAGGTCCTGGCTGTGTCTCAGCCCTGTGGGGTCTGGAGTGATGTTGGATTTACACCTGTGTAAATGAGAGGTGAGATCCAGTTTGGATGCAGTTTCCCAATAAACAGCACATATATACATATGGGTACAGAATCCCTGAAAGGGGCACTCTTCCAGCCTGCAGAGCTCCTGCAGAAGTCCCCACATCAGAGTTTTTCTGTTCCACAAGAAGACAAGCCAGGCAATAAATACTGGAAAAAGCCGTGAAGGATAAATTGCTGTTGCAGAAAGAAATCCCTTCAGCTTGGCAGAAGCTCTGTTTATCTCCCAAAGACTTTAGTCTCAGTCTCTCCCAGGGGAACATTAATGGATCTCGTTAGGAGCTCCCATGATAAACAAACCTCACACGCCAAGAGGACAGGAAAGTCTGCCAGCTCCCTGGTCCCTCCCTAGAGACACGAGGGGATGCTTTGTGCTGTAAATGCTATGCCAGGGGACAATGTGACAGTGCCACTCAGAGACCTGTCTGCATAGGRGCTGTACAGCAGGGCTGCTAGTGAAGATAAGATCCCTCTGCCTTGAGGTGCCGCGGGCTTGCCACCCACCTCCCTGTCTGAGGAAGAGGGCTGGAGATGGCAGCCACGCTCCTGGGGCTCCACCTGTGCTCTGCATCCACAGGAGACACCACGGGTCTGGGCTGATGCTCGCGCTTTTGCTTTGTCCTCACCTTGTTACTCACCTWGCTGCTATGGATGGTCCCCAGCTTTGAGTTGAGCTAATCTCAACACCCACTTTATGGAGTCACCTTTGATGGAGACCTGGACCAACAGCTGCCACTTGTCCCATCAGGCCTGGTCCTGCTCGCTTGCCTGCTTGGGAGACYGTCTTTCTGTGGTAGGGTCACGCTCTCGTCAGGTTAAGTTACTCAGCTATTGACTACATTCATTAGTCAGATATTGACACATCATGCTGGAGAAAATGAGGAGGACTGCTACAGTGACTGCTTTATTGCTCAGTCTGTTAAAAGAAAGCTACTCTGTGTTTCCTTCTCCCCAAAAAGCTGAATATTCAAAAGGTCAGAAGGATGTCTCAGCATGAATCAGCCAGAAGACATATATCTAAGATCAAAAGGATTGTCAATCCAATTAACAGCCTGGGTTCCAGCAGCGGTAGGTGTTTTAYGTATAAAGTATACTCTATTCAATGTTTCATCTCCCAGTCCAGGTCTCTCTGGAAGTCTTTCTTCTCAAATCTTTTTTCCCATCTCCCCGCTGTCCCAGACATCCCTCAGCTGGTAGGAGCAGTTCTGTAACCAAGAGTGTAAATTCTCTTTTTTCTCTCCTTCCCCAGAGATAGTTTGTCTTTTTTTTTTGAGGTTAATATTAAAGCTACCTCATTTTCACATTGCAGCTGCCTGCCCAGATCAGAGGGAGGAAGCTCAGTGTATTCAGCTGTGGCAGAACCTAGATTTCAGACCATAAAGAGGGCATGAGCTGAGCAACCAGGGGATGAACCTCCCTTCCTCTGCCCGGGGATGGGGATCCGCATTGTTGGCCGTACTCAGTGCTGCTCTGCAGAGCACTGCCCGGGCAGGTGGGACAGTAGATCTTTGCCTGCCTGCGCGTAAAGGCACCATGGGTTGATTTAAGCAAAGCAGGGGGATTAGCACTGGGGAAGCTAGAAGAGATGGGAAAATGTTGTTGGATGTGTACAGGGGGCTGTACAAACCCCATCTTTGGGACTCTACATCAGGCATCTGCTGCTCCAGGAGTGAGCAGTGCCGGCATGCCCACGGTCCCCTCCGTGCCAGGCTCGCTGTGGGACCGCAGCGCTCTGCCCCGCCGCAGCCGGCCTCTACCGTCAGCAGAACGAAACCGCAGCCTGGAAGAAGAGCTTGCTCGGAGTGGGTTAAAGTCAGCGTGCACTATGTGTGACAACTTCTCAGTGGAAATGAAGATGGGCTGTTAACACTCTGCATCAGTGCCGGTTCCTCAGGGACACCCAGGGCACCCACRTTAACACCTTATCAGTGCATTAGGATTCATGTGGGCACAAGAGAGTCTGCACCAAGCGAATGAATAGTGATGAGGCCATTATTTTACTGGACTTTCTGGAAATGCCGATGTTCCCCATGCAGTATTAGCACAGCCACCAGCACTGTTGCAGGCAGGCCAGGAGGACTCAGTGAGCTGCTGCGACCTCCAAGCACCCAAACCTCTGTGGATATAGGCTCCTACAGTCCGAATCCCTGCYCAACGGGAGGTAGGAAACCACTCCAGTGCTGCTGTGGTACTGTATGGAGACTCCTCTCTGGACAAGGACGGCTTGTAGGAGAGGAGGACTTGACACTACCTTTGCATKGAGGCCAATAACCTGTCCCTGATGGCAGCACCTGATGTCCCAGAGGAAGACAGGGAATACACAAAGCGAGCAAGACCTCGCCAAATGCACAAAGTTTTCCTGTTCCTCAGCCAAGTTAATAATAGAGCAGGAATGAAACCCAGAGAGCCACGTTGTATTTTAAGYTGATCCCAATTCATTCAGGGGAGCCATTAGGCTGCACACAACAGGCTGGTTTCCCAGCCATGGKAAGGTGGGAAGGCTCCAGAAAGGCCCTGCTGGTGGAGGAAAGCCCCCCTTGCATTGCTCTCTGATAACCTCCTCTAGCTGAATCTGGAAGATCAACCGCCCAATGGACAGGACAAATCAACCTCAAATGGGTCCTCTTCAGCTTTTAGCACAGATGTGTGAAGTTTGGGACCAGGAGTGCCTAAGCTGTCGTTGGATGGGCAGGAGGGAACATGAAATGTCCTGGAAGACGTGCCCATGCATAGACGGAGATTGTTTCTTCTCACCAGCCATGTAGAAGACTGCAGGGATTAGCGCTGAGCTGGACGGCTCCTTCTGCAGCCTGTGGCAAAGAAATGGAGGTTTGGGTGGGCTTTGAGGAAATACATCCCCCACTAGAAAGAGAAGAGCAAGAAGAAAAAACAGYCTTAGAAAGAGAGGAACTGCTCAGGCAGTTGCTCCATCAGGCAGCTGTAGAGTGCTGAGCTAAGGGAAATKCACAGCAAAGTAAAAAACAGACTTTAAAAACATGTTTGCTTCCTTCAAAGTTATCCAGCAAGTGGTTTCCTATTAAAAGTAACCTTGGAGATGCAGCCACCAGGTCGACATGGCATCGCCCCGGTTGGCTCCGCAGTCCCCAGCTGTGCCGTGGCGATGCTGCTCTGGTACATTCTGTAATTGTTAATCAGCGCTATACAGCGCGCAACCACCACAGGAATCAATGCTTAAATAAGCACAGGGAAGTCTTAGCTAATGAAATGGGTGTTTATTTCTATTCTGGGGACAGGCTTGTTCTCTTGTTCCTGAGAAGTATCCTGGATTTCTCCGTGTGCTGAAGTTGAAGCGTGGCAGCTGTGACTCCCCAGCTCTGCATCTGCGGAAATCTTTCCCGTGACACATTTGCAGCGGCATCTTGCAGATGAACCTGGCTGCTTCTATCACCCCGCCAACACTGCATTGCTTCAGAGCTACGGGGCTCAAGGGTAGCAGGAGTGTTAGCCACTGTTTCTTCCGGGTGTGCATCCATTACACAAGTATGTCTCATGGATCAATTACAAAGAAGAAGAAAATGGGGGCAAAATCAGAACCATGGRCTTCCCCTGAGGTTTCAGGGCATTTGCCTCAAGAGAGCTGCTTTGCTTTCAGCCTCCCTGTGCCTGCTTTATCTCCTTTGCCCAACCCCACTGCTTTTGTTCATCTCACTGGTGCTGTGTTTGTCCAGCCCTTTTTGAGCAATTCTTTTGTCTGGGAGAAACACACCCCAGCTGCTGGGGGGCCAAGAGGTGGAGATTGCCCTATCTACATGGAAAGAAGCACTGATGAGGCTTCAGGACTTGGCACGAGCATCTTGTGGGCTAATGGTCCCCTCTCCCTGCAGGACCCAAAAATAGAGGGGAGGCTGCAGGCAGAGTCAGGGCTCCAGGTGGCAGAAGAATTGGCATGTTTGTTTCCAGCAGGATCAAAACAACATTCTGAAAGCTTCCCAGGGACTTGCCCGCCGGTGTATCTTTATTAAGGGCGTCAGCTTTGGAGCTCCTCTGGCATCCATGGGTGCTACCACATGATCTGGCTCCTATTGACAAGAAAATCCTCTGCCGTGAAGTTCCTCTGTGGGTTTTTCTGATCTGTGCAATGACTGTCCCTTTTCAGTCAACCTCCCTGATCCTAGAAAAAGCATCTCTTCCTCCTGCTTCCCTCCTTCAAGCCCCCATCTAGGGGCTGTGTCTCTCTCCTGTACCCCAGCCCGGTGTAGATGCAGGACACTTGGCTCAGCATCGTGTGGGTAGAGAAGCTTTGGCCTCTGGCCGGCACCTTTCAGCCATCCCAGGATTGCTGCAAACTTGCCATTATTGTCCCCATTGCTGCCAGTGGTGAGTTCAGAGCATCTTGCTCTGGACCTCCCTCCATGCCCGAGGAGGTCCAGGTCAGCCCTTCCTGCCCCTAGCTGGGGCAGACCTTGTCGCTGAACAAATCTGAGCCTTCTCTGTTCATAACAAGCCCKGCTCTTCTGCATTTGGGGCACGCTAATCCTTCTTGCCCTCAAGCACGCTCCAAAAATAGCACCGAGCCCCCGCCGAGTGCAGCCTCAACAGCAACAGGTGCCGTCCTGGAGCCGCCGCGGCCGACCGGGCTGCTCGGAGCCCACCAGCCCCGCAGCCGCCGGCAAACGTGGTGTAATTTCTCGTGCCATTATCCCGAGGCTCGCTGCCAGGCGCACCTGGGATGCATCAGAGGCGGGGGTGCAGGTAGCAGCATGGGAGGGCAAGCAAGGGCTCCCCCTCTTCCACCTGTCCTGCCAAAAATCACGCCGTGCCCGGCTTCCCGCAGGGTGCGGGATGTCTGTGCGGCACAAGGGCTCRATTGCCAAGTGGGATTCTCAGGCTGTTTACCAAAACCATCCGGAGTTTGTACAAGGACCAGCGTGAAGTACTCAGCTACAGCCACAGGATGGAGAGCTGGAAGTGCCATTTAACTCTGGTTAGCCACAATTTGGGGATCAAAGAATCAGATTCCATCAAAACCATCTTTTTCTCAGAAAACCATCATTTCTGATTACACTTTCATAGGGGGATCTCTGAAACGTGGTAAACTTCATTTTGGATTGAYGCATTCATTTTGCCTTGGTTTTGATGATAAAAGAAAACTGAAAAATTTAATTTCCTCTTCGTTTGCTGGCTTCGAATGCACTTGTCTAGATGATGCCAAGGGTGTTCTCATTTTTCCCCTCCCCCTCCTTTGTTGTTTAAAAAAAATAAATCACAAAACTTCTCCAACTGAAGGYGTGTAGGAGAAAGTGGAACAGTCCGCAGGTCAGTGCACTCCACTTAGCGTTAGAAAGGGGAAGGGGAAGAATGTGGCAATGGAGATGTGACTTATTTGTTTTTTAAAAAGAAACATCTGAAATGATTTTTCAAAAATGACAAATACTCTCTTTAAAAAAACCCAGAACCTTCCCAAAAATCTGCCTTTGCAAGCTTGGTGCTCATTGTGCAATTGCTTTCTGGTTCTACAATTTTTGCATGTTTCTTGCAAGTAAAGCAGCAGCTGACGCTCCTGCYGGGCTTGCGCAGCAGTCAGGCATGTGCGGGGATGCAAAGGGGAATGTGCAGTTCCCCAAAGCAGGGCACTGCTGTATTCCCTGCCCTGGGAAGGCTGGCACCAAGGGCAAAATACACCTCTGCCACAGAGCCAGGTGCCCGTTACTGTACCAATGCAGGGCCATTGARAAGGCTGCGGAGAGCAGAGCGAGTGGCCAGGATTTGTCTGACCAAATGCAGATGTCTCCAGCTGAGCTACTGCAAAGTGCTTTTGTAATYTTGGTAGAAAAATAGCCCGTCTAGAGAGGCAGTTTATCCTAGCATAGGATAATCATAATTTCCTGATGTTTAGCTGACCTCTGCTTAACCAGGGTATGCACTTAGATGCTGTTTGCTACCCCTGGGGTGTCTCCTTTGCCAGTCTTTTATTCTCCTACTTACGCCCTCTTGCCTATTTAGATCTTGAGCTTTGCAGGACCAGACCCTTCCCCACACGGCTGGTGCGATACCCAGAGCCGTGGAGCTCCCTGCTTCGGTTGCCTGGTTGCTATTGCCATTGCAAACACAGTTAATAGTCGTCTGCACCCTTGGACGCCCGTACAGCCTTTCCATTGGCTTGGGTGGGCTTTGAATGAGGATTAACTCTTAAAAAACACGGGCTCCCCATGCAGGCTGCAGTCAAGACTAGCAGCAAAATAGTTAATGGTTAGCAACAGCATTAGATATTTCTCTACTCTTTCAGCTTCCAGTCACAACAGTCTATAGAGAAGCAGCATTGATAAACCAGCCTGGTGTTTGTAATGTCCGGATATATTTTGCTGTTATTTTTTGTGTGTTAATTACCATAATTTCCATTTCTGTAACACCCCTTCTTCCTGTTTTTCATTTCCTGCTGTCAGATGACAGCCTGGTCTGTACAGATTCACATTTTCATTATGAATTTCACTGACAGACACGTACAAAAAGAAAAGCAGACAAATAACCCAGCCTCCGTCACTTCCCCAACTGATGAGGCAAAACCATTCCCCTCAGCACCAGGATTCTGCAATCGAAAGGTGACCCCTTCTATCAATTTCCATGGAGACCAAAACAGAGCATCTGGGATTTAAACATTCTCCCATAATAATCAAAACAGAGGTAAATTACCAGCACGAAGTTATTTAACCCAACATTTACTGGGATTTGTGCCTATAGAATTGAAGGCAAATGTGTTTGGGAGACCCAGAAATCAGCTTCTGCCTTGGGAAGGCAGAGCGGTGCCTGGGACTGGTGGGGCTGTCAGAAGAGGCTCAGGAATAATATCGGTGCCGTGGCAGCAGCACCCTTCGGGATGGTGTCAGGCCAGGGGAGCATGACCAGGGGAAGGGACACAGCCTTCACAAGGCATATAAGGCAGGGAAAGTACCTGCTTATGCCCAGCTGATTTTTAAAAGGATGCTAAGAGATGGAGGACCATTGAATGAGGGGATGTGGCTCATGGGAGGGACCATGGCTCTCGGGTCGGTGTGGGATCTGAGCCACCCTTGAGGGCATGGTCCCCCTAATCCTCCTCCACCTTCCAGGAAAATCTGTGCCCAGAAGCAACGGGGCACTGCGGGAAGGCATCCTACAAGGGCTGCTGGGACTGGGAGCCCTGCTTGCGTGGCAGCGAACAGAACGACCCTAAAAGTTGCAGCTGGAGCAAGTGAACATTTCTTTCCTCCTATTTTGCTGCTGGCTACACATGAAAAGCCCCTGACTTCTCTGTAGCCTCTGCTATTTGCCAGGTAGCATGAAAGCTAGCCAGATGCGGAGTTTTTTATTAACCTGTTTACATTTGCAAGTTATGAGGCATCTCATCTGCAAGAGGTGACGGTGCCAGAGCCTCGAATGAATAAACAGGTCAGAAAACAGGGAGCAAAGAATGAATCTGCTGCTCGGTGTGGGTGGAAAGGGGTCATTTGATTCCTGGAAGGATTAAACTGACTYGTAAAATAGCCCCATTCAGACAGCAGCATTTGCGAGCACTGACATCTTAGCTTAACGAGGTTCTTTACCAGCCATTTAAGAAAGCAATTTTACATGCCGCTCTCAAGAGGTTTAAGTTGCCATAAGTCATGTTCATACCTCTAACCATGAAAGGATGAAGAAAAGGTTTATTGCAGTTATGTGCTGCAATAATCTCCTTATAGCTCTTTTCTCCAGATTGCTTTAAAGCTTTAGGAACTTTAGAAAGATATTTGGACACATCCTGGGATGTCTGGGGGCAGCGGCGTTGTGTGTGCTCTTGGCAAATAAGGCTCACAATTTATCCAGTCCCAAAACCCAGGGCTGACCCCAGAGCTCAGTAAATCCAGATGCAAAGTCTGGGAGATGGAGAAAATCCATCCTGTTAGCTTGCTGGAGGCCTGCAGAGGTTAGACAAGTCTCTCTACTTGGGTCTGCACGTGGCTGGCACCTAAGTGTCTGAGCCGTAAGTGACTTTGGAAATGTCCTTAGAAAGCAGGGATGAGATGCTGAGTTTTTGTGGTTCTCAGTCACACTAAAAAGGGGAGGTAAGGCACCATGGAGACCTGCATACAGTTATGCAGCAGTTCAAGGCTGTCTCTGTTCCTTGATAAAAGACATACCAAATTCCCCTGGCAGCTCTGCATGCAGGTCCCACCAGAGGACGGGTCCCCAGGCTGCGTGGACCTGCAGCGTGCATGCTGCTAAAGCCCCGCGCTCACCGGCAGCCAGAGAACAGGCTGCTGACAGACACAGAGCACAACCACTGCCTTGAACATCTTTATGTATTAGGGCACTCCAGGCCCTCCAATGTTTTAAATTGAGATGATTAATTGTCTAATCATGAATTCTGTTGGAAGTGTGTCATTTTGATTCTTTCGTTGTTTAGGGACCAAATTCTTCCCCTGACAATTGCTTCTGAAAGGCTGTAATGTTGTCACTGCTGCCCTGTCCCACGTCACCAGGGAGAACAGCTGGGGATTGAAAGGAGGAGTTAAGGAGCCTTCTGCTCTATCACCGATCTGAAGTTTGGGCAAAAACCAGCCCTCAGGACCACACACTGCCATGCAGGAGACTCCAGATTCCTCTGTGGTCAACCTGTGAAACCCTTGGGAGACTCAGCACCCTCTTTCATCTGTCTTTTTTTCTCCTCCTTCGTTTCTTTGACCTGTCCTCCTGCTCTGCTCCATAGCACCTGCAGGACTGGTTCCTACACAGACCACCTTGCTGTTGCTCCTCTCTAGCCTTGTCCCACAGCCCCATTCCCACAGTGTCTGGAGATACTGCAACCCGTTACCCACCAGCATCAGCAAGCTTCGTGGAGAAGCCCTGCAACCTGCTCTGGTGCACTTTGTATTTTAATGTCCCCTGGCTATTCTGCCTGCATTCAACCTCTCCCCCAGGTAGCCCCAGCACCTCCCCACGAGCTGCCCTGGCATCCACGGGAGCACAGCGACTTTCTGCTCCCGCCATCCAGGTGCAGTCCCTTCCTCCGGCGCCGCTCGATGAATAGCGTAAAAAAGAAGAGTGGCAAGAGGAGGACTTTTCATTCTTTATTTGTAGGAACAGTTTGTTCGGTGAGAACAACAGAGCTCTTACAATCACGATGGTGCTCCAGCCGAGTGCTGTACACAAAGACTCCAGAAGCAAGCTCTCCACGTGCACCGAGCCTGCTGAGCCCCCCTGCTGCTGGCGGGGCGCAGGGGTCCCTTCGTGTGGAGCTGCAGCTCTAGCTCACGGATACGATTTCCAGGCAGGACAGAYCACAGCTCCCTGCCACCGCACCGACCTCTGCCCCCCACCGATCCCTGGTACGGCTGTACGGGCAATACTGGAGCATCACCCACCTCCATTGCTCAGCCYGGGCTTTGCGGTGATGGAGACTTTGTTGTGTGCTGTCCCTAGCAGGCGTCCGCTCCCTGCGGGATATGAGTGCTCATTGCCAACGCTGGTCCGCTTTCGGACACATCTCTCTGTCTGTCCCTTTCCTGCACCCCACGTGCTTTGCAATGAGGGAGAGAGCAGCTCCACAGCCGCTGGGGAGACCGGGCATTGCCAGAGGTCCCGGTGGCTCCGCTGGTGGGTGCGGATCCCTGGCAAGCCCTGCAGGGCTGAATTAACAAACAGGCTCATTCTGTGCTGAACTATGGGAAGGACAGGGAGCGGCAGCRATCAGGGAGCCAGAGAGGTTCTTGGAGGAGGAAAGAGGAGCACAGGTCAAGTGGTAGAGCCTGACCGGGTCATAATGAGCAACAGATATTTGAAGAGCATCACTAGGAATAACGGAATGAAGTTTCAGGAGGAAATGCAGGTGGAATACTAATAGCAGCTCCTGACTTGGACTACAGAGCAATCTCCCAAAGGACAGCACAATAACCCTGGTGTCAGGGCATTTAAAAATAGACCCAGCACACCACCGGTAAATGTAATACATGGAACAAGCCTGAAGGGTCACAGACAGATGGATTTGTAATACATCTCTTCTATCTCCAACTCTACAACTCTGCGAGGAAGCAATCAGCAATAAGCAGGTCACTGCTTTTGGGCCATGCTGGCAAATTATCAGAGCAAGTGTATCCATTTCACTTACTGCAATCTGCTCTTGCACACGAGAGGATTTGTGAGAAAAAGAACTACAACGATCCCATGCATGTCTCTAACCTGAAAACTAATCCCAAGGGCAGTGTTTCCAGCACATAATAAGTGACTAGAGCCAGCCAGGAATTTTCTGAGGAACAGGTTTTAGTTGGGAAACATTTCCATTCAGCAGCCACACAGGTTTGGACAAAGYCTTGGTGGGGCATCTCAGAGGGAAGGGTATGGGAGAAGCCAGGCTCCCCTGGAGCAGCCGGGAGCCCTGCCAAGTGATGCCTGGGCACCCTGGCTCCCTCCTGAGCATGAGAGCCGTGGGAGAGCCGCAGGGCACGGGAGAGCCCCCCTCTCCCAGAGAAATGGTTCCCCTCTGCACTGGGACACACAGGCTTTCCATAAAATGGGATACCTGACCACAAGTGGATGCTGCTGGGGTGCCAGTTTTTTAGAAAAAAGGGTAGGAACAGCCAAGGCTGAGCATGAACCGTTACAGCACAGCTAYGGCASTGTCTAGAGAGGCTCATGTCTGCCRGTCTCAAACTGGCTGTGTTAAATGGGTCTGTACATGGATATCTCTTTTGGACAGAGCAGAAAAGGCTGCCAGGTATTAAACCTCTGTGAGTACACTGGCGGGAACTTGCCTGTCTGGGAAACGGCCCCTGCAAGTGTCCAAATCGAGGATGTACACATAGTAAGTTTGCTTCATTACAGCTGGGAGTGCTGGGAGGACACGATCTGGGCAAGCGACTCGCACAGAGACACATACCCTGCACAAGCACAGCTGCACAGAGAAAATCTGGCTAGAGGGGCACTGCAGAGCTTATGCAGCCTACAGCTGTCCTGCTGTCCTTCCCAACAAAGGTTTACCCAGCCTGTTCTTAATTCGTGAAAGATCAAAATTGCACACTCACCCCAGGGAAAGTATTTCTGGTTTAACTGCAGCCTTCTCCTCCTGCCTCATACGCACACCCCGTGTGCACGCCTGGATCTAGCCCGCTCAAGGCATACACCTGCCCCCCCGCTGCTCCCGTCGCACAGCACGCACCCCCTCTCTCTGTCCTCTCTCGGCTGCGGATGTTTGTGGGGAGGGTGCTCTGTTAGCAGCTTTGCATCAAGCAGCGAGAAAATAAATAAATAAATACRATTGCACATGAGGGAAGGGGTTCGCAGCTGGAAGCCCGAGAGAGAAGGTCTGAGATGGGGCTCCCGGCACAGTTCAGTACCGGCATGTTTTGCCCAGGCCTCTGGGAGCAGCTCGGTGAACAGCCGCCCAGCTGGCCATGACAGTCTGCAGCTGGGAYACCACCTGCAATTAAGAGGTGCACATTCTCCTATGGTTCTGAATCAGTTTTTCCTACTATTTTCTGCCTGAGCCCGYCACTCCATCCGTCTCTTTCTCTGCTTAATGAGTTTTTTTTACAATCTGAGATGCAGGAGCTGAGCGTGCAGCCTGCTGGCATGCTCATTTCCACAGCTACAGGAGAGGGACAGATGCCCTATAATGGTTTGGGGCTTGGGTGTTAAAACTTGGCTCCCAAGTGTGGCTGGTCATGCTAGCATGTGACTGCTTGCAAGYAGAAGGATTGCCAGGTTCAAGCCTTTCTCCTGTCTTAAGTCCAGGCATTACAGTTGCAGATTTGTTGGCATAAGAAGCAAATGAAGGCCACGTTACGTCTGCACTGTGCAATGTCGGCCCCATCTAGCAACAGCACTGCACTGGGCAGCACCGTCGTGCACTGGGCAGGATTTGCCCTGTGCTGATACTTCTGCTTGTTTGTGAGGGTCTGGGCCCCACATGCAGTACACGTAGGCCTAGAGAGAAAAAGAGGTAGACAGAGAAGACACCAGAAGGAGAAACAAGCACAGAATAATTCAAAGCAATCTTCCACGCTCCTTCCCTCTCAGTCTTGGTCAGATTCCTGTTTCGTCTGGAGCCCCAGCCAGCACGTGGACAGGCAGCTGTGAGCACGTCCTGCCGGTCTCCTGGCCTGACCGCAAGGCAGTGACCTTGCTGTGCCTCTTCCAAACCAGCCACTGGAGATGGCCACGTGGTCCTGATACCCCCTTCCCTTTATGAAAGTGCTTTCCAAGGGTGCTGTGCCAGGGAAACCCCTCTGCACCTCTTGTGGTGATTTGGACATTCACCTCCTTCTGTTCACAGGGCTCCTGTAGCTTCTTTCCAGAGCCGGTTTCACATGCAGTGACTCCTGCAAAGTGCCTCTCTTAGTGATGGTCCCCCATCTGTGTCCTCCGAGGCTAGTAGAGCCTTCCCTGGTCCTCTGGTTATCCTTCGTCAGCTTCTCCTTCAGGTGATGCATGATGGGCTATGGGTTGGGATGAAGACATTTGCCACATTGCCAATCACTTCCCACAGCATCCCCAGGCTCAGAGAAGCAAGGCCATGCTCCCACTCAATCTCTTCAGAGCCCTCATGAGCTCAGGATGGTGAGGAAGAGAGGTCAGCCCATTCAGCTCTCAACCATTCCTGGGCACCCAGGGATCTCTGTGGGACAGAGAAAGAAAGAAAGAAAAAAAAGCATCAGTTTAGCRTGGTAGAGGTTGGGGTAGAGGAGGGACTCGGATGCTGAAGCCAGGAGAGAGATTACACTTCCCCGGGACTCACTGGCCCTGCCTGGTGCACACCATGTCCACTGGCTCTATCTTGGCCTTYGGGCACCCTCCCCAGCTGCTGTTGAACACCCCTCCGAAGGAGCCAGTGGATGAACGAGCACCAGGAGCAGCCCACCCTCTCCATGCCCAGTGGTGCCCTGCCCATACATGCCACCGCGTGCCGGTGCTGCACCTCCTCGAGGTGGGTGAGGTTCTGCCCCCACGTTTTGCAGTGATGTTTCTGCAGTGCCGTTGCACTCCTGAGCTGTGTGAGCGGGATGATCGACYGAGGCATTCGGCAGGGGTTGCACCCCCTGGACAGCTGGGTGCTTTAGTACCCGAGCGATGATTTTCCTGCAGTAGCTACCAAAAAGCAAAGCTTCTTTGCATGAAATAATCGGAATAAACAGATGCATCTCTACATATACACTCAGGTCAGCTGCCCAGGAGATGAGAACACATTTCCTTCTGGTTTTAATATCTGTGAATCTACAAAAGGGAAGAAACAGGGCTTTTTCTTGATTGTGGAGATACCTGAATGACAGACRCATTAGATGGAAAAATGGGAAATTAATCTTGAGATAGAGAAAGGAACAAATAGTGGATATGCCTGTGCTTTTATTTATTTGAAAGTGATATTTTAATAAGTACATGTCAAAGATCATGGTCTGTGCGCATGTGGGAAGAAAGCAGCATTTAAAACCAGAATGGATCTGCAGAAAGGAAAAAAMCGTATCTGTTCTTTGGGAACACAATGCCTCTCTCAGAAGAATTCTGGGTATCCAGAATGACGTTGTATTTCTTGTGCAAATCAAAGATGAAGTTCCAACATGAAGGAGATGATTTGCAACAGTGTCAGTTGCCAGCATCTCTTTAAAAAGACTACTCACACTCCATCTGCCCTGCAAAGTGTATCTGACCCTCCACCCTTCCCTCCTTCCCTCCTTCCCTCCTTCCCTCCTTCCTTCCTTCTTTCTTTCCTTCCTTCCTCCCTCCCTTCCTTCCTTC
>JASVER010000039.1:4890470-4920569 GCA_030449065.1 Oceanodroma leucorhoa
CCTTCCTTCCTTCCTTCCTTCCTTCCTTCCTTCCTTCCTTCCTTCCTTCCTTCCTTCCTTCCTTCCTTCCGAAACACACACAGCCCCCGTTTGTACCTCACCTTATTGCCAAGGAGGATTCTACTTTGCACAAAAGGAGAAAAAGAAGTCTTTCATCTTTTGTGTTTCCTTCTCCTATAAAAAATCCCCTGTKGACTGCAATTTCGTCTGCTGGTGCAGCCTGTGCAGTGAAGTGTGGGCTGGGGCTGGTAATCATTAAACACCAAGCTAAGGAGAAACTGATTTGCTAAATCATCTGGATTTAGATGATTTGGACATGTTAATCGCTACTGTTTAGTTTTGTATACGGGGCATTGTGGACTATCAGAACTTAAAGGCATCACAGCTGTAGCCCAGAAATCTTGCAGATCGGGAGCTCTTTAGAAAATCCCTGAGATTTCCCATATGGAACAATAGCAGCTCCACAGCTCCAGCAATTTCCAYAGGCAACAGCCCCACAGTCATGCAGCATGGGATCGAGGACTGAGAGTTTAACCAGGGAGGAAAGCTATACCCAAATATGAAGTAACGACGATGAAATCAGTGACTTTCTGCAATGTGGTATGCTAAGCATGCTGGCATTTTTCCAGAACGAAACTGGAATCTCTGAGTGAAGCTTCTCTGCCCTTTTTCATCAGCTTGAAGCCAAAGGGCTCTTCTTCGTCTATCCTATAGATGGAGCTTGTAAGCTTACAAGGAAACTTGAACCATGCTGTAAGATCCCAGGGCAAAGCCACTGTTCTAGAGTGTTCAAATGGGAAGGAGGAGGGAATTCYCTAAACAAATTGCACATCTGCATTCAGGAAAGAGAGGCATGAAGCAGAGCAAGGTTATGTTTCTGACTCTGCATCCCTCAGCCACTGTGATTTAATTGCCTCGTTTTCTAATTGGAAAGACCTTTGCCCTTTGCAGTGGTGCTACTAACTACCCTCACCCCTCACAGGCCAGTCCCCGAGGTCCTGACTTTGTTCTTCCTAGGAACCCAAAAGAAGTCAATGTTTCTTGGTATCTGGATATTTTATGACATTATTATTATAATAGTGACTTTCTGGTATTCCAAATCCAAGCCACACACATGAGTTTTGATAGGAGACAGAAGTCCAGTGTCCTCTTCCTGCTGYCCCATTGGATGAGCTTCACATTCAAGCTCCGGTTTCTATGGCAAYAATCACAGCTTTGTTTCACGACTGGTAAACTCTGCCGCTCGAATTCATCGGCCGAGTTATTCACCGCTAGTGAGAACAAAACGGGTGGGAAAATTGGGGCCATGCTCCCTTCGCTCTCATTTCATCTCCGCTGGGCCACCTTCCAGCCGAGCGTGCGGACAAGGAGATGAGTGTGAGCGAGGTACCTCCAAGCTGCCAAGGTCACAGGTTCAGCCTGAGCTGCCAGAACCCATSTCTGGAGCTCAGAGCAGCCATCCGTCCCCATGGCTGTACAGCATGGATGCGGATTTCGTGCAGCCAACTGGGGTTCCTTGGGGTTGGGAGCATGGAGAACAGTTTTATTTCTCCTGTCTGTCGACGATAGCTGTGGCTGGACCCTTGGATAAGAAGTGGAAAGGGAAGGACTGCAGTTCTTCTCTGGTTTCTGAGGTTCTCCTGCTGCCTCCCACCTCTGCCAGCATGGGGGAGGCTGAGAGATGCGTAMGGCATGGCCTCAGCTTTTTTAAAAAAAGGAAGAAGGTGAGGGCTTAATTCCCTGGGACACTCATGGCCCCGTCCTGCTCTGTGGCACCTCCAGGCTACCTGGCGGTTCACGTGGACCCCGTTTCGACTCACTGGCTTTAAAGCAGTTATGCCACACATGGCTGCATTTCACTGTGTGCAAACCGAGCCACTCAGAGCAAACGTACTATTAAAAAAGAAAGTCACTTATGAACAATTAAGAGATTGGCCAGATGCCAACAGAAGAGAGGTGTAAATCAGCTTGTCTCCACTGGCTGTAATGGAGCAAGACTGAAAGACTCTGAGAGAGACCACTGGGCTCTCTAACTTCCCAAAGAACAGCCACCAGAAATCCAGGCCCTCCTTGCCGAASTCTCTTTAAACAGCAAGGTGGTTTGGGAAGCCCTACAGCTTCAAGAGGAAATATCCACTTCTCGTCTCCTTCTGCTTAAATCTGCAGTCTGCAGACTGAAGCCACAGCAGCAGAGAAGAGGGGCCAGCACCCCTTTTACARCCAGGCTTTCACTTCTAGCCCTTTAGAGACAAGGTGGGAAAATCTAGAGAAACAAGTGAGCAAGGATTAACACCCTGAATGCTGCCAGTATGGAATGCCTACAACAACTGCTCGTGTCCTCTCAGAGGAGAAAAGTGCAGCCAGCATTCCCACCCCTCCAGACTAGCTCTTAGCACCAGTTGCAAGGGCAGCTCCTCCTCCACGTGCCCCTCTGTCTTCAGCTAGGACCACCAGTTCCTCCATGGACACCTGCCTGGTGTCCATCAAGATATGAGGGTACTGCTACCTTGCTCTCCATCATCATCATCATCACAACACAAGCCAAAYGGTCAGATTCATCCCTATATGACTCTCCTACAATAGTGACAGGCAATGGGACTAATCACTTTACACAGGAGCATTGGTTTATCCTTTCTTTTCATTAATGATCTACTACATGGAGCTCTTTGAGACCCAAACTGTGGTGAAGGTACAACTCATTTCCATCAACTTAATGCCAGCAAAATCCAAGGAGTTGTTCTCCATCACCACCACTCTACCCCAGAGCAAACCCTGGCCTGCTGTTCAGTAACACRGTGCTAGGGCATGCTGAGCCCAACTACTTTTGCTCTTGTTCTGGTGTAAATCAGCAGCGACATTCTGAAGTCAAGGGAGTCTAACTTTCCTTTACGCTGCCATTACGGCGCTGACGTCAGTGGGGCAATTTCAAATTTATGCTAGTGTCATTGAGAAAGGAATTAGACCTAATTGATTTACACCACTGTAAAACTGATGTGCAAGGGGAACTGGGTTTGCAGCACACAGCCCTGTCCAGACACTGATGGAAGACAGGGCTAGCTACCCAAATAACGGCATAATCTGAAGAATCCTTATTTATGGTCTCCGAATGTGTGCATGCACGTAGGAAGGAGGTTTGGAAGATGGCAATTAAAATAAACAGCAGATCACTTATCCTAAACATCTGCCTCGTAAAAGCAGAAAATCAGATGTTACCCTGGAACGCGTGCTATTTGCTGCTCCGAATAACACAGAGGGAGCACAGCTCGCCTGACCTCTTCCAACATTTCCTCTGCCCTGAGATCTGAATTCCTCAGGGTTCACAAGTCAGAACATAATATTCAAAACAGAAGTTGGCTGAAGAAACCTTGCAGCCTCTGTTCTTGACCGGTGTCTGTTCACCTGTGGGAAGCTTGGATTTGCTCACCAGACAAACACAAGGAGAAGGATGGACCACCTGCATCCCACAAAGCAAGGGATGTGTGGAGACAGGCCACATGCATTCATCTTGCTAACTACGTAGCCAGCTGGATATCACTAATTTACATTCCCTTATTTTGTTTCAGTACAGCCCTAGAAGAGGTGGAAGACTAATGATGAAATCACTTTTGGTCATTAGTCATAATACATCCCAGGTTTAAGGGTAGGCATTCTGCAGGGTGAAGATCTGATGAGAAAGTAAAAATGACCTTTTCAATCAATGGGAATCAACTATTGCCCACAAAGTCATAGTGGGACTTTGAAAAGCCCCCTAAGAGGCATTTGCCAAGGGGTCAAGGAAAGGATGAAGAGGGCAAAAATTCCCTCCCTGGCCCTAGGCTGTAGATTGGCAGTAGATTGTCTTAGTGGTTTGCTAAATGGTTTTGCAAATCTTAGAAGATTCGTTTCGCTTAATTTGAGCCATGTGCACTGTGGAAATCTCYATCTGAGGTAGTCGTCCAGAGAAATGGGCCCCTCTAGGAGCCCAGTCCTCAGACTAATGTAGCTATCTGCAGGGCAGCTGAGCAGCTCTTCCCCTAAGCATCAGCTGGATTCAGGGTGGAGTGAGGGCAGAGCAAAACAGGGTTTCACTCAATAGCCTTCCTGCACTCCAGGCAAACAAGACAGTCTGTCAGCCCTGCATTGCACAGTCTCTGCATCTAAACGGGGGTCTTCCAACCTAGTAAAGATTGGCACAGATTGTCTACAGATTCTCCCCTCCTTCCTTTCCTGCCTCTTCAGTCTCTCATTGGAAACGCTTGGTATTTTATCATGTTTCAGCAACCTGTCATCTACCATTTGCCAACAATTCTTCCTATAACCTTTAAATAGCACATGTTAAAAGTGCAGGGTGTAAAAGAATCCTAGGGTACAACAATGTGAAATGAACAATCATTTGCTTCTTCACAGTCAAGGTAAAAGAAGAACCAGTTAATGCATGATAAGAAGCCGAGGTGTAACATAAGGGCACGAAGAACCCCAGAGTGTACCAATCCCAGAGTTAGGCTACGTTATGACCATACTTAAGAAAGGGAAAAATTACATCTCAGCCCTTTTAGTTTGCTTTAACCCAAACCTGTGCTTTAGGGCATCTCTGTACTTGGCTGTATGCGGTGATGTTCTGGGTGACACATGGTGATGCTCCTTGTTTTGTTGCAGGCTCTGACACAGCGTCTCTCCTGCACAGAGTTCCTCCATGAGTCCTAGGTACAAGTCACAGCCTCGGGAATGCCTGGCAGTGCCTCTGAACACTTTATAATGCATCCATCAGCTCAGGGGTAGTATTTCTTCCCTGTCATTCTCCACTGCACCAGTTTGTGCTTATTTTATACTCCTTCCCCATAAGCTCTCCTACGGCACAGGGATCCAGCAGCCAATGCAACCAACTTTGACACAACTTCCCAGTTAGCATCASTTCTTAGCACATGGCCAGCTTGCTCCCCACTAGCCAGGCACCAATTTAACTTCACATCTCCACTTGGTGGTTGTGGTATCAAACTCCTCTGAAGACCCAAGTCCTCTTTGTCCTTTTTCACCAGCTGAAGAACACAGGTCTCCCACCACTAGGATATCACTCGAATCTGCCAGGTAAAGATCACTGGCTCCTAAATTGATGCAGATGGCAGTCCCACCACTAAATCCCAAACCTGGATTTTCATTTACTTTGCTGAGAAATAATGTCCTCATCAAATTCTAGGTTTGAAGGACTTCTTTTTTTCCTGGCAGAGGATCATCAAAGTAACTCTGGAAAGTAGCCAGAATGTGAACAGCTGCAAAGCAACAGGCTTTTAAAAGCTGTGTTATCTTATTTCTCTCTTGTTTGCTTGCCCCAGCTTTTCTGAGGGGGTTGTTTGTTTCTTTTTCTGAATTTTGGGGAAGTGGGAAAGACATTGTTTGCTTTGCTTTTTTTTTAATCATTGAACAGATTGAAGGTGGTTCCCAACAGAGCAACAATTCTCTTTGAAACTGTTAAATCAAACTGTAAAATCCTGCAATCCCCCAGCAGGAGCTCTTGACTGTCGGCGAGTTGGGAGCCTTGTGTAATGCTTTTCTGGGGTTTTATGTTTTTTGGCAAATAATGATTTTCCTCCCCATGTTTTCCTGACAATAGTGCAATGCGCTAGGACATGTGCTGCTATTGTGCACACCACTCTTTGCAATTGATAGACTTCACTCAAATTTGCAACTGTGACTAGCAGGGCAAGTGGGAAGGCTGTAGAAAGGGAAGATACTTTCTGAAGCCTTAATGGAAGAGGTTTACTCTGAAACATGAGCTACTGCATGTACACGTGATGTAAGTGTAAAATACCCTGTATGTGGGATCTCACTATGCTCTCGAGGTACAGAAACATGATTTCATGACTACACAAAAAACTATATCCTTTCAATGCTCTGCAAATCTGAAATTATGACAGAGATAAGTGTGCTGTTACAACCAGAGCCCTGCATGCCAGATAATGCAGGCAATGCTTTTATCTTGGTTTGTGGCACTCTGTAATTTCCTTTCCTTGGTATGATGCCAACATAGTGTAGACCTGTCCTTAAGCTGGGCTTACACCCAGTTTCCTATGCAGTTGTTTCAACTAATACAGACTTAAAACCAATCCAAACAAGTTAACAATGAGCAGAACATCCTTCTCCCTGTAGGAACAACAGAATACCCAAACAGCACCCTCACTCCTCCACCCACCTCTGTACTCCACACCCTATCGAAGGAAGGTGCTGGGGTGGGATTTCAGCTCCCCTCCTGCTACAATCAAAGGACTCAGCTCTAAGAAACCTGCTCTCACCCACCCTGCTTTGAGCAGGGAGTTTGGACGGGATGATCTCCAGAGGTCCCTGCCAGCCCCGACTATTTTGCAATCCTGTGAAATACAGCAGATAGGAGCACTGCTGTGTGCCAGGCGCAGAAAGTCAGGCAACATGAAAAAGGATACACGTGAAGACACCACCATCTCTTCTTTGCTGCCAGCCAGCTGTGAAGCAGGCAAAGACCACTTCCTAATTTTCCTGTGAAATGTCCGGTTTCTGCCCTCTGGGCAGCACGCTGAGCTTACGGGGCTGTCAAAACACATTAGCTGCCAGGCTGGCGCAAAGGGGCATTCCAGTGGCAGTTTCCCTAAGGGCTCTTGAGGCTCCCAGTGAATTGCAACAGCTAGGACCCTTCAGTTAAGTGTCACTGGCATTTGAGTGGCAAGGTGTTGGCGACGTGGGCACTACCAGCTCAAGCAGAGACCCACCACTGACTTCTTTACAGCTGTGTTTTTCCCCATTAATTCAGAAGTTCTCCATTTTCCTGCTACACTGTGATTTGTTGCTGTGTAGGCTACTTGCAAATAAACAATCAAAAGAACCAGCCTTTGATGGAAGCTACTAAGCTGAAGGCAGACGATGCTCTGAGAGAGCATGGCAGGGTTGTTTCTCAGGTTTGATGAGGTGGGATCCCACTTAGGGACAAGTTGTTCCTCAAGGCTCCGGTTTCCTTCTGGCCCAGGAGTATTTGAAGTGACAGGCTGCCATTCCCAGGAGAGAGAGCTTGATGGTCTTGGTGGACCACCACCAAAAGAACCAAATTTAAGGGCCATTATGACAGAGATTAAGCCCAGGTGCCTTCCCTGCCCTGCTTTTAGATGCAAATCCATATATGAGAATAGCAAACAATKGTCTTCTGGATGAGAAAGGGCCAGGGATCTGAAAAACATGACAGAAGTGGCATATCTGCAGGTCATTCAGTGCTTGCCTGTGAATGCCTGGAGGGGCTTCACACTAAAAAAAGTCCTACGTTTTAAGAAAGAAACATTTGTGGACATTTGGCTTCAAGCAATGAAACTCCTTCTCCAGACTTAGCGTCATYGCTTGTGGAATTCAGGTCTGAACTCTGATTTCCTCCAACTGCTTCAAATGCTCCAAGGATTTCTGGGAAACCTTGTAAATGGATTTTGGGTGGTCTGTTTAATTGTTTTATGCAAAATAACCTGGGGTCAGCAGAAAATGCAAAAGAATTTTTATTTTAGAAAGTCCAATAGTGTCACGGGGCAGCTCTCTGGTAACGCACCGCGCGCTCAGCCAGGGTTTTGTTTTCTACCACAAAAAGCAGGGATATCTTCTCCATACTGCCTTGTGACATGGGGAGACACTTACATGAGAGGATCCTTCTCAGCTCTGTTGAGGGCCTCTATGAGCTGGCAGCAGCCACCACAATGCTCCAGTGCGAAATTGTTTTTAAAGGTCTGATTTGAAAGAGCAAACACAGGGAATTAGGAGTAAAGCTGTCAAGGCCAGGTGGCTTAACAGAAGCCATCATGAAGCCATCACAGTGTTCCTCAAAGCTGCATGAAGCAATCACAGTGTCCCTCAAGCCTCCCTCCATGCTCTATTTATGCAAGGGTCCAAGAGGTAACAAGCAGAAGCAAATCTGCTCCTTTTCCCTGTAAAAGGCTTCCTTTTTACTGAATAAAGTGGGAAGAGTGAACTTTTCCCTAGCATATCATTGCTACCAAAGAGGGACTGAGCCAGATTCAGAGGCACAAGCCACAACCAGCGAGCTGGCTGGAGATAAGTGAATGGGGAAGAAGGTCCAGATCTCTGCTTCCAATTCACTGGCAAACATCCAAACCAGCTGTCCTGTGGTTGGTCAGAGCACATAATCTCTCTTTTTAGAGGAATTTGGTGCATTTCCTACATGCATACACCCATAACTGACAATCACAGCTACCCAGATTGTTCTAACCTAAATTCTGCTTCCTTGAACTGAGCATTTCCAGGATGGCTGTCAGCCTTGAACAAGGGATGGGGACACAGGTGGAATTCAGGCCCGGTGAAACTGGGCATCACCATCTCGCCCTTGGGAAACAGAGAGACTTAACATCCCCGTTTGTGCTTTGCTGTGAGCTTTTGTGATGCTGCTGCTGTTCCCTCGAGACTCTTCCTGGAGGGAAGCGGCAGCAAGAGAGTGCGAGACACAGAGGACGTCCTCCCTCCGTCCCTCACGTGTCTCTCTCGCAGGCGCCGTTCCCATGCAAGGCTCCAGGGYGGATGATCTCTGATCCCAAGGGCATGAGTGGAACGGCCTCGGATGTGGGAAATGGTTTACAACCAAGTCCCTTATCCTCAGGCAGCCTACAAACCCCACGCTAGCCCCAGGGCCTGGGCAGGGAGGCTGAACGAGACACTTCCACCACACACACCAATTGCYGTGCCCTGCTGAGCCGCCGCAGCCCGCTCCATACGCGGCTGCTGGGGTTTCCTTTCCTGCCGGGGAGGAGCTGAGCCTGCCGGAGCCTCGCCGGGGAAGGACAAGGGTGGTTTGTGTCCGTCCACCTCCAATGCTCCTGCCGCCCAGCCCGCCTCCGCGTCGCTCTTCTCCTTCCCCGATTAAAGCCAGAGTGTGACGGGCCTTGGGCGCTGACCCCACGTGATGCCAGAAAGGGTTTGAAGCGAGGCCAGACAGAGGAAATGGCTCCTGTGGCCCTCCCCGAGAAGGAAGGAGGAAGGAGGAAGGAGGAAGGAGGAAGGAGGAAGGAGGTGCTCCTGCCTGCAGCCCCCGGCGCCGCGGTGTGCGGCCAGCGGCTGGTGGTGGAGCGTGGTCCCAGCGGCGGCCAGGAGGAAGGAGGAAGGGAAGGCATTTGCCTGTTTACGTCAGCACAAAAGTATTTCCCTTGTTTTCAAAATGGTGCGTCTCATCTGCTGATCTCGAAGCAGTTGGGAAAGAAGTGTTCTCTCTCCCACCCAGCAGATAAGGGGTTAGGATCTGGCCATGGTCGCTTAGCAAGCCAGAGCCACTAGTGATATAAGTCTGGTTTCCAAATCTCCAATCTTCAGCCAACTCTCTGCGCAGCTCTGACATCCCCTGATGAATGTGTGAGCTAACACTAATGCTACTTTATGACTAACATGACTAATGAGGTAATGTGGATACTAGTTTAGACTCAGAGACATAGCGGATGCCATTTCACCCACAAATAACATTTTTATTCAAATAAATCCCTGCCTTTCCCTTGGACGAACTTATTCTCCAAAACTGTGTATTATCCACCTGCTTGACTTCTTGGGATTGGGACGTGGCAAAGAGGACAAGGGACAGGGCAGCAGCTGCCCATGAGAGGTGATTATGGGAGAAATTCAGTTCTTGTGATTTCAAATCACTCCATCGTGTTACACAAATTCATATTTGGCGAGAGGATACAGGCCATGGGACAGCTCAAAAGCAGCTGTTCCTAAATATGACTTTGGTGAGGTATTTTTAAGCATCACCGCTTGGGAAGGAAGGAGGAAGAAGTCACCAGTTTCTGTTCTGCTCCCGTCGTCCTTCTGGAGGGGGACCGCACCCAGGGATGTGGAAATATTTCGGGGGCTGCCAAGGACAGATCGGGCTTGTTCAGGGGCTCAGGCTGCATTTTAGCCAGGCTGCGGCAGGTGCACAGGGCGAAAGAGAAGCTTCTCTGACAAATGGGAATCAAAGTAGAAAGAGAAACTGGTGAAATGTTAATGCTGCAGCGGGGCAGGAAGCGCTCTCTCTTCTCAGGAGTGGTTACAGAGCTCGTAAAGATCAGGGTTTCTTTTTTAGAGCCTTAAATTTTGACATTTGACCTGGCAAGGTATTGTCACTGCCACTGGGAAGTAAGAGATATGCTGGTGCCCCTTGGGATAATTGATGGCAGCTCCAAAACTTGACGCTGGTACAAACGTTGACGGCTCAGAAGGGAGCAGGCAAAGAGAACAGGGGAAAGCAAACGAAAGAGGGAGAAGAAAGAAAAGCCACAGGTTTTTGAGGTTATCTCAAGGCAGACTTTGCGGGCCCGTACTTTTTGCTAACGCTTGGGGAAAGGCAGTTACGTAAGTGTAAGTGATTCAGCACAAAGAAACCATCTGGAGACTGAGAGTCCTTCCCCTCCGGTGGCAGCGGCGACTCTGACTAACAGAGTGCATAAATAACACGAAAGCAGTATAAACAGCGTGGCCATCCCCATCACAGCCCTTTCTCCATAGCCATGCTGCGCAGTGTCTGTCCCGCAGGACACAGGTGGCTCTGGGGAAGGTGGAGGTGGCATTAACCCGCTCGTAACTGGCATCCTCCCCGCACACATCCCTAACCCCCACGGGGCACAGCCTAAAGCAGCGCTCCCCCACGCTGGGGGCTCTCAGCCCGTCTTCTCCACAGCAGCAGTTTCTCAGCTCCCTCCTAAGATTAAAGAAAGGCYGGAGACTCCTGAGCAGCAATGTAAGTGGCCTGATCTTGTCCAGCCAGAGGCATCAGAAAAGGATTTGAATGTGGCAGAGCCGTGCAGAACTGCAGAGCACAGCACTGCAACCGGACCTGAGGCTAGTGGGTCCCCGCATGACGCTGTCTCCCACCTAAGAACAAGCAGGAAAGTCTTATTTCGAAGACTGAGCAGCATGTTATGCCCCTTGGACATTCTCCCCGTAGACTATTTCTGAACTGCCCACATGCATGGCTTCAGTGTACAGCATCTATCGGCACTCCTTCCCGTCCCCTCCTCATGGTACTTAATCTAATAAAGAATGAACTTATTTTTCACCTCACACAAGAGTAACCTAAAAGCAAACACATTCATTTCACCCAGTGTATGCTGGAGTCACACAAACAACTTGAAGGAGAATCTAAGTGGCAATTATCTGCAATCAYGGTTACATCATTGGTGTTTGGAGGACACTGCTCCTGGGGAAATCCCGCGGCTCTATCATTCCATTAAATAGGTGACAACTGTATTAGAAATACATAACTGTGTGGGCAGGGAGAGAGATGGAGCCCTGGCCATCCTTTATTTCTATCTTGTGCGACAAATCTTCAGTAACTTTTCCAAAAGCAGCTCTGGAGCCTAAGTCCCATTTTCAAAATTGCCTTGGGTAATTGCTCCCTCACAGATGAGTAGATGTTACTTGATGAGAGTAAGTCCGATTCTTTTTCCCTTATCCTGCTCACCCACATCAAAGGGTGGAGCACAGAGGTTTGTGCCAAGGCTGATAAATACTCCCAGGGTTTACAGGGCTAAACCTGTGCGGAAAATGCTCAGCCTCACCACAGCTGAGTTCACACTGTGCTTTGGTTTCCTTCATCAAAGCAAAGCGACAGCCGCCCGAGCAGCGGCAGGCACGCCGAGATGCTGCGCACGGCTGATGGTATCGCAGGCAGACACAACACAGCCCTGCAGCAGGCAACGACCCAGTTCTGCAGCGCAAACAGCATGAAGGCAACGGCCAGGAATCCATGGGTGGAGCGAGCATCGCACCTGGGTAAATACGACTGCAGCAAGAAGGCCTGTTTTCCCAGGGCCCGGCTTCGAGCTGGTAATTGCACCACAGCAGCCCTCAGGGGCTTTTCTGCTTTGCTCTCTGGCAAGCACCTTCTTCAGTGAGTGAGAGAATGGTTGGCATCTGCCACGGAGATATAAAAAGACTTCTCTGCGAGGTGGAGCTCGGCTTGTTGATGATCTCATGGTTTCAGTCACGGTGACCTGCTGCACTTGATGGATGCACCCCTTCCTCCAGAGCCCCTGCCCTTGCCCTCCTTCATCAGCAACTACTTCTGTCTTCAGCTCAGTTTTCAGCCAGGGAGGCTGGGATCGCGTAACCCATCCTTTCCAGTGCAAACCTCTGCTGCACGCAACACAACAGCAAGACCTGTCCTCCCGGCCCCCAGAAAGGGGGCTGGAAGTGAGACAACCCTTGTAGAAGTTAACCAAAGGAGAGGAAAAGCCCAGCAAAACCTCTCCAGGAACATGCAGAAATGGCAGGGACAGAATGTTAAAGGGACACCGGGTTCTCATTTCAGTGATTTATTTACTGTAATTTCCCTGCTCTTTAGGAAGGGCCAAACCTTACCTCACAGCATCACGACCCTGCAGCAGTCGCAGGCTGTGCTGTGGAGTCCAGCTGTAACTCGAAACTCCATTTAAAAATGGACGGTCCATCTGCAGGAATGCAGCCCTGGTATTTACGAGGGGCTCAAGCAGCTCTTCTACAGCCCTCTGATGGTCTGATATGGAAGGGCTTTCAAGTTTAATATATTTTACATCAGTTGCATASCTATGACAGCATTGAAGTCTGAAGGCCTCCAACTTCTTATATAGAGTGACCAGCAGCTGTGTAATGCTGTCTCATTCCTCCACGTTGACCCTGCGATACAAGGGCTCACTGCGATGGCGAGAGGACAGAGCAGGGCTCAGGATCACAGGAGTTTCCAACTGTGTGCCAAAATGTCCAATAAAGACCCCGTGATGTGCAATGGAAGAGTGGTTTCTGTGGCACAGAAATCCATCCAGAGGGAGTCCGTGTGGAAATCGTAACTGAGTTTTTCATAAATTACTGGAAGTCAAATGTTAACACCTTCCATGTAAGGAAGATAAAAGGTGGAGCGGGTGAGATGCACACATATATTCAGCTCTATTATTCTCACCTCAAAAACCAGTCCAGCCAGCCCTTTAATCACTCAGCAGCTCATCTCTAAATTGTCTCTATTAAAGTGCTTGTTATTTGCATCGCCGTCCTTTGTAGAAGCTGTGGATGGGGATGAGGATGCCTGCGGTGAGAGGCACGGCACGGCACAGGCATGGGACGAGCAGTGCGGGCAGGGCACCGGCATGCCTCTGCTGCTCTCCTTGAACAGAGATGCTCAGGATAACTATGAGCAAAGGGGTAAAACAGAGGGGGGACAGGCATAGGAAATCGTGTGCCTCTGGGGTGTCCCAGACTCTTCTGTCCAGGGAAGAGATGGTCACCCCATCGTCCTGTACAAGGCAAACACAGCATGAAAAACTTTCGGCTGACTTCTGAGCACAATATACCCATCCCTATGTTTGCACGATAACGGAGGAATTCTCCAGAAATGCACAAGATRACTTAACAGGTCTAGTTCCTGTTAGTCATTTACTTGTAACAAACAGTAATTGGAACTCCCGGCTAAAATCACTGGGGATTTCCTCAGGCAAAGCCATAGCTTGGACCTGGCTTTGCTGATGCTATAATTAGCATGTGTACAGAAAAGTACTCATTAGCATCGTCAACTTCTCTGGCCCAATTTGCATTGATGTTTGTGATCCAATTGCCTCCTTAGTGGCGGTTTCTTGTATCACAGACAGAAGAATGTGGCATCCCTGGATGAATCATGCAAAGAGCAGGGCGAAAGGAAGAAAGTTCTCTGCAAACACAACCTTTTTTGCCATCAGCTGAAAGAAGGAAAATTAGCGCATACTTAGGGTTAATGAAAATGGGAAGCTTCTGCAGGGGATGCAGTCACTTTTCGATTAGGCAGGATGACTCAAGACTAACTGATAAATATAACACAAAATGGCTTTCCACTGCCTCTAGGCAAGGGTTGCCCTSTTGGTGCAAAGGGTTGCGTCTTATSCYTCGGGGATCTAGCCCCRTTCTCTCACCCTCTCGGTGGTGAGGCGCAATGACCTAGTGGCAGTTGTCTTACAGACATCCTCACAGCACTCTAGGTAAGCTCTGGCAAAGTAACAAAAGGGTTTAATCGTTAAGTAAAACTGAGGTTCAGATTCCTGCTGCGGAAGCCAAGAAATGACAATATCTGGCAGTTGTGAAGCATCTTCTCTCCAAACTCCCGGACACCGCTTGCAGAGACACTGCCCTTCCAGGCACCGCACGCCTGGCAGGCTCCATTTTGCAGGCAAGCGCGCCGAGGCACCAAGATGTGAGATGAGTCACCGCAGCGGAGCGCAGACCTCAGCGCTCTCGGTTTCTAATCTGGGTCCTGCATCGTAGATGTTTGTCACTGAGGAACAGGGTGATATTTTCATGCTGTATTTCTTCCTGCGACTTAACAAGCACCTTACATAAAAGCCTTTGTGCTTCAGAGAGGATTGAGGTCTTGAGGAATTACGTACAAAGCCCGAACAAATATTTTGGCACTACCGAGCTGCATGTGCTTCAGTAACAGCACGATCTCTACCCGGTGGCAATATAACCCAGACTGCTTTTCAGGGACGGCTACAGACACTGGGGACTGGGGGCATCTCCATGTTACTCCAAGGATGCCTTGCACCGCAGGACAACTCCAGCCCGGATCTGACCCATGGATAGGTTTACACCCCTAACACGGGCAGGGTCCTGCCCAGGTCCCAGTCCTGCTGGGCTCCCACCTCCCCGCAGGAGGTCTGACTGTCCTTGGGGCACGGTGCAGCTGCGGGCCCCTCCGCATGTCCCCCGGAGCTGCTCGTGGCAAAATCATCTCAGCAAAGCGGCGTTGACGCTAGCCACACGGCAGGCGCTCGTGTTACCGCAGGCTCTGGGAATAGCACGGCTGCAGCAACGCAACGCAGGCCCGTTGGCCGCGCTGACAAGTGTGCACGATGGACATACCAGGAGAGGTGAGCTACGYTGACCTGTCCCTTCCAAACCGCAGCTGCCGGCTGGCACGTCTTGCATTGTGGAGACACCCCAAGATAATAAATAAAAAGCAAACTAAGAGCAGCAAAATTTCTGGGAGCAATGGTGATGCCAAAGCCCAAGCAGCGTCCCTGGTGCCACCCAGGTACCCAACCCCTTCCCGTAGCTCTCCTCCTGGGAAAACCCCGTCTCCCCACTCGCACCTTGCAGCTGCATCTCCCGCCTATCGCCAAGGCCATTGCCACGCCGGGGCAGGGAGACGGCTGTCCYGATTTGTCTCCATACCTGTCAGACACGCTCATGCAAAGGCACGTGTGCTTGCAGAATGACAGAAACGCCTGTTCCACACCCTCCCTAATTGCACCTTGGCAGGCAGCAGAGCGGCCTCCGAGAAGGAAGCAAGCTTGCTGTTAATTTTAGAGGAAATCATTGCTCTACACAAAGCTTCAATAACTCAGGAAGGAACCTGGGGGCCGAGAGGAAATTATGAATTATTGCTTTATACAATCCTGCCTTGTGCCAAGGATTGGGAGGGGACTTTCCAAATGCACAGGCTTGTCTTGGTATCTTCTACAAGGAAGAGGAGGAAGAAGATGCTTCAGGAAAGAACCTGGTGGCAGGACTCRAATGCCCAGAAGGGAAAGGATGGAAAATAAGGGAAAAAAACATAGTGTATTAAGGTAGTATGGACACCAGGCTGTCTTCATCTGTTGTCCATCACTGGTTTTCTCTGGACACCTCTATCTGCAGGTGGAGCCTCCTAACAGAAAACACATTAAAAAATGCTTTTTTTAATTTAAGCCACCTTCTAATTCTTTCAGCACTCATGGACATCGGAAGTTCAAAACCCCAGCTGATGCCAGCCAGAGAACAAACAGGCGCTACACCCAAGCATGTCTGGCCCAATTTCCAAATCAAGATGCTGCTCTCCCCTTTTTAAATAAAAGCTATGGCTTTTATTTAAAAAGCAGTGCATTTCGCAGGGACTTTTCTTGGCCATTTGATTTGTGGCCCTTTGAGGGATGCTCACAAGCATTTTATCCCATCCATTCTTTCTTAAAAAATTGCAAGGAGAGATTGCCACATTTTTCACTTGACTCCAACAAAATTCTGCTGGGAAACTAATTTTGCCATGAAATAACTCAGCCCTGGGCTCATGGGTGCCAGTTGAAGCCTTGTGAGCTTCGCTTCATTCCTACACAGCATACAGGGTTGCGTGGGTGCCGTGGTGCCTGACGGGAGTGCCTGATTCTGAAACCTCCAGAGGTTTTTTGTCCCTGCAGCCCTGAGCAGAGCTAAAGAACCACAGCAGGCTGCTGGAAGCAGCTCTTTGCTCTGGYTACATGGCTGAAACTGGGTCTGTCCCCTTTCCACCATCAGAGCACCTACTTGGATCGAAGAAACACCTTCCTGACACATCAGGAGAGTTTGGAGAGAGATTTCACCGACAGCAAAGACTGCTCCTGTGCTCAGAGGTTTTACGCTTGGATGCAGTGGGCAAAGCTCATTGCCAGCACAGGAAAGGTAACGTATTCTGGTCCGCCAGCCACGCAGGCTCCCACGTAGGCATCGTGTTGGCAAAACACAGCACCTATGCCAAGACTTCCCTCTGCGGTCACTGTTTGGACCAGCAGCTGCCAGCTCCTGGCTCCCCACCTCCAGCTCCAGTGCTGATCCCAGCAGAGTGAGTGTGATGTGCAGCTCTCTGATCCTAGTCGGGGCAGCTCTGCCAGCACGGGTTCTTGGGGGTCTCCCACTGCCTCAAGGAGATGGAGAAAAGTCTTGGTGGAGGCCAGAGGCAGCTCAGGATGGARGAGAGGAGGGGATGAAAGGTTTCCYCTTTCCGAGCTGCGGTGGCAGGAAGGGAAGGGCTCACGGGCACGTTGGAGGGGTCACAGACAGGGATGCCAGAGGTGCGAGTCCTGTGCAATAGGAGGGTAAGACACAGAYACAGACACCAAAGCGCAAACAGAAGAAAGCAACTGGGAGCAGCTGGGGTCTCAGGGACGGTGCTGGGTACCAGCATCGTGGCTTAGCTCTGGAGCTGGGAAATCCTGCAGGCTGCAGGGCAGAGCCAGAGTGCAGAGGTACAGCCACCACTCCCAAGGAGACACAAGGCAAGGCAATGCCTACACGGGATGCTTTCATGTCAACTTTCTTCGTTTGCTTGTTTGTTTAAAACCAAACCACAGAATTTTGTGCTGTTTGTGAGCTGTGACAGCGTACCCACTGCAGTGATTCCCATGAAGCCCATTGCAGTTAAAATGACAGTGAGGTCCTGAATGCATCTGCAGCTATTTGACTTATATAGTCATCTTCCTCTCTCTCTAGCACACACCCCCACACCAACTCACACAGCTTGCCCCCAGCACGGAGGGTTGGAGCCAGCCCAGCCCGAAACCAAACCCGAGCAGATGCAATGCCAGCACCCCTCTTGGGGTCCCTCTGAGGTCCGGAGGGACACTGGTAGGGAGTCCTCGTTGTACCCCTAGCCAGCACTTCTGTAGAGCCCCATGCTTCACTTCAGACCAAAAATCCTTTCCCCCCTCTCCAATTCACTTCTGTCTCTCCTGGCCAACATCCACRAGTCATGCCCAGAAATCACAGTCCCCCCAGCCCCTGGCCCTGCTGCCACCGGCTCTGGCTCGGAGGCTAATCACACCCCGGCTCTGTGCCCTGACCTTTCCTTTCTGGGAACACCACACACCCCTCGCCTCCCTTCACTTGACTCTCGCCCACCGCCAAGCGAGAGGCAGCCCAGCCCCCTGCCCCTCTCCCTGCCTCCTCCTGCCCCTGCCAGCCCGGCGCGGCGGCAGCCGCCGGGTCACCACCTCCTGCGCTGGGGAGAGATGCCCACAACTGCCCCTTACAGCCTGCTAGCAAATGTCAGCCGGGGGCCTGCGAAGGAGGGGCTGGGATTGCAGGAGGAACAGCCTGTACGTCGCTCTGCTGCCGGGGACGGGGAGATGTTCATTCAGGGCTGGATGACTCTCCTGGAGGGGTTTCCATGCTATAAATAGGTACCCTGAGGATGCCCTTTTAAGAAGGGTCTTTCTCTGCAGCAGGGAGCCCCAGAGGGACGGGGAACTGCGCAGCAAGCTTTTAAATGAGCTGAACAAACCATGCTATGCAGTTACTGAGGAATGGCCTTCTTGTTCTGAGTCACAAACTGTCTTTCTGTGGTTCTGCTCCCCCTTTTTACCACCATGTCTCTCCCCCCTACGGCTCCCCTTTGCCTCCRCTGCTGTGCTGAAGTGATATGAATTAACTCCAATAGCTGTGGATTCTGCCCCCAGCCTTCCCCACTTCCATATCTATAAGTGTATATATTTGTACTCTATATCTCTGTATTTGTATCTCAGCTGGAGACAGCAGGACCTCCAGGTCTGGGTGGGACTTGCCTTCATTGCCCCTCCACCACCACCACCACTGACATTGCTCAAGGCCCCATCTCCCATGGCAGGGAGTGTGCTAACATCTCAGTTGTGCAAAACCCTGGCAAGTTCACAAATTACTCCACTTTCATGAAGCTGAAAAGAAGAAGAGGACAGCCTGTGCTTGCCAGAAGACAAGGGGAGGGATGTCTCTGAGCCACAGGACTTCAAAGGGCTGGTCCTGGTGAAAGGCAGGTCCCTACCAGCACCCATCGCAACCCAAAGCAAAACGTCACCCAGGGTAAGACACTGCTCTGATGTATGTGCTAGAAAAAATTGTCATGCAGAGTAACACTTACCCCTCTAGCCCAGCCATGAAAGCRTCTCTCTTCCCCTCCCACCTTCCACACCGAAGACCTCTGTAATCAGACATTGACCCTGCTATGAGCAGGCTTTCAAGATCATGCAGACCGTTGACTGAGTCCCTGTCACGACCGATTTCACGAGTTACCTTCCAGCTTACACCACTGCATCTGGCACTGCAGTCCAGCTCAACAAGAGCACAGGAACAGAGTAACACACATCCCAATGGAAAATCCGAGACCTGACGGTTTACAGCACAGATGTCTTTTATATATGGCGAGCTGGGTGGAGAGAGGTCCTGCTTGAACTGGGCTAACCTACAGAGAGCCTAGCAAGGCGCCTGGGAAGGCGCAGGGGCAGGAAAGGCATCGCAGGGCCCAGCACAGCAAATCCCCCTGGGAGGCCACCCTAAAACCCAGCCGAGAAAGTCAACATCTCTCCATATCGAATTGCTGGGCTGCTACAAGGGTGTTTCTCATCTGAGCATGAGGGAACTGTTTCTTCCTCCCCTGCTTTAGCTACAAAGCTGTTCGTACAGCCCTTCACACTCAGCAGCTCTGCACTCCAGCTTTTGAGCCTAACTCATCTCTATAACGAAGGTCCCATGCTCAGCCAGACTTGCGTCGAGGCAGAGTATCACAGTAGGGTCTGGGTTACAGTGAGTTATCACAAAAGACCTACAGTCAAGGCCAATGCGGATTTATCTCAGCGTCGTTCCCTTGTGAAAGGCTAGCCACCGTGCTGACACGCTTCCTCTCTGAAACCATCAACAGCAACAACTTATTTTGGTGAGACACAGACCTTGGCCGAGGTCCCAGGCAGAGGGCTGGAAGAGGGGGGTGACAGCCTATGCCTGATCCCACCCATTCCCAAGCAGGACAGCCAGGTGAGGTGAATGAAGAGTAAGAAAACATTTGAACAGTGAGACGAAATTCCCCAGTGAACAGGTACCTACGCAGCTCCTCCAGCCTGCTCCCCTGCACAGACGTAGCAGGGCTTCCACTAACTCTGCTACATGCAGACACACTTCCTTTCTCTACTAAGTGTGTATTGGAAAATCAGCATCTCTCTCACCGAGCTGTTTGCTTCCAGGGCCAGGCCTACAGAAACTTATCTGGGGCTTCTGCTCCAGTTTTTCTCAGGAAAAACTACCACTCATTTCCAGACATGAGACCAATACAACAGGATGGGAAGTTCAGGCTTTGGAGCAGAGACCCTGCAGCCCCATGGATATTTTGCACTGGTTTTGATAGCTTCTTCAAGGCTGACTAACCAATTTGCTGTCCACACGCTGCAGCTGATGGGACCTCCATCCAACAGCCACTAAGGAGTCTAACAGCCTGACAGGCACCATGGTGGTAGGCAYCATTTGATCTGATGCCAGCGGGCTTGGGAGGCAGGAAGAGCAGTACAGCTTTGGGGGCAATAAGAAATGTTTTCGGCAGTGTGGTTTTTGCTTAGGCTGATGGCTGCAAAATATCAAGATGAGGGCGGTCCACACCCAGGGGTAAGCAAGCATTTCCTTCAGCCAGAGAGAAAAAAGATTAAGGAGGGATTTTTCACACTCACGTATACTTCAGAGGAAAAAATATTTACATGAGGGAGAAAGGACTTGGCAGGGGCTTCCCAGAGGCTGTTTGCTGTTCATGCATTTCTCAGGACTGGGCTGAGGCTGCGGAGCTCAGCGGTGGAGCCCGAACACCATCGAGCCGCCGAGGAGGTGGTGCGAGTGGGGAGCTGTGTTCAGACTGTCTCTAGGGCTGGTGAGAGATCCTCTCGCCGTTGCTCCTGTTGCCTACGCCTGCAATGAAGTCAYGTCTGCGAGACTGCAGGTAGCTCTGGCAGCGGCCGCTGTGGTTTCCTAATGCCTTTCCTTTGGCATTGCTGGAGGACCAGAGCCAGGAGGGGCTGCTGGGAGCCCCAGGGCAATCACCAAAGGTGCTGTGAAGTAGGGACTGGGCTCTAAGAACCTCTTAGGATCAAGCACCTTTCCATAAGATGGGATATGAAACATTCTCCAGTCTGAATGTCCCATTTTCACTGGGGTGGAGGGAGCTGGATAGCAGCTGAGGCTCCCCCCCGCCCCCAGATGCTGAAGGTCTGACTCTGATTCCCTCTTCAGGACCCCTGCAGTCGATAACAGCTTGTATTTCTAGCTGGGGCTCTCTATCCCTTGAAAGCACAAAGTTACAAACCCATAAATTAGTATAATTTGGGCATCTGCCGTGTTTTGGAAGTGCCTGGTGTAATCCCTCCCTGTCCAAGCTGCACAACGACTCCCTGCTGCTGTTTCTGGAAAGGAGAAGCCTCAAAACGTGCAGGGCACACACTGGCCTCTGCTGCCAAGACTTTCATCATGGCCTTAAGTGGCATAAAGAATGCAAAATACTTGTCATTGCAACATGCTGAGCTGGGATCCTGCTTGACATGAACCATGCTCTTTCTTCACCTCCACCTGAAGCAATAAGAGTACCAGGACAGCAGGGCTGGGCAACAGGTAACCGAGAACAGACCAGGAGACTAGGATACTTTTCCAAAGATCCCCCCCGAAGCTTTTCCAATCCTAATTAGGAGATAAAGCTGTTCTGGGACAGACAGAAGTGACCTACCCCACTGTGCTCCTGCCACCCCCATTCCTGCAGGGCAATTCACCCCATTACCCCTGCTCGCAACCCAAGCTCCAAACCAGCACAGCTGGAGAAGCTGCAGCACGGTGTTTGCACTGGGCTGAGCCAGGACTAAGGAGCCCTGCTGAGGTGTGTGGTGCTCATCCCGGGCGAGGTAAGACCTCGCTCAGACAGCTGAGAGGGAGCAGAGTCATTATTCAGTTCTGCTGCAACGCCAGTGCGGGGGCTCGCTCCTGGGCTGGAGCAGAGCAGAGACAGCATCRGGCTTTACAGACAAGCCCTGCAAACATTTTGCAGTGTTTCACCTTTCCCGTCCCAATGGTCTGTGCACTGGATGTCTGTGTTTCCTCCCAGTCCCAGGGAACGCTGGCACTGGTGACCAGCAACAGAGGATTAAAGCCCCCAGCTGTACTGGTCCGTGCTTCTGCAGCAGCCCTGCTGTGCCACAGGAGCCATCCAAGACTGCCACTGTTTCAAGTCCAAACAGGCAGAAGAGCAGGTGGATTTTTAAAAACCACTTTGCCTGTGAACCCTGACATAAGAAGCCCTGAAAACCAGAGAAGCCCTTTTACAGCGAGGTGCAACTTCCTCACCGTTCCCAGGGCTCAAAGYGCTGCATAAACTAATGAAATTCTCGTCCACTCGAGAAGGCTGTGTGCGCCTCTCTGCCAGCACCAGGCTATTCAGGTGTTGGGTTGTTTTTAATGAGCCCTGAAGGATTCACTGGAAGAGTCTTGGAGAGTATGGGGAAAATACAGCCAGCAAAACAGCTTTAAGCAAGGACACTTAACTACAAGCGTACCATAAATACTCTTTATTTAAACACAACGTCAACCAATAGGACCTGCAAAAAATACGAACTTTTGAACATACAGATCTTCATCTATGTATCTACCTAACACAACAAAACATCTTTACATTTCCTTGTTTATATACAGATCTATAGATCACTGTATATAGATAATGGAAATATATATACACACATATACATACATATATCTAAATATATATGCACTTGTGCAAAAATGACCTTACCAAGGACAGTAAACAAGTAAATATTTTCCAATCCACTCTTGCTGGCACTGGCAATATTGCACCGAAATTCTGTTGTACGCTCCTGCCATTGGGAGGGTGAGAAAACAGGAGAAAAACTGAAATTGCATGCAATGGAGAAGCAGCAAATCCACTTTTTTCATGAAGAAGAACATTTGTAGAGGCTTGATGCCCCCTGAAATACTCTGCTTGATTCATCCCCCTTACACACAGCAATTCCAGCAGATACCCACTGCCAAATCCAGGTGAATCAGGGTTGTGTTGTGGTCTTACAACACTTACCAGGAGAGAGAACCTCCTTCCAAGTTCTGTGTAAACTCCAGTTTTGAGCATGCACTGCTCCATCTAGACCCAGGCTGTGTCACTAAGACCCCGGGGAGCGTCTGCGCTCCCGACCGAGCTGGCTGTACTTTGTTCTACAGCAGGCAAACACAAGCCTCAGTCCTTCTGCCAAGGGTGCAAGAGGGAGCGGTTGTGCCACAGGGTCTGCCCGTCCCACCAGCTGCAGCTCGGGCCCTTGAGGAACAGCTGTAGTGCAGCACCCAAGAGGCAGCGCTGCGTGAAATATCGCTGCCCTACTCTGTAMTATGACAAAAAGCACCTACAGGTCCCCATGGGTGCCCCGTGCAGCTGGTCACCCCAGAGGAATGTCTCTGATAAGAGGGTGTAGCTACCCCGGCTGCCAAATGACGRTGTCCGCACAGCCTGGGATGTGTGTTCATTGCAAAATGTTCTCTTTGCCCCTAGGAAGAAAGGTTAGGACTAATGCTCACTTTCWAAACAGCTCCAATAGCAGAATAACAAGGGGAAGAAATGCTCGGGCTGCTGGGTTCAAGTCTCGGGAAGAGCCAAGCTTTCACATTGAAAGAGACTTTGTTGCACAGGGAGGAGATACCAAAGAGTGGCTGCGGTCCTACTCATGGACCTGAGAAACCAAGAACAAATGTAAAAACAAGCGATGAAAGGAACYTTAATCCTTGCAAAACACTAGTTTCAGGGAGCCTGGGGTCACACCACCTCTCTGGCGAGAACAACATCCAAGGCCAGGGTGGCTTTTCAAAACAGCCCTTGCTCATCTGAACCTGAAGAACCACCCTGAGTACYGCGCACACTGCAAACCTGAAGCGCAGGGACTGATACTGTCTTACAAGTTAGCAAAAGATRTGGGTCAGCCAAGGTATGAGGCCCTTCATCAGGGCTGGATGCTTCTGCAGAGGCAGCYGGGGAGGGGGAAGACGGGTGATGCTGGTGAGCAGACCAGCAGGCACCTTCCCCAGCTCCCCCTTTCCATCCTTACTGCCCAGGGACACAGCCAGGCACTGCCACCGTCAGTCAGGAAACCTCTGCTCCCCTGCTGCTTTTAGAAGGAYGGCACTTTCTGTCTGCTGACAGAGAGCAGAGAAGGGAACATACAAGATAGGACATCCTCCCTCCTGCCAGAGGAATGAACATGCTTGTGAACCCATCTTCTTGGGAAATGGATTCATCATACCAATGAAAACAAACAGAGGCAGAGGACTGGCAAAGGGAGGGGGACAAAAGCCCTTCCCTTGGCCACTGCAGGTGTTTGAGACTCCTGGCAGCAGGAGCATTGTAATACCAGAAGGGCAAGAGATGCTAGGAGATAGATCAGAGCCTGCTATTTACTCCTAGCCAGCCCTCTCAATACCCTCTATGGCAAAAACATGTCCCTTATAGTAAATAAATACATAAATAAGCCCTTTGAAAAGCCCAGCGGCTGTGACGTGGGAGAGCTGAAGAGCACGTTGTGTGCCTSCTCACACATCCGCTCCCTCTGCGGGGAAGCTGGGCTCTCCTTTCTACACTACTAATCCCTGGCCTATTTTCAAACATTTGGGTGCATTTGGTAACTTAAGTCTCTTCCCTCCCTCTCTGCCATACCCACTGCCTTGGCAGTGTCCTTAGGCCAGGGTCCCACCTTCACCTGAACCACAGGGGAGGCCACCAGGTGTGGACCCGGCTCCACAGGCGAGGCCAAGCCCCGCGTGCCCACCCYGACACCCCACGGCAATGCGATACGCACCGACGGGCAATGCTGCACGTTAGGAATTGCCGAACAGTTGGGGATATGGGGCGCTTTGGGAACAGCCAGTCCTCAAGAGATGCTCAACTCAAGCTCCCAGTGGGGATCTGCACCCAGACCCCGTCCCCTCTGCCAGCTCCCCTTGCACTTCCACACCTCCCCTGTGCCGGAGCAAGCAGCAGGTTATATTTCAAGGCCTGGGCTTCCCAGAAAGCAAAAGCTCTCCAGGAATGCTCCCAAGAGGCAAAGGACTAACATAACTCAGCAGCTCTCGATACTCTGCCTGTTTTGGAGGACAAAGCAAAGACAGCCCCTGATGTGGCAACTACAGCTGCCCGAATCACAAGCAGAACCTATGGTGAGGACAGTATTTTATAAGAACACAAAAGCTGCGTTTGTGACACTCATCTTGACTAAGACTTTAAGAACAGTAACAGTCTGTTCGGCCAAAGTGGCTAAAAGCAGAGAATGTTCCGCAAAGTTCCAGTTAGCTGTACGCACTGACACCCAGGGGTGGACAGTAACCCACCCGTGCTCTATCCACCTTTGTGGCAGTGGCGTAAGGTACAAACCAGCAGCACGGAAGGTAGCCTGCTCTGTTTGCAGTAAGAATTTGGTATTTTGTCACAGTGTTTTTCCCCAAATGAAGTCACCGCTGTGTGTTTTATCAGATGTATTTAATCTGAGCCAACTCTCTGCTAGTCTAAAATCCTAAGTACCCTAAAATCAATTTAAGCAGCTACTGTCCTGACTTCAATGCTCTATTTTTTAATGCTTAGCATGTATCTATAAAACTATCTTTTTATTATAAAATAYTTTAACAGGCCAAAGGATTCCTTTACACAGCTTTTCTTTTCCAACTGTGGAACAGTAAAGGTTTGTCAGGTTTGGCTTTGGTGCTGCCATTATATTTTTTCCTCCAATATTTCTCCCTTTCAATTCCAGCTGCCCCCAGAACCATGCAGTTCGTATTTCACCAGTTTTACTAATGTGGCCTTAGAGGAAAGAAATCAGTTCYTCAACACTCAGACTTCATTGCAAGCCTGAGGTTTCCTAACACCGTAGCTGAGCACTGTAGTACAGAGGTCAACTGCCCAGTGCAAACAGCCCAACGTCCCCTGTCCCTTCCCCATCCATGTACTCTGGATGCTCTAGTGGTTCTGCAATTAGCCACTTGCTCGTCTCTCAGCTTTGGCTACGTACTGCCACAACATCTGAAGTATGAACACAGCCAGCCAAACAAATAGAGCAATTATTTGGACAACAAAGTCCTGGTCCACAACATGTGATACTGAAATGCAAATAATAACAGCAAAAATACAGACAGTAACTGAAATGTGGACATTGGATTTCTTTGTGCCGGAGGCTCCTGCCTCAAAGCCCCGAAGTGGGAGTTTGGCTGCTGAGCCTGCTGGAGGCTGGCCTGACCCCCAGTCAGGAGCTGGCTGTCACTGTGGGACACGKCCTCCCTCTGTGCCCTTGCTACTTGCTAACCTGCGCTGCCCCTGGGCATTGCAAAATACGGCAAGTGTCTGGCAAGATTAAAAACGCAGGAGATCTAACAACGCAGGAGGTATCGATCACTACAATCAAGAGGTTAATTTTCACTTCCCCCTGAATGCTACATAATAATCATGGCCCCCACCGAGCTGAAGTGCCCCGGTGTGTGTACCTACGCGGACTCCACAGCACACCGGCCTCTCGCATTTCAATCCTTGTACAGTATGAAGCAAACAGCACCTGACCGCGGTCCCGGTTCCACGCTGGATCTCACCCTGCTCGGACAGCCTGTTAATGTTTATCTGAGGAGCAAATGTTTTTGCCGACCTGGGGCCTCACACCCCCCACCATGCCATCACACCCTTCCTTTGCTCAAGTGGCTCACGCTCAGGGGACTTGGGGCACCGTTGACAACCCCACCAAGGCAGCGGGTGAGGGCACTGACAGGCGCAGGCATCAAAGCAGACAGCGAGAGGCAGGAGGGAAGGGCTCCCGGGCACATTCCCTGCCTCTGCCACATTCCCTGCCTCTGCCGTAGTGCTGAGCTGGAAAGGCGGCAAGCGAAGCTGAGCCAGCACCGGTCACAGGGCTAGAGGAGGAGAGGGCTCTTACAGCTGTTCCTCGTTCCCAACGCCCTTTCCAAGCAGGATCAGGACCGCTTTGGGAGAGAAAGAAGGGAGCACTAGGAGTTTCCATACCCCAGCCCCACAAAACCCAGGTGGGGCTTTACCATCAGGGGTGTGAGAGCTCGAGGAAGAGTTGGTCGCTGCCCTGCACCTTGCAGGAGCCGCAGCAGAGACCAGCAGCAATCCCCCCACCCCCCCGCACTGCCGTTCCTGGGGGATTCCCCTCCAGCGCTCCCTGGGGCTGCCCCTTTCGGTACCAGCACTTGGGGCAAGTCCTTCTCAGAGCAGCCAAGAGAAACAGGGCCACACGGGGACTGCAAAGAGGTGTCGGCAGCCAGAAACCCTGCTCCATTCCCCCTCCCAGCCTCCGACCTCCCCAGCTTCCCGGCAGCGCTGCCCCAAACCCCCTTTGCCGCCTGCAGCGGGGGGTACCAGTCCTAAGGGACTCGGCTCTGGGTCACCCCGGGTAGCTGGTCACYCCACTGATCTGCAAAGCCAGCTCTGCCGGGGACCCACCGATCCCCAAACTGACCACGACATGTCCCCAGCAGTAGCGCAAGCAAAACCCCCGAGACGCAGGGCAAGTGCGTGGAACTGCGTGGTGGGGAGAAGAACCCGCACACAAGCGGTGCCCGAGCATCCCCCCGCGGGACACCACGGCCCCACGGAGCGCCGATAGGTCCCGTGAGCACCGTTTCCCCCCACCTCTCCCGAGTGTTTCTGAAAAGACCCCGCACTTGCACATCCTCCCGGCCCTCGGGTCCACCCCTTCATACAGCAGCCGCAGGTGAAGGCAATGGCGGGGGAGAGGGGGGGAGCTCCATTTCCCATCCCGATCGCCTCTTCCCTCCAGCTAGGGACTTTCAGAGAGCAAGCCCTCGGCAGCAGTGCCACCCCCGTCCCCATCCCCATCCCCGTCCCCGTCCCGTGGCGTCCCCGCAGCCCACACCTGCCCGCCCGTGTCTGCCGCCCCCCTGACAGCCCTGCGCGCCCGCCGCCAGCTCTTGCAACCCGGGAACAAAATGCAAAGCCTGCCGCAAGGGGAAAAAAAMCCCCTCAACAAACAAACAAACAAACAAATAAACAAACCAACCTACAGCCGTCCCGCGGCCAGAGCTGTGCTTCCAGTCTGCCACAGAAAATAAAACATCTCCTCCCTTCCCACCTCCTCGGGCTCACTGTCATTTGAGACTTGAAGTTAAACAAACCGGGCAGTTTAAATGCTTTGGTTGGAGCCTCAACAAAAGGATGGTCTGTGGTTGAGCAGCCTTTCACCCAACTTCCCAGTACCACATTCCTGAGTCCCACAGTCACAGTCTCACATTCTGGGCAAACAGTCCATTTWTTTCTATTATTATTATTTCAGCAGAAAGTCCTATAGCACTTGGCAAAAAAAGCATTCGTTGTTTCTGGGCGTTGTTTAAACTGTCCCACTGACGGCAACTGCCGCGGATCCGACACAGCCGGGCCGAGCCGCGCTCAGCCCCGCTCCTACCATCCCTTCCCCGGGGATTTTGTCGCAGGGTGCCATCTCCGCACAGTCCCCTGGGCTGGACAACACTGGCACCGCCGCTCGAGGTGCCACCACCTCCTGGCCGGGGAGGGGTCCCACGGCCACCGGCTCGGTTATGAGAAGGGAACCGGGAAGACTCCCACGGGGCGCTCGGCTCCGCAGCCGGTGCTACCGCCGGGGCGGGCGGCTGCAGCCCCGCTCCCGCCCCCGCCGCCCCGCACGGCGCTCCGGCCGTGCTAACGGTAAGGTCATGAGGTAGTTGAACACTGGCCCCGGCCAGGAAGTTCCTCCGGGGACGAGCTTTCTGCACAGCCTTAAATTCCACGGTCATGCCCCTAAACAGGTAGACTGCAAACAGCCCGCCCGACCCTGCCCGGGGGAACCCCCCGCCTGTTTGCAGAAGGTTTGCTGAGGTTTGGGTTTCTTGCAGCCACTAGATTTTAGGTGCGCTCTAGAAGCGGATCATTATTATTATTATTGGGGGGGTTGTTTTTCCTTAGAGAGAAAGGCTCCTCTTTATAACCGATGTGTGCCACGCCAGAGCCCATCGCGTCTCGAAGCTACCCGCTAGGCACAGTACCTTTGCAGTGCAAAAAGTCCTCGGGGTGAGGGAAGGAGCCCTCTTCGCAGAGCAACTCGCAGGTTTTATCCGATGCCAGGGGGTAGCCGTTGTCCTCCTCGTTGTAGTCGCTCTTGCCGTTGCTGTTTGAGTAGCCGTTGGCATACATCTTCAGGGCGGACCTGCGGAGGCACAGGAGCTCCTGGAAGGCATACCTGAAGTCCGGGCTCCGGCAGTAGATCAAAGGGTTGAAGGCAGAGTTGACATAGCCCAGCCAGTTCAAGAGGATGTACACGTACTTGGGAATGATGTCGTCCTGGATGACGTGCACGATGTTGACGATGAAGAAGGGCAGCCAGCACAGCGTGAAGGTGCCCATGATGATGCCCAGGGTCTTGAGGGCCTTGTGCTCCTTCAAGAAGAACTTGGAGGAACGGCGGTGCCCAGCTCCCCCTTTCTGCTCCTGCTCCTTGTTCTGGTTGTGAAACCTCCCCTCGCTCCTGTCTATCTTCTGCAACTGCTTCTTGGCCACCTGGAAGACCCTGGCRTACACAAATACCATGACCACGAGCGGCAGGTAGAAGGAGATGATGGAGGAGGCAATGGCGTAGGCTTGGTTGGTGAAGAAGTCACAACATGTGTCCTTCTCATAGCACAGGATGGCCTCGTCACGGTCTGCCCGGTACCAGTGCATTTGGATGGGCAAGAAGGAGGTGAGGGCTGAGACCACCCACACCACGAGGATGACCACGCGTGCCTTGCTCTTGGTCAGCAGGCTCTGGTACTTGAAAGGGGAGGTGATGGCGAAGTACCGGTCCACGGCAATGACGCAGAGGGTCTCAATGCTGGCCGTGACGCAGAGCACGTCCAGGGAGGTCCAGAACTCACACCAGAAGTTCCCAAACTTCCACATCTCCATGATGATGTGGCTGGCGCCGAAGGGCACCACGGCCAGCCCCATCACCAGGTCAGCGCAGGCCAGCGAGGTGATGAAGTAGTTGGTGACAGTCTGCAGGCGCTGGAACCGGGCGATGGCGGTGATCACCAGCACGTTGCCGAAGACGATGGCCAGCACGATCACCGACATGAGGATCCCCATGCCCACCATCCACACGTCCCGCGACAGCGTGGGGTCGGCGGCGCTCTGGTTGGCGCTGACGTTGCCGCCGGGCAGCTCGGTGCCCGCCACCCCCATGGCCTCCCCAGCAGCTCCCCGGGCAGGCGGCGGGGGCTTGGCTTTGCCTAGGGCTCCTCCGCGGCAGCGCTGCACCGGGCGCCGCGCATACGGGACGGGACGGCAGGTGCGGGGCGGGCTGGGCGCGGGGGCGCTCCCGCTGTGCGTGCCTGAGACCCCCCGGTCCCGCACCCCTCCCGGTCCCGCACCCCTCCCGCGCGCGGCGGCCGCGCGCCCGCCCGACTCCCCCAGCCCGTTAGGCGCCGCGGAACTTATAGCAACACCCGCCGTGACATCAGCCCGCCACAGCCAATGGCAACCCGCGCCGCGCCCCGCGCGCACCTCGCACCCCCCCCGCACTCCCCTCGCCCCGAGCGGCTGCCCCACGCGTGTCCTCGCCCGGCGCGCTCCCCTCTGACCAC